>JAJLVM010000164.1:0-310138 GCA_030570285.1 Pichia norvegensis
TGTTGTTGTTGTTGTTGTTGTTGTTGTTGTTGTTGTTGTTGTTGTTGTTGTTGTTGTTGTTGTTGTTGTTGTTGTTGTTGTTGTTGTTGTTGTTGTTGTTGTTGTTGTTGTTGTTGTTGTTGTTGTTGCTGCGGTTTTTGAAACGGTATTATTGGAGTATGGGAGTCTAGATTATTCAAGACACAATTGTCAATAGCAGCACGATGAACATGCAGTAATGATTGCTGTTGCTGTTGCTGTTGCTGTTGAGAACAATTAGGTACTTCTTGATGAAAATTGGTATTTGGATTTGCCACTACTTCTGGTAAACTATTATTGTTTATATTGATGTCCATTTTGAGATTATTGAGATAATCCGATGATTGTAAGTATTAGTTTAATCTATAGGTATCGATTTCTGTGGAGACTGAATCCTCTCGTGAAAGATCAAAAAAATCTGCTTAAGGATTTACCTTCTTTTTTTTTTTCCAAATGACAAAAAGGAAAACAAAATAACAAAGAAATGTATTTGTGAAAAAGTAGCTGAATAAGATTGGATATATACGACGGGGTGTTGGATAATCGTGATAAATTAATTACGTAGACATTGAAGAAAAAAAGAAATAAGAAAAGTGCGACATTTCCAATTAGCTGGAAAATAAACCAACCACAAGAGAGTTAAGTGAGTTATCGATATATAGTATAAAAGGTGTAGATATTAAAGAAATAATAAATAAAAAGTAGTAAATATATGTAAGAAAATGCAATTAATTTTTAGCTCTTTCCACAACTAATTTATCTGCATGATACATTTGAGAAATTGCAGCTTGACGTTTGAGTACGGCAAGATCATTATAAGCAAGTTCCACAAGTGCAGTATTATCAGGGACAGATTTGTGTTTACGGAAATCACCTTTAGTCTTGCGTAGGAAATATTCACGAAAGTTGTAATTGTCAAACTTGTTAGAGTTTCTAAGAAGTGATCTATAAACGGAGAGAACCTGGGCTTTAGAGTAAGACATATGAATTGTCAAGTATCAAGTATCGAGTGTAGAGTGTAGAGAGTTGTGGTTAGTGTTTGGATATGGGAGGATAAGAGATAGCTGTTACAGGAACGATTACCGTTGTGGCGAAATGAAAATGGCGGGGCAAAAGTGAAAGTTTGTAAGTGGGTTGAGTGTGTGAGCCTCCACTTTACTTTGCTTGGTTGACTACTTGTTTCTTGTAACATCTAATTACATCAAAACAACAAATGGACACCGAATACTCTCTAACAACTGCTACTACTGTTGCCAAAGCTATACTGAAAGAGACATTATTGCTTGCGCAGGCTCTTCACCATGAGTCGCCTCTCTTGTACGACGCGATAAAGTACACACTTGCAGCTTATCTATGCTACCGGACATTAATCTTTACTGCCCGGTCCATGTACTCTACTGTGATATGGATGATTCGTACTATAGTAATCATCTACGTTGTTTACATTGTGATGTGCGTGCTATCGACAATTGACGCAACGTCAACTTCAACTAATGGTGCATCCACTGAAGTTTTCATTGACGCCGTGGTGAGCACCACTGTTCGTGAGACAAAACGACTCTACAGTGTTGCACGTCTGGTCACTGCAAGTGTTTCTCTTGTCTGTCGCCGCTTGCTGCAGGACGGACCATCAGTTATACCTATTCCAGTATCAATACCAGTAGTACTGGAACAGTTGGAGTGGCTCTTTCGAGAAAACTGAGCCTAATTTTAAGTCTCGGCATGCGGTCGATCGACGCGACGACGACGGAAAGCTTTGTCTTCTTTCTTCCACGAGGACGTGGCAAACTCCTGATCCAGCAACAAACCATCCATCTAAATAACACATCAGAGGATCCTCTGCTATATCATTCACGCACACTCTTCCCTAATAACAACTAATGTCTAACAGAAGAAGAGCGTATCCACAGCCAGCATATAACCCGGCAGCCGATCCAATGGCTTTAGGTGGTTTTCCTGGTGCTGGTACTGGTGCTGGTACTGATGCTGGTATTGGTGCCGGTGTCGGTGCTACTCCAGGTGTCACTTCCGGCATACCACCTGTTATGGACGCTTCAATCCCATCAGGTGCTCCAATAATGGACAACTTAGCTGCAGGTTTTAACAATATGGCAATCAATGATAATCATTATCCGCAACAACAATACGGGGGAACTCCATATCAACAACAACCAATTCAACCAATTCAACAACAACAACAGCAACCTGTTTATCCATCTTATCAATCATCTGCTTATGCTAACGCAGGTGTTGCATCTCCTGTTGCTAATGGTATGCCTATTGCTCAACCAATGAGCCAACCAATGGGCCAACCAATGGGTCAACAACATGGTTCAATTGCAATGAATCAACTTTATGGTACTGACCTATTAAAAGATTTACCTCCTCCAATTGTTGATCTTAAATTCCCACCACCTCCAATCAATTTACCAATAGATGCAAGTTGTACACAATCTGAAGAAGCAAATGCGTCATCTGAATATATTCGTTCAACTTTAAATGTTGTACCATCTTCAAGTTCTTTACTTAAAAAGACTAAATTACCATTTGCTGTTGTTTTACGTCCTTACAATTCATTAACTGATGAAGAATCTCCTGTACCTATTATTTCAGATGGTTTAATTTGCAGATGTAGAAGATGTCGTTCTTATATTAATCCATTTGTTGAAATCAGACCTGATAACAATAGATGGAAATGTAATTTTTGTGCTTTATTAAATGATATTCCTTCAGGTTTAAGAGATTCTTCAATGTTTAATAGATTTGAATTAAATTATGGTGTTAATGAATTTATTGCAACTCCAGAATATATGGTACGTGCACCTCAATCACTTAATTTAGTCTTTTTAATTGATGTTACTAAAAATTCAATTAAAAATGGTTTGCTTGAAACTTCAATTAGAACAATTCTTGAATCTTTAGATAGAATTCCAAATGATCAAGGTAGAGCAAATGTTTCATTTATTGGAGTTGATAATAAATTATCATTTTTTACAATTCCCCAAGATTCTGAAATTAATAAAGAAATTTCAATGTTAGTTGTTTCAAATATTGATGATAATGATGATGAAATTATTATTCCTTCACCTGATGATTTAGTTGTTAATTTGAAAAATTGTAGACAAAATATTGAAAAATTATTAAATAATTTATCATCATATTTTATTACAAATCAATCATTAGATTTTAATTTATCAATGGCTTTAAAAGCTGGTCATTCATTATTAAATAAAATTGGTGGTAAAATGGTTACAATTACTTCAACTTTACCAAATATTGGTAAAGGTAAATTAACAATTAGAGATGAATCATCAGTTTCTGGTAAATCAAAGGAAGCTTCAACTTTATTAACATCAAATAATTCATTTTACAAATCATTTGCAATTGATTGTAATAAATCTCAAATTACTGTTGATATGTTTTTATGTAGTTCATCATATCAAGATGTTGCAACTTTATCAAATTTAGCAAAATATACAGCAGGTCAAACACATTTTTATCCTGCTTGGAATGCTTCAAGTATTGAAGATATTAAAAAATTTTCAAAAGAATTTTCAAATTATTTATCAATGGAATTAGCATTTGAAGCTGTTATGAGATTAAGATGTTCAGATGGAATTAAAGGTACATCATTTTTTGGTAATTTTTTTTCAAGATCATCAGATTTACTTTCATTTCCATCATTTCCAAGAGATCAATCTTATTTAATTGAATTATCAATTGATAATGATATCAAAAGAAATGTTGTTTATTTTCAAACAGCAGTTTTACATACATCATGTCATGGTGATAGAAGAATTAGAGTTATAACACTTGCATTACCAGTTTCATCAAATATTCAAGATATTTATGCATCATCTGATCAATTAGCAATTACAAATTATTTTGCACATTTAGCAATTGATAAAACATTAAATAATTCATTAGAGAATGCAAGGGATTATTTAAATAAAATGATTATTGAAATTTTAACAGTTTATAAAAAGGAAATAGTTGCAGGTAATGTAGGATCATCATCACCTTTACAAATTTCAACAAATTTAAGAATGTTACCATTATTAATTCAATCATTAATTAAAAATATTGCATTTAGAAGTGGAATTGTACCAAGTGATCATAGATCAGCTGCAATTAATAAAATTAGTACATTACCATTAAATGAATTAATTGAATTTATTTATCCAAGTATTTATAGTTTACATGATATGGATGATGAATGTGGATTACCATATGAAGGTGAAGATAATTTTGAAGAAATTATACCAAAAATTCATGGTGAAATTATATTACCAGAAAATATCAATGCATCATTTACAATGTTACAAAAATATGGACTTTATTTAATTCAAACAAATAATGAATTATTTTTATATGTTGGTGGTGATGCAGTTGAACAATTATTAGTTGATGTTTTCGGTATTAATAATTTAAATGAATTAATAATTGGTAAACATGAATTACCAATACTTGATAATGAATTTTCAATTAGGGTAAGGAATATAATTAATAAAGTACGTGAATCACGTGGAAGTATCAGATATGAAAATTTATATATTGTTGTTGGACCATCAAGTAATGAACGTGGTGCATTAGATTCTAATTTAAATTCAAGGGATTTAATTGCATTAAGAATGTGGTGTATGTCCCATTTAGTTGAAGATCGTACAGGAGATGTATTAGGTTACAAGGAGTTCTTGAGCCAATTGAAGGACAAGATTAACAACTAGTGTATGATTGTATAGCAAGTAACTGTTTCTCTCAATGTTCTATCCACCAAAGTATCTCTTTCTCTCTCTATCCGCCCCACCTCCTCTTCACCTCTCTGGTGCACAGGTGTGTCCAGACCCCAAGACTCTCTCCCGTTGCTCTCAGCCAATGAAAAGCGCGCACGCTTCTGTCGCGAAAGAAATGGTGTGAGCGCTCCTTCCCCTGGGGATTTCCCAGAATTTCCCAGGATTCCTGGGGATTCCTGGGGATTCCCCCCCCACCAGCCCCTCCGTTCTCGTTTCACTCACATGAAATGTCATGATGAAGTCTCTTCAGCTGGTTGTTGCCTTATTGCTGTTGTTGTTATCATTACACCTTTTAACACAACACAACCTTATATTCATAATGTTCAGACAAGTTATTAAGCAATCTACTGTATCACTTAGAACAACCACTCAATCTAGGTTTGCATCAACTGTTGCAATTACTCCAGCTTCAATTTCTAACCTCCCAAATAGATGGGAAAAACTACCTGAATCTGATAAACAAGATTTAATTGATGCTTTAGCTGAAAAGCAAAAACTCCCTTGGAACCAACTCTCCCTTGAGGAAAAGAAAGCAGCTTGGTATATCTCTTTCGGTACTTGGGGTCCAAGAAGACCAATGGAAACAGCTGAAGAAAAGGCAACAATTTATAAAGGTATATTTGCTGGTATCGCATTATCAACTGCTATCTTCTTAGCTTACTATGCTAATAGAAATGTTCCAAAGACTATGAACAAAGAATGGCAAGAAAAATCTGATGAATATTTGGCTTCAAAGAATGCTAATCCATTCTCTACTTATTCTCAAGTTCAATCTAAATAGAATTTTACTTAGTAAAGAAAATGAAATTGAACAGAATTTTTTCCAAAACTATTCTTCAGTTCTAACTATTAATTATTCTCTAAATATATCATCTTTAAACCTTCTTCAATCACTTTTATAAACACTATGCAATTTTAACATTATTAAGTAAAAATTCTTAACGACACTGCTTTTTGTTCTAGCCAATCAATCACCCTCACCGCGACAATATCTATTACAGTTTAATTTTTTAACCACTCATATAGCTTATATTGGTAAAACATTACTTTAAACAAAATTAAATGTCTTATACAGCTGAAATTACTGATAATGTTGAATTATATTCAATCATATACACTTTGTCCACACTTGAAAGAATTTTCATGCAAGGTTCTTTAAACACTGATCAAAAATCAGAATACGCATCTCTATGTAACGAATTACTCGATCAGTACCATTCACTGATATCAACCATGGATAAAACTGATCCTCTATCGGTTCTTAAATTTGCCGATAAAGATGATATTAATTTCTTCAAACTCGCCTTACGTCGTATAACAGCTGGTATAAACGGCTGTACTGAACACACGCGTCAACAACAAACAGCAACAACAACAGCAATAGTCACAGACACAACCACAACCACAGAAACAAACACAATCACATCTGAATCTCCAACTCTAACAAAAGTATCAGCCACTAACTTATCTTCAACACCTTCTCATTCAAATCTTTCAGTAGGAAACGAAATACATTCAGCAGATAAGAAAACTATAGCTGAAGCAACAGCATCATTTATAACTCTACTTGATGCAGTTAAACTAGGTTACAATACTCGTGATGCATTGCACCCTTTACTAGCTGATACGTTGAAAAAAGCAGGTAAAGTTATCGTAAACAACGATTTCCCAGGTCGTAGTTCACTTGTACAATGGTTAATTCGAATTAATAAAATGTCAGTTATTGAAACCATAGAGGAGGAAGATCTCAAGAATCTGCTTTGCGACGTCGACACCGCATACTCTGGCTTCTTTGGACAACTATAAGTTAACAGACTCTTCCCTCATTAGCTGACCCTTGTGGATGATTCACAAGTCACTGCTACTAATTTTTTATCGCGTTGGGAGCTGGAAAAAAATCAACATTTCAACGTGACATTTTATTTTCCGTCTGAGTCATGACTCATTCATTTATTATGCATTATATACCCTTTTCCTTTTACAACGAACATAAGAATTAAATATGTCCACAATATCACTTGCATCACTAAACTCAGGCTGGATTGTCCAAAAATTCGGTGGTACATCAGTTGGTAAATTTGCACGTGAAATTGCAGTCGATATTGTCAAGAAATATAATCAACATAATAGAATCGCAGTTGTTTGTAGTGCTAGATCAACACAGACAAAGAGTGAAGGTACAACAACGCGATTATTACTTGCTTCAGAACTTGCAATCGATGATAAACAAGATGAATGTCGTGCAACTTTACAACTTATTAAAGATGACCACATTTTAAATGCTGAAAAATGTATTAATGATATTACAATTAGGAATAATTTGATCACTAATACAGTCAATGAAATCGATGGAATTGAAAGATTACTTGATGCTTGTTGTATTATTGGTGAAATTAGTCCGAAATCTTTAGATAGTGTTATGGCAGTTGGTGAGAAACTTTCTTGTTTGTTCATGGCTGCATTATTAGAAGATAATGGTGCAAAATCTCAATATATTAGTTTATCAAATATTGTTAATGAAATGGATTATGATAATGATGAAAAATTGAGTAATAATGAAAAATCATTGGATCCAATTTTTTACAGGCATCTGGCAAAGAGAATTGCACATGAAATTTTACAACTTGATGATGGTGTTATACCCGTTTTAACAGGATTTTTCGGACCAGTTCCTGGTGGTTTATTAAACTCTGTTGGTAGAGGATATACTGATTTATGCGCAGCAATTTGTGCAGTTGGATTATCAGCAAATGAACTGCAAATTTGGAAAGAAGTTGACGGAATTTTCACCGCTGATCCACGTAAAGTTAAAACTGCTCGTTTACTGAAATCTGTTACACCAGATGAAGCTGCAGAACTTACATATTATGGTTCTGAAGTTATCCATCCATTTACAATGGAACAGGTTATAAATGCTAGAATTCCAATTAGAATCAAAAATGTTATGAATCCAAATGGTGAAGGTACAATCATTTACCCTGATAATGTTGGTAAAAAGGGTGAAGCTACTCCTCCACATCCTCCGGTATCATT
Source organism: Pichia norvegensis (assembly GCA_030570285.1). Taxonomy (NCBI): domain Eukaryota; kingdom Fungi; phylum Ascomycota; class Pichiomycetes; order Pichiales; family Pichiaceae; genus Pichia; species Pichia norvegensis. The sequence goes on from JAJLVM010000164.1 coordinate 7,845, forward strand.
AGATACTTTACCATCTGATTATTTTAACAAACAAAAACTGAAAATTCCAACTGCTGTTACTGCGAAAAATGATATAGCAGTTGTTAATATACATTCAAATAAGAAAACATTATCTCATGGATTTCTTGCAAACGTTTTCGGTATTTTAGATAGACATCGTATGGTTGTTGATTTAATTTCAACATCTGAAGTTCACGTTTCAATGGCTGTCAATTATATAAAGGAAAAGAGGAAACAATTTTTAGCAGTTATTGAAGACCTGAAAAAATTCGGTGCAGTCGATGTTACCTATGATTTAAGTATTGTTTCATTAGTTGGTATTCATATGAAGCAACTCATTGGTACAGCTGGTGCAATGTTTAAAATCTTAGCTGATGAAGGTATCAATATTGAAATGATCTCACAAGGTGCAAATGAAATTAATATTAGTTGTGTTATTAATAAAGATAATGTTTTACCCGCATTACGTGCGCTTCATGATAATCTATTGCTTCATCCATTTAGAAACTCTTCCAAATATAGTCTCTCATTTTCTAATGATACACCAATAGATCAACGTATCTCTCATTTAAAATTATCAAGTAATTGAAATTAAAATTATTTAGTTTGAAAATTAAATTTATACTGTTTATACATATCAAATACTCATATATCACTATTAAAAGAGGAAAACTTGATCACCTTGCTTTGAAACTGGTTTTGCCTTGGCAAATCCTAAATCAACTGAAGCTCTCTTAATTGAAGAAACTAAACCTGGTGGTCCACATAATAAAAGTTGAACATCATCGGATGGTGCAGGGAAAAATTCTTGTAATGCTTCCTTATTAATGTAACCGGTTCTACCTGACCAATTTTCTGGTGCTCTATCAAGGAAATGAACAATTTTAAAATTATCATGCTTTGCAGCAAATTCATCAAGTTCTGCCCTTAATAAAATATCTGCTTCACTTTGTGATCCATAAAGTAATGTAATTTGTGTTTTATCTTGAGGATTAGATAAAACTGCTTTGATAATTTGATACATTGGTGTAATACCAGTTCCACCTGCAACCATTGCTAAATTTTTAACAGAATTTGGTTCATATTTATAGAAACCTTTTGGACCTTTAACTTTAATAGTTTCACCTAATTTTAATCTATCAATATAAGAAGATAATTTACCATCAGGGTAAACTTTGATCAATAAATCAAAATAACCTTTTGAATCCATATCTAATGAAGTGGGCGTGTAAGAATGCATAACAGTTTTACCATCAATTTCTGCAGCTATTTGAATATGTTGACCAATTGGTAAACCCAAAACATCAGTTGGACGTGGTAATCCAAATCTGAATAATGCAGAATCATGTGAAAGCACGATCTTCTGAATTAGTGGGAATTCTTGAAATTCATCCTTCTTTAAAACAGCACGTTCACTAGAAGATGTTTTCAAATATACAAGAACTGCAAGTAAAGCAGCAGCTAAACCTGTAAGACCAAGAACTGCGTTTGATGTCATCTTAAATAATTAAACCTGTATAAAAAAATACAAAATCAAAGGGAATAAATAACCTAGAAATATATAAAACTCAACTACAGTTGTTGATCAACATAACTGAAATTTCGCCACGTTGGATCTCGTTCCACGGGACCCCATTGCCGTATTGGGCAAATACTGGCGGTCCGGACACACACACTCCGCTACCTCCGCCATAAAGCTGTTCCTGCTGCCCCCCAAGAGGTACAACAACCAGGGAAAGAGCAACTACAGGTCTTATTCCCCAAACCAGAAAAGAAACCCCATAAGACATGGCATGTCCATGTCTTCCTTCCCTCGTCACCGACTGTGTGGCATCCACGCGCACCAGCCCCATCTTTCATCCCCATCATTTCCCCCATTTCCCCCATTTCCCTCATCACCAGCCACACATTCCGCTTTCAGAAACCAACGATTTTCTTCTCTTCGATCTACCCCGACATGAATTTATTCGAGACTTCACACACATCGACAGAAAAAGACACTGGATCAGAAAAGAAACACAAAACGTACCACCAACTGCAACGCTGTTTCATTTTAACTGCATTCTATCATCTACAACTTTATCAATATTTCAGCGTTGAAATATTAACCCTTTTATTTGAACCGTCAGACAGTTTATACAACGCTTTGCAGACCGGAACAGTATATAACCGAACCAGCTGGATTTAATTAGACAACTAATTCCATCTATGGGCACTTATTCAATCACATCCTCTAAATCAGCTACAACTATAAATACAACAACTACAACATCTGTTTCTATTCAAACTTCAGCACAGACTCATTCAACTAACTCGATGACCTCTTCCGAAGATTCGAAACCGCAGCCGCAGTCCCAGTCGCAGCCACAGCCACAGTCACAGCCACAGGTAATCGGAACAACACCTATACCACGCAGACAATCCATTAAACAATCACTGGCAAGTAGTATTGCATCTCATAAGTCTGGTATATCTGTACCTACAACATCTGTCCCTGCTACTTCTCCTACATCTACTACAACATTGGTACAGGCTTCTCCTAAACCATCGAAATTTAAATTATTCTCTAAATTCAGCTTCTCTAAACAGAGTTTACACAATGGTACTAGTAAACCGAAAACGAGCATTCTGTCTAAGTCCATACGTGAACAAAAGACATCACCTACTACACCACAACAACCAGAAAAGCAACAACAGCGTCAAGAAAAGCAGCAGTTACGGTCATCGCGTGCACCTGCTGCAACAGGTCCATTCTCAAATTCTTTAACACCAAGCGGTTCTGAGACATCGGCAACTACATCACATGGTCATGAAATCACATTGTCCATCAAGGAGGAGACTGAAGAAGAAGCTGAAGGTAATGGTATGCATCCGTTAATTTCCGTGGACGAAGTTACTGAAGGTTCTCGTCTTGCAACATCTAAATCATATCAATACCAACACCAATATCAATATCAATATCAGCCTCCACAACCACAACATTCTTCACCACAACCGCTGACTCATCCAAGTCAACAAGAACTTATTTTAAACACTCATACAACTGTTGAAAATCCTAATCTATCAGCATCAGTTAACAACCTTCATCGTAGCTTCTTGATTGATTCTGATGATTCCGATGATTCCGAATCTGAAAATGATAGAACTTCAGCTGATATTAGTAAAAAACTGAAAAGTGAAGAGAATATTGACGATTATCGCCCTGGTGGATACCATCCAGTTTTCATTGGTGATACTTATGGCCGTGAAAATGAATACCTTATTGCACGTAAACTTGGATGGGGTCATTTTTCAACAGTTTGGCTTGCATGGGATGAAAAAAATCAACGTCATGTTGCAATCAAAATTGTTCGTTCATCGAGTAATTATACTGAAGCTGCACTTGATGAGATTAAAATATTAGAGAAAGTTGCATCCGAAAATGATAATCACGAGGGGAAGAAACATGTTGTTCAACTTCTTGATCATTTCCTTCATGAAGGACCAAATGGTACACACGTTTGTATGGTTTTCGAAGTTTTAGGTGAAAATATGCTTAATTTATTATTACGTTATAAAGAATTTCAAGCAGCTCGTCAAAAGGAAATTGGTGATATATTGGAAAAGGATAGTAAAAATCCACAAAGTTGTAAAGATAATAAAAATCTGGAAATTCATATTAATAATCTTAACGATTTACAAATTCTGAGTGAAAGTTATGGTGGTTTACCATTGACACTTGTTAAACAAATATCTAAACAGATATTACTGGCCCTCGATTATCTTCACCGAGAATGTGGTATTATCCATACTGATATTAAACCTGAAAATGTGTTGGTTGAAATTCATGATGTTGAAAAATTAGTTGAACTGTTAGAATTTGAACGTCGTAACAAAAAATTAGAGAAACTAATGCGTAAACGTGAAAAGGATCATTCTCATTCAATTTCGATGCATCCTGACAGATTCGCATCTTTATCATCAACTTCTTCAAATAGCGCTACACCTATAACACCACATCAGTATCATTCACTATCTCGAAGCATTTCAACTCAGCATTCATTCATACCCCATAATCATAGCATTCACAGCATTAATCACAGCATACAAAACTCTTCAAGCAATAATAACTTAAGTGGAAGTTTGGGAGGTAATGGTGGAACTCTTTCAAGGAAAAACTCAATACCAGTGAGAGCTAGTAAACCACTCACTTCACCAGTTGAAACTTCAAGTGTTAATAACTTTTTCCGTTCATTCTCCTTTTCACAACACAGAGCGCAATCCTTTTCATCTAATCTGGCCAATTTTGTTACAGCTCCAGCTAATTCTAGTTTAAACACAAATTCACCAATAATGGATAGGTCAATCGATGAGGCAGACGTTGAGGACGATCCTGAAAATGATGAATTCATTAGTGAAGAGAGACCAATACTACCAGATTTCCAGTCTTCATCAACACTCATGGTTGTACCCCAGTCTCAAACACAACCAAGTTCAGGTAGTGATGTTGACGACGATGATTATGTCGATGCTATTCCTTTACCTTCCATTGCTGGAATGCCTTCTTCTAGGAAGAATTCTTCTCTTCATAGTTTGAAAACAAATCATACTGAAACCAATAATACTACTCCTTGGCAACCACCAAAACCTTTAACACAAGCTACAGCAATCCCATTCCCTGCACCATCCGTTGAGACCAGTACTGAAATGCATAAACCAGTACTTACATTGGACACGTCACTTGAACCTGATCGTAATGTTTCAGCATCACAAAATTCTGTTTTATCCGAATTTGAGGAAATTATTAGCATCAAGATCGCCGATCTTGGTAATGCTTGTTGGTATAATAAACACTATACTTCAGATATCCAAACACGTCAATATAGGGCACCTGAAGTGATTCTCGGCGGTGACTGGGGGTGCTCTACTGATTTATGGTCAACTGCGTGCTTAATTTTTGAATTGATTACGAGTGACTATTTATTTGATGCAAAGGGATCTGCAAGTTATACTCGTGATGATGATCATTTAGCACAAATAGTTGAATTGCTTCAGTGCTGGCCACCGAAGGAGTATTTGCGCACATGCAAACGGTGGAGAGAGTTCTTTGATCGCAATGGACAGAATTTTAAACGTATTGGGAAATTAAAGATTTGGCCACTCAAAATGGTTCTCATTGACGAATATAAAATGTCAAAGGAACTAGCCGAAGAAATTAGTAGTTTCTTATTAGCAATGCTTGAATTTGATCCACGAAATAGAGTCGATGCAGGTAGTATGTGTGCTCATCCATGGATTAAAGATGTTGCCGGCGGTAGTACCATTAATAGGAAATTCGGTTTACACGGAGAAGACATCAAAGGTTATTATGAAGAATGGGAATGATAAGAATATATATGCTAATTCTTTGTGTAATACTAAAGTTTTTAAAATAAATATATCGGAAATTATTTTATATATGAAATGTGAGGAAGGAGGGTAATGATTTGGTAAATGAATAATGAATAATGTAGAGCGTTCTTCGTTTTTATTTTCTCTAAAAGTGAAGCGTGGAAAGAAGCTGATAGTTAACTTATTTACTACCCCAGCCAAATAAATCAAGGTAGTTCTTTGGTGAGTTAACATAATCTCTTAACTTCAACACTTCTTCTTTACCGTAAACGGTTCTGTTCTTTGCTTGGGAAGATGCAATAATATGTGGCTTAACGTATTTATATAACCAATCAGCTAATTCATCAGGAACAATACCTAAATCTGCGTATGTTAAAGCTGTAGGATCAATTTTTTGGTGAATTGTTGAACGTCTGTACGTATCATAATTGAAAGATTCCATTGATGGGTTTAATTTTTCATTCAAGTAAGTCCATGCTTGAACAACAATTTCAGGTGCTGGCATATCATAACCTGAAGCTGCAGGGAAGAAACCATATTGGTTTAAGTGAATCATATATTTAAGCATTTCTCTCAATTCTGCCTTTGAGTATCTTTCATTACCATATAATTCATATGTTTTACCAGCCGTTGAATCATCGTAAACAATTTTTTCTAAAGCTTGTGCAACTTGTTCAACATGTGTTGGGTAAACTTCTTGTCTGTAAATGATATTACCACCGAAAACCTTCAACGTAAGCATTTCATTGAGGAATCTAGAGTTTCTACCATACATTGGAGCTGGTCTAACAATTGTTGCATCTGGGTAGTGTTCTCTAACAACTTGTTCAGATATACCCTTAGTTGCAAAAAATTCAGAAGGAGAGTTTGGATCTGCATTATAAGAGGAAACTTGAACAAATCTATCAACGCCATAATCCTTTGCAATCTTTGCAATTCTGTTAGAACCTTCAATGTTTGCATCTGCCATTGTGAAGTTCTTTGTGTTTAAATGAGAACCAAGTAAATTGACAACAACATCAGAATGAGCAACAGATTCTTCAATAGATTTTAAGTTTCTAATATCAAATTCATGGAAATTAACAACACCTAAATCACCATTGACTTTTAAATGTCTCTTTGATCTACCATTTCTGAATGGTGCAACAACTAAAGTACCATGCTTTGCTAATTTTGAAGTTAAAATCTTACCAAGGAAACCAGTACCACCAAAGACAGAAACTTGGTAACCAGTTCTAGAATGACGGCCACCTAAACCTTGTGCAATCTTAGTTTTACCTGTCTTTGTAATATTTATATCACTTTCAAGTGGGAAACGATAAACATTTCTAGTTTGTTGGACTTGTTGAACAGCCCTTGATGCGTTCAATGCAAGCTTAGACTTGTTAAAGGACAACATAATGATTAGAGGGAACCTATGTCTGTGTTGCGGTACAGTACAACCTTCACGTAGACGTTTATACTCACCTCCACACTCTAAACCAATCGTAGGTCTTTCATTTGGCTGTTGGTGAGAAAAAGCGAATGCGAGGACTTCTCTTTTCAAAAGCCCGTGCACCAGCAATTGATTAGAAAGAACTGTGGAGGCTTGGCTCTGTTAAGTCCTATTCTTCAAGAGTTGATGCATTTGGAATAGGAACTGTACAAGAGACAAAGGTACCAGTGATCTACGTCTGACATGAATCAAGCGCTTTTATTTGCCGCAGCAGTTGCTCTTGTAGCAACTTCGCCGCTTAATGTTAGTACTCAACCAATTCAGACTGCTGTGGGGCTTTCTCTGTTTGGGTACACATGTGTCAACTATTTAATTCCGAGAACAGGTTCCAGTTTCATCAAGATTGGCCTATTCGGGAAGGATATGTCAAAAGTGGGACGGCCTGTGATACCAGAATCAATGGGTGTTATTCCTGCAATAACCTATCTTTTTGTTATGTTTTTCTTTGTTCCCTTCCTGTTTCAAAAGGAAGATGTTGTCACTAGTTTATTCTCCGGAAACAAGCTAGCCTCATATCTCGGATCTATGCTTTGCCTTGAATCAATGGTACTTTTAGGATTAATGGATGATTTGTTTGATATTCGATGGAGACACAAATTCTTTCTACCAGCTATAGCTTCCATTCCACTACTAATAGTGTATCAGTTCGAATTTAACCAAACAGCCATTTTGTTACCTAAATTTCTTGCATCCAAATCAATTGATTTAGGAGTTTTCTACTATTTTTACATGGCAGCAGTTGCTATATTTTGTCCTAACTCAATTAATATTTTAGCCGGAATCAATGGATTAGAAGTTGGTCAAACAATTGTTATTGCCATTCTTTTGATCTTAAATGATCTTTACTATATTATTGGATATCTGTTTGACAATAATTTACTTCATACTGCATTTAAGATTCACTTACTCTCACTTTGCTTTTTAATTCCATTTTTAGGAATAGCAATTGGACTTTTCAATTTTAATAAATACCCATCTAAAGTTTTCGTCGGTGATACATGGTGTTATTTTTCTGGCATGGTATTTGCAGTTGTTGGCATTTCTGGACATTTTGCTAAAACATTGATGTTATTCTTTCTTCCACAAATTCTGAACTTCATATATTCTGCACCACAATTGTTTGGAATTGTTCCTTGTCCTAGACATAGACTTCCAAAATTTAACGAAAAGGATTCGCTTTTGTATAATTCATACACAGAATTTTATGATCCATTAAATCCAAAGGAAGATGTGAAACCAATATCTGATAGCGTCGCCAAGTGTTTTATGCTTTTGGAGAAAATGAAGCTAATTAAATTAGAAAGAAATGCCAAAGGCACTATTATCCGGAGTTCAAATTTGACACTTATTAATCTTTTCATTATATGGACAGGACCAATCAATGAGGGATCTTTGTGTTCACTGATTATGATTACCCAGTTTGCAGTTGGCTTTGCAATGCTCATTTTAAGACATTCACTTGCACCAATAATATTTGGCTTCGATAACTCATGGAGTATGCTAAATAGGTTTTATCTATAATTACAAATTTATAATGACTAAATGTATATGAATCTATATTTGATGGTATTATAATTTTTTCTCTTGAAGGAATTTATTTCTCTGTTCAATTAATTCATCAGCGATTTTCTGGATTTCAACATTCTTGATAACATTCCTACAAGAATAAAATTCATCCATTCTGCAATTATGTAATCTTTCATATTCAAAGGTTTGACATAACAGTTCAAATTTATCTATATCTTTAACAATAGTTGCTTCTAAATTTCTTTGTAATTCATAATCAATCCAAAGATCTTTAATTTTGTTTGCACATGCAACAGAATAGTTACTAATAATATCACAAATGTAAAGAATGGCCTTATACTCACGCTTACTCTTTTCAACTTTGTCAATATTAGCATCATGTGGAACAATATCGCCAACCAGACTTTCTGCCATGTCATGTACTAATGCAATTTCTGTACATTTGGATTTATTAGGTTGTTGATCTGCTGGCCACTGATTTTCATCTAAAACCATAGTCATAATGGACATTCGGTACATATGATCAGAAATAGATTCAGGATCAGGAATACCCATATTAATCCATCCTGTACGTCTTTGTTGTTTTAACAGTGAAATAAGTTGAAAAAAAAAGTTGATCTGTGTGTATCTATTAATTGGATGTTGATTTTTGATATATGAAAGTACATCAGCAGGTATATTAGATTCTGGATCCCATGAAGTTTCTGCGGATAATTCAGAAGACATGATATATTCTAATAACTGCTCAATATAATTTTAATATGAAAGGTTTAGAATAGAAGTTTAAAAGAATTACCTTTTTGTTTGTGTTTACAATTACCCTCGTTGGGATTGCAAAGTGGAGAAATTTTTCAAACATTTGATGGACCTTTCTCCAGTTTACACATCCATTGATAATACATCGACGTAGGAGCTAATAAACTTTATTAATTTGGTTCTGTTATTTATAAGTGAAAACTACAATTATAAGTAAAGGGGGATGCAGAATTAAGCGATTAATTCAACGACACCACCAGCTGCTCTGATCTTTTCTTCAGCTAACTTGGAGACGTATCTAGCCTTGACAATGACTGGGACATCTGGAAGTCTACCCTTACCTAAGACCTTACCGTAACCGGAAGCTAAAGTATCAATAACGACAGCTGCATCCTTGTTAGAGGAAGCAATCTTTTCGTCCTTGTTTTCAACTAAAGACCATAATTTGTCTAAGTTGATAACTGGCTTCCAGAAGTGGTTTCTTTGCTTGTGGAAGTATCTCATACCAACCTTACCGAAGTAACCTGGGTGGAATTTATCCAAGTTAGTTCTGTGGTGGTGTTGACCACCGGCCATACCTCTACCACCCGGGTGCTTTCTGTGCTTACCAACTCTACCGTTACCAGCTGTAAAAAAATAAATAAAATTATATTGTTAGTAAATTGTTCAGTATTGTAAAATGGCTATAATCTTCCTGAAACATTTTGTATAAGATTCATTGTATCATGTATTCTATTACACTGAGAATTTTTTTCTTGTTTTAATTAGGCTCTTTTATTTCATAACATATTGAGTAAGTTTGATGACATTGTTCTATACTGTAATTTTAACTATATTTTTGTAACTCTATTTCATTAAATGCTGTTTCTCCATTGCAAAACATTTATTCAATAAAATTTCTTATACGTAAATGATTCATATAGATCAATTTGACGATTGGAAAGTTGTACATACCGGAAACGTGACCTCTGTGCTTTCTAGTTTTAGTTAATCTGGTAGGCATTGTGCTTGTGTGTTAACTCTGCTAAAGTATGTAACCCTTCAAAGTGACCACTCTTAGTCTCTATATCGTTCTCCTATAGCACACTGAAAATTCCAACACTATCGCGGAGCTGTGGACCTGCACCGTGAAAGCGGAAAGACAAGACGCAAAGCGCGGTGCTGCGGTGTCCGTGGGACGCGTGACTGCGGGTTTGAATGTCGCCCCCAAAACGGGAAAGTAAGTGGCATCCAAACCCTGCACAAACACACGTGATATGCTTTCTCAGGGTTATAGTTTATTCATTTATCTTACATTTATTACATTTGTTATATCTGCTATGCAAAACCTAACCAGTAACACTCTAATCAACACGAGTTCCCCACACCTCTTCGTATGTCCGACAACCTTTTGTCTCAGGAACAAAATAGTATACAAATGTTGCAAAGACAACACATACTGAGGCAAAGATTAGGTATACCCATCCACCTATAAGGTTGTTAAGTATAGGAAACATAGTGCCAACAACAAAAACGCTGATCCAATTACAATCCGTAGCCCAGCTTTGTGCAACATCTTTCACTTCCGATTGTGAAACCTCTCCAATAATCAAAAACGGAATTGGTCCACATCCAATGGCGAATGATCCAACGTATGTAAATATCGATGTAACAGTAATAACGGTACTGCTACCCAATACTCCAATACTTAAAAATAAAAGTGAGATTGTCATTGCCAGCAATGATAAAATCAATAAAGGTTTTCTTCCTGCTCTGTCCAAAAATAAAGATGAAAGTCCAGTAATTATAGTATTACCCAACGATATTAAAACATTAGTTAAAACAGAATGTTTTGGGAATACTTTACTGATAATATCCACACCATAGAAAATAACAGAATTAATACCTGCAAATTGTTGTCCAAACATCATAAAAGTTGCAATGGTTCTAGAATTGTAATAATTCTTATCTGTAAGATAATACCAGAATCCCATATTTTTTAGATGTGGATTGCTTTCAATCAATGTTAAATGTATTTGGTTCTCACTTTTCCAAGCTTCAACTTCATCTGAAACATCATCTGTATTTCGTAATTGAGCTAGTATTTTAATTCCAAGTTCCTCATTCTTTTGTTGGCTTCTAATGATAAGCCATTTAGGACTTTCTGTCAGAAAAAAATAAACTCCTGTAATATTGATCAAGCCAGTTATCCACCCCAAATTTAATATTTTCCTCCACTCTTCAGCATTGTTCCATGAAATTGCTAAAATTTGAGTAAACAGTATACCAAGGTTAACACTAATCTGTGTCATGCTTCCTAAAATACCACGCAATTCAACGGGTGCAATGTCGTTCACATATACTGGTACATAAACAATTGCTAAACCTGCACCTAATCCGCTAATAAATCTTCCTGTTAACATTCCTACATATGTGTACGCTTTACTTTCAATGAATGACCCTAAAATGTAAAATATGGAAGTACAGATAAAACTCACTTTTAATCCCTTTTGCGTCGAAATATATGAGGCAAATGTTGACGATACAAGTCCTCCAATTGAAAAAATGGCCGTGATCAATCCTAATTGTGATTGTGATAGCTCTAGCGCATGTCTGATTAATCCAGCTGGTGCATTTAGTTCTGCCATGTGATACCCATATTGAATTGAGGCAAGACAACAAATTCCAACATTGAGAAGAAGCGGTAATGTCCACAGAGAGTTCTTTCTGGTACCTACCAATGGCGTTGAAGAGTCTGGTCTCATGTTTCTTGCTTAGCAGCTGAAAGACAGTAAATAAACATGGTTTCGGAGACACCTCAAAATCGATTTGTCCAAAAGAAGTAATTCCAAAATTTATCATTTCAGACAAATTGTCCTACGTTACATATTAAAACTTCAACATAAATTGCAATCGGATTATACAAGAGTAACAAATTAGGAATGTCAACTATAAATCCAGATGATCTTGATACGAAAAATCTAAATGCACAAAATAATGCAGAACATGTACAAGAGATATATTCAGATCTTCGAAAATTGCACGAGGAGAGTTATAATGCACGTCTAGGATTACCAGCACCAGCAAGAATAGCACTTTTCACAATAGGCGGTGCTGCTGTTGGTGGTTTAGGTGGTATGCTTGGAGGATGGACAGATGCATCACTTAAATACTTAGCTGCAAATTCCCATAGATTACCAACAAGTTATAATGGATGGTTTTTCTATCATAAACGTAAGACATATTACTGTACAAAGAATGCTATGGGAAATGCATTTAGAAATGGTACAAAGATTGGTGGATTTGTTGGAATAATCTTTTCTATTGAGGCGTTAATGGATAAAATTAGAGGTCAGGCGGATTTTGTCAATACTATGACAGCAATTCTACTACCAGGTTTCGCCTATGCATGGTATAACAATATGACGAGAGTTCAAGCTAAAGAACTCATTCATAAAGGTGGTAAAATAGGTCTTGTATTTGGATTGTCACAGGATGCATTTCAATATTTTAGAGGTGTTGATGTTTGGTATTTAAATCAATGGTTTGGAATAAAACCAATGAAATTGACCGATAGACTACGGAAATACGCCGATGAAAATAATCTGACATAATAATATTATTTTATTCCTCTATAAACTCTTTCAAGTGATTTATAAATGTACATAGTTCTTAACCTTAAGATTCACTCTGATTCGTACACGCTTTCATTATCACTGTCTTCAAGATCAGGTACTGGATAGTTCAGTATAACAGCAATCCCTGTAAGTTGATCAAGCTGTTTCCCTATATCATGTAAACTTGAAAATTCAGAAACTTCACCACCATCTGCTTTAACATGTTCAACTAAATTCACATAATGCCGACGTTTATTAACGTCATCATTTTTGAAAAGTGTATCAGTAATCAACAGATATTTAATCGCACCTCCAAGCTCAAGAGCCTTTTGGACTTCCTTTTCACCATAGAATGCTCTGTAATCATCATTGTTTAAATGCTTAGAGAACTCGTCAAATAAAGCAACGTTTCGTTGAACCTTTGTGTCCGCAAGTTGCTTTTTAACTGCATCTGTCTTCAAAACTTCTTCTAATCCTTGCAAGTATCCGGTACTAGAGCTCGCTAGCATAAACTTCGACTTACATCTAATAAGTTCTTTATCACCTGTTTTATCAAGTTCTTCAAATATAAATTCTTCCAATTGTTTGGCTAGAGTACCAGGACTTGCAATAATAACAGCCTTTAATTTTACTAAATCTAAGTTCCGAATAGCTGCCAACGCAGTATTTGTCAAGAATGCCTTTAACGCCTTATCATGAGCAGATGAATCTCCTCTCCTTTTCTTCGGTATACTTTTTTCAATTTTATTTCTCAAAATAGTCATCGAATCAGAAATCAAACAAGTATGTGAAACACCTTCTTCCAAAACAATTGCACCAACTTCAGCCTTTTGTTCTAAATTCGTGGCTGAATCAATAATTTCGTCATCATGTGAATCCCAATTATCCTTGTGGATTTTGATTTGTTCCCTCAACATTACTGTGGCCGTATGATGAGATCCTAAAGGAACTTCATCCAACGCATTCATTGTAGTACCCTTAACCCTTAGCTCTCTTTCAGAAGCAACAAAAGTAGATTCAATAACATTTAATGTCAATTTGACTAGCTTACGCTGAGAAGGTGCACCTGGGATAGGAACGCCATTTGAACCAACAGGTTTTATACTTCTGTATGTCTTTAAAGTGATGGCATCGCCTTTTGTAATCAAATTGTAGAGTGTCCAAAGATCATCAGCATCTTCAGGAACAACAGCAACAGTTCCGCCCTTTTTATCTATAGTTTTCGAGATTAGTTTCATTGTTATTCTAAAAGAGTCAGGAAAACGATCGATTGCATTTCGGGTGGACCTATCAAAAATGTTTGAATTGTGAAATTTAATCGCAGGACATTTTTAAGCTTTTAATAAAGACTTTTACAAGCTTACGAACTACGCATTCATAGTATGTTTAAAATATGATCAATGTGTTTATAAAAATTACCAGAGCTGAATAGTTGTGTATATAAAAATGTATAACTCAACGAACTTCAGCATTAACGATAGAAGAACATTTACAGATTTCACCTTTTTCATTGACAAGCTTAGCATCTGGCTTACCATCTTCCTTGTAAACGACAGTAAAGTCTTCTAGAGTAGTGAAATGTGGTTGAACGGTTTCCCAAATCTTTTTCTTTGGATTCAAAACCTTTTCAGGGGTACCATTGTAGCCTTCAAAGAACAATTTTTCACCTGCTTTTGAGCCTGCTGGTGGGTTAACAAATTCGACCTTACCTTCAGCATTTGCGGCACATAAAACCATACCCGCAGATTTGATACCTCTCATTGAAACTGGCTTCAAGTTTGCAATAACAACAACGTATCTTTCTTGCATTTCTTCTAGTGAGAAATGTTTGACTAAACCAGAACAGATAGTTCTTGGTCCATCTTCATCACCCATTTGCATGGTTGAAACATATAAAGAATCAGCATCTGGATGTTTGATTGCCTTTTCAATAAAACCAACTCTGATATCAATCATAGATGGGTTTGGTGGAACAACTGCTGCTGCTGCCTTAGCTTGAGCTTCAGCGTTAGCCTTAGCCTTTGCAGCCTTCTTAGCTTCCTTTGCTGCCTTAGCTGCTGCAATCTCTTCTGGTGTAGTTGGCTTACCCTTAGGTGCTTGAGGCTTCTTGTCATTCTTTGCTGCAGGTTTTTCCTTCTTTGCTGCTTCAGCTGTTGCTTCTTCACCCTTCTTCTTTGGCTTTTCCTTAATCTCTCTTGGTAACTCAGCGGAGAAATCAATAGCTAACTTTTCAGAAACTAATCCTTCAACAGTATTTTGTAACAAGTCAATCCATCTTAAAATATGTCTGTGAGCAGCAACATCCGCTGGTGATTTCCACTTAGAAGCTAATGGAAAAACAGCCTTAAAAACGCTCTCATCAGCTTCAGTCTTGACAGTACCAGCAATGTATGTTGAGGTCTTTAATGTTTCGTTCAATTCTACAACATGATCTGCAATATGAGGCGCAATAGCAACCCATTGTGCAACGTGTGCTTGTTGTTCAGGAGATAAAGACATATTTGTTCAGCTTGCAAGAGTAACAAGTTAAAACTACTCTACTAACCACTTCTGGATCACCACATGAACAAATCTCGTTCTGGGTCACTTTTTTTCATCGCTGCATTAAATTTGGTAAAATCGAAAATTAGCAGCTACATAAGCTACTCTCAACTAGTAAGTTTCATGCCTTAGTGGTATAAGCTACAAAACAAATATAAGTAAGGCTCTATGCTTGAACCATTTATATCAAAACAAAAAGCATGAGCTGAAAAGATATACCGTAAACAAAATATCGACTATACATAAGGTTGTCGAGCTACAGAACATTGATAAAGCGTGAAAGTCTAACATCAACATCAATGGCAAAAATAAAAATCATTTTGCTTACAAAGTCTATGAGCTCTTAGAATGCTTTTTTGCGACAACCTTGGCTTTAGCTTGCTTTTTCTTTTCCATGTACTTTTGAAAATTATCATTTTTCTTTGTTTCAGGAGACTTTTCAGGTAATGGTATTCTGCCACCTCTTCTTTTGTCTGTAACATGACGATCACTATTTTCGACACTTGTAGCACTGTTTGATTTTCTACTACTCCATTTTTGGGACTTCTTTCCTGAGCTGTTCAATGAACCGCCAGCAAAGAGATAATGCTCTTCAAGCAGTCTAAATCTTTTAGGATTTTTCTCCAACATTCTAGCCCAACCTTCAATTTGCTCATCTGTCCAACTAGTCTCTTTTTTAAGATGTTCTCTTTCAGGGGATTTTCTACTTTCTCTTTGAAATAGCTGGGGCGAAGATTGATAAATTCCAAAGAGTTTATACTCTACCTGCATCATTTTATCTTGTAGATTTGAATCCACAGACGGAGTCAATTGTTCTCCATCATCCACTGCTCTGATCTTACTGGATCCTGTTTCATTTTCTAAATATGTGTCGTCGGGTTCATCTTCATCAGCTTGGTAAAGAAGTGCCAAAGACCTTTCCAATACTTTCTTTTTGTATTCTTTGTCAATATCATCAATACTGAGTTGGTCGACGGATTTACCCATTTGCACTTCATAAACTTTATCCTGATCTACAAATTCAAACTTATTTTTGTTAGTTTTGGTTGAAGCTTTTGTCTTTCTTTTGGACTCTTTGAGTGCCAGCTTTTCATCATAATCCTCAATAGTTGGTATATCATCCAAGTTCATTTCTAATACCTTGTTTATAACATTTTCAACACTGTGATTATTTTGCAATAATAGGGTTTTAATCTGACCATTTGAAAGTTGAGGAAACATGTCTAGAACACTTTGAATCTTGTTATTATCAAAATTAACCTCGGTATTTGACCTTAATTCCTTTCGAAACAAGTTAAAAAGCATTTCTTTTAAATCAGGATTTAAATCGTTAAACTTTTTAGACAAAAGAATATTTGTAACCAATGGCATTTGTTTAAGCTTAATAAGACTATCAGCTTCCAATTTTTCCTTCAAAAATCGTACAATTTTGGAGCTTGATAATGAGCAAAAAGATATTAACATAACTTGGGTTGCAGTTTTTGCGTTAACACCTTCACCTCTTCCGTACAATTCTTCCAAGATTTGAATCCAGTGACTATCAACAAACTTTTCTGAGAAATCAGAAGAATTGTGATCACCCTTGTTTACTCTGATGTTTTTATAGTTTTTCTTCTTGCTCTGGGAGTTGTCGTTCTGTAAACTTTTCTTTGTACGTTGACCAAGCAGAGAATATAAAATTTCTGCATCTTCCTGTCTCCATTTCCCACTTGCTATTAACTTACCCAAGTAGTCCTGTAAAGAACGAATAAGACTCACATCATCACTCTTTGATGTATAGTTAGATTTAACTGTTCCTTCAACAAGTTTCCTAATCGTTGGAATAGTTACTAATGCTTGATTAATACCTTGAGCGGAATACTTATTGGCCATGGTAATATAAACCTTGCAGAATTCCCATATTGAAGCACCCATTATTTTTAAATTAACAAAATTAATTTCCTTGATATAAGTGAAAACAGATAGCTTCAGTAAATGCTGGTTTTGTCTAATATTAGGATTTATTGCTCCTAGAGAAAATACCTGAGTTGATTCTAATGACGATTCATGAAGAAATGACAAAATAAAGTCATGAAGTTGGTTTACAGTTTTTGGAGATAAAACATATGGCGCCACTTGTGCTCCTTTTCCTTTCTTTGAATGAGAATATGGAATAAATGCAATTAACTTCTTGAATAATGTGATGTAATCTGCAAGAAGATATTCCCAAATAACTGGATCCTTATCAATCAAAGATGAGCGTAATTTGAACGGCGGAAAAACGGGAATTGAAATTGTAATAAGCTTTTGACTTTCATAAACGGTAGATTCTTCACCCATCTTGGGGTTTACCTGTTACCACGTAAAGAAAATCAATATAGTTATGTTTTAAAAGTAATCGATAACTTTTCGCTTTCGTACCCAAAAATCGGGGCCCAAATACAATTGTGATGCATACTTTCATGATTATAATTCGGATTAAAGCTATATATTTAGACTATTAAAAATCGGCTATCGGCATGCTCTTTGTAATAATTAATACGTTATGTAATGTCTTTTGAATCAAAAAAAGATCCGCAAAAGTTCAAGGATACCTGATCCTATAAGAAGGAAACAAAGTAAACCAATCATCCACTTTGGAAGATTGATTGACTTTTGATTTACGTCTTTCTTCACCTTCTTCTTTTCTCCTGTTCTTACCTTCTTGATGTCCCTCGCAAACTTTTCGTTTGCTCTTCTTTGGTGAAATGTTTGAACTGCCTATCAAAAAGAAGTTTCCCAAATGTTAGTAACCTGTTGAAAATTCACCTTTTAAAGGCAATTTATTCGTTCATCTAAAACGCATGTGCATTGACATACCATTATAAGTGTAAGTGAAAGCTTTGTCTAGAGCAGGGGAAGTTCAAAAGCTTCAAATCGAAGAAGACACGTCTACAACAACAGTTACAGTATTTCGTGTGTTCGTGAATTCGAGCAACCGAAAATATGATTATTTACTCTTCCTCCTTATCATTTTCTTGTCAACACATAGCAGCAATCTACGTTTCTTTACATTTTTGGAAATATATGGTTGTCCAACTAACACGATTATAAAACAGCTGTCAAGTTCTCTTTTCTGGAAATTAATTATTGATCAATGTATCAAGTAAGTGTAGCTCAAATAACGATAACATTGGTTTTTTAGTCAACTCTTACTATATATTTTCAAATAGAGTCATCTTCCGATCAGTTTAAACTGTAAAGAGTCTTCTTTATAAATATCATTGAGAGAAGAATATAATTGCCCTAGTGTAGCATAGTAGTTTAAATATTACTTTGGCGACTTTGGTCGCTACGGCTTGAACTTCGCTAATGGGTTTCTTACAGGTTAGACTCTAGTTGTTAAAACGCATTCATTTTAACAAACCAAGACCATCTCCGTCAAGACCAATTGCTATAGTGTTGTATAGTAATGAATCACTTGATACAGATATCTCATGACTCTCGCAGAGTTGTGCATTACAATCCTGATAAACAAACACTTGATCTGATAAAAATTCCAACTAAAATCACCAACGGTACAGTTCATCCAATTGAAACTTTGAATTTGCGAGTGACAAATCCACTAGCAGTTGTGTGTATTCATCCTAGACTAGCAGAAGTTATAGCAATACCTTCTAAGTCGCAAAGGGGTATTTCTGTTCCTAGAGGACCTGGTGAAAAATCTGATACTTCGGCACAGGTAACCAAGACGACTCTACTGCTTGATCGTTACACAGGCTATAACAAACAACTTACTCTGCACCCTCTCATACTAGAATTTAAGGCATTGCCGGAGAATGCATTTAATGTTGTACCGTTACCATGGCTCTTAAAATACTCCCCATGTGGGAAGTATTTGGCTATACATACGAGAACTGTAAGTCCTATTCATCCAACTTTCAACCAGATTTTGATTTTTGACGTTGAAAATGATTTCACATATATGACATCAGCAACATTGAACTATAATGTCGAAGATTTTGAGTGGGTATGTGAAGAAGGGTCGATGAGGGTTATTGCAGCATGTATAGACGGTCAACTCAGAGTATATTCTCTTCTCATTGAGGAGAAGTTGCTCAAATGTGAACAAGAATATAACATTTCATCATCTCCACTTTCATCAATCAGCTATAGAGACTCATCTCATGTACCTGGATTGTTGATTGGGACAAGAGATGGTAATACATACATAATGGATCCAAATAATATGATTTGCACCTACTCTAATCTGGTGGATCTAGATTTACCCATTTTATCGGTATCTAAAGGAAACAAAGATATTGATATAATAACATACGTCAATGAATATGCACATCTAGTCCGAATTGAAGATGGTGTTCCGAAAGAAATTAAACAAATCACAGACTTAAATCCACGTTGGCGTGCTGTCTACTGCACAAACAATGGTACAGTTGTTATGCTTGATAAAGAAGGCAGTCTAAAGTTCTCATCAATGCATCAAACATTGAAGAGTGCAGGTCATGGAGAAAAATCACATAGTAACAAACAATCCCTTGATCTGTTTCAAAGCTCCGATAAGGATAAAAGAGTTGATGAAGAAACTCAAAACAGTAAGAAAAGAAGAAGAGATTATGGAATTCGACAAGATCGTGATGGAGATCGGAATAGAAGTCTGAGAAATGACAGGGATCGTGACAGAAATCGTGACAACCGTGACAATCGTGATAGAAACCATGACAGGGATCGTGACAGGGATCGTGACTACTGGGGAAAAAGAAGAAGATAGATAGTAAAAAAATTAATATTAAATTGTGTAATTAAAGAAGTGAAGGGTAATAACCGTTGCAGTGTAAGCAAAAGATATATGATATGAAATTAATTAAAATTTTGTTTAGTTGTGCCAACTTTTTCATCCAGATGAATGACCAAATCTTTGACAGAAGGAGCAGTTACAATATTTGCCGCATCGTATGTAGGTGGTGAAAGAGACCCCACTGTATGGTAAGTAGGCGGAACTTCTTCGTCTAATGAAATTCCAACTCCAGATCTTTCACTAAGGATTACTTTGAATTGCATTCTCAATACACGAGCAACACCGGTAGGTATACCTTGCATGTGATTGTTATGATCTGATTTATTTCCAGTCGCAGGTTCTGGTCCTACTTTTGCATCTATAAAATCATCTTCCATCAGACCTATTCTTCTCTCTCCCTCACGAGGGGCAGTCGCTTGTGTTGTGGTCAGTGCTACTTGACTAGCTCTCATCCTTGCACTGTTTCCTGTGGCAATTGCTGCAGCAGACTGAGCAGAATGAGACGCCTTTGACCTTGCATTTTGGTGGATGTAATTAGCGCTTGCCATAGTCGGCTGCATCATTTCTTCGGCAACAACAAGTTCAATTATCAAATTATGCGACACATTAATACCAAGATGAGGGTCATCAATATCGATTGAGCAATTAGCGTTATTTGTTTCAGTTGGTTCCTGTACAGCAATAGTCTCTGAGTCGATTGTATTTTTCCTTTTAATTTGATTGTTTACAGCCATAGAAACTAGATTCATTAAAGAAATGTCAACAACTAATTCAATTCTTCCATCGCCTGAAAAATCAGATTTCCAGCCTGACTTCAATTCACCATTTGACAAAGCTCGAATTTCTTCGATATATAATGGATTTGGCTCCTTTGGGGTTGGAGGAATTGGTGTAGCTAATTCAGAATCATGAATTTCCTGCTGTGGCAAAGACATTGCAGATTCGTATGGGGATAGTAAAATCTGATCCACAGAATTAGATGTCACAGCTGTAATATTAGCAGCAGATGTAATTGGAGATGCGGTGTACGACCAGTTAGTTGCAGCTGGTGCTAGTTGATTAGTTGATGATGATCCTTCATTATCCCCCTCGTTATTCATTTGATTTCTTTCATCATTAGGATGTAAATCCGGAATAGCATTGCCTGTAATACTATTGTTGTTGTTGTTTAGCTGTCTCTGTGGTACTTCAAAATAAAAATTAACATTTGGATGTCCTGCAGAGCTACTATTTTTATTAATTTTGGCGGATTTCTTTTGTTTCTTCGTCACATCATAGACTTCCAAGTACTTTGCATTATGCGTAGGGCAGTGATGCGCTCTTACGCAAACACACTCTTCAAAACGCCAGTTCAGCTTACGCATCTTCCATCTTCGTTTTGGAGTTGAAACGTTATCAAGTCTGATTTCAAGTGGAAAAGTTGAACGAGGATATGCAACATTGGGAATAACAGCAGTCGCAGTAACTTCTGTTGGAGGGAAAATTCTACTGGAGTTTCTGTCTTCTTCCCGTCGTATAGATCTAGAAATTTGAATGGGTTGTGAAAGATTTACTAAAGTTTCAGTTTTAGTTTTTGGGTCTAAATATACGGCTTTCAGTATGAGTTCGTATTCTATAGTAGTATTCATGTTGGATAATATGGTTGATGCTGGAACGCAACCTGGAATGATGTAACTAAATGGACAAGAGTGTGTTGACCCTCTAGCAAATGCAGTTTTTTTAGATAAAACGTCCCAACGGGCAAGTTCAACTATTCTCTTTGTGCAGTCCTTACAATTGTTTAATGTTGCTGAGTTGGGAAGAAAAGGTTTGCCATATCTTGTAGTTTGGATGAAAAACAATGTGACATACTTCAGAACCACATAGTCTTTGTCTATCTGTGTATCTGTAAGCTGTGAAGTTGCCTTAACGGGTTCAACAAAACTCTTCTGCTTTACATTGTTATCATTCTTTATATCGAGTGTAATAATACCTGAGAAAAAGGCACCACTAGACTCTTGAGGTTGACCATAGAAAACTATAGGAGGTGACTCTATATTAACTTTAAATCGGGTTGGACAATTCGGAATCAATTTGTTGCATGTCTTAGAATGATAATCATCATAATCAAATGTAGATACCGTTGTTGTACTGGTTGCACTTGGCTGTAAATGAGTTGAAGATGGTTTTTTCGACCCTGACGATAGAGACGAAAACAGTTTAGTAAGTGCCATAAATTGAATCTTTCTCTAATATGCGCCAAAGAAATAAAATATCGCCGTACAGAAAAAACTATGAATATATCCTATAAGTGATTAAAGTTGCTAAGGAATGTGATCTGACCGATATAGTTCTTCCTATTATCTCAACGTCTTTCTTGAAACTAACAACTATTAATTGAAGGAAAAAAAAATTCAGATCCGATGCGCAACGGGCCCAGCAAATCTGCCGCTGTATAGTGAGTGGGATGAAGAAACCATGTGTGATGTGCTTCAGTGATGATGTAAAGGTGGTAGGATGTGTTAAATGTAGGTTGTATATTATTATTAAATTAAAAGGTTTTTAATCTTTGAAAAAGCTAATTTAAAGTGGGAAAAATATTTAAAATATGATAGCTTATCGAGGTAGCAACTACAACAATACTAGAACATGTTGGTTACAACTAGATACAGTTGTTTACAACTTAAACTTGGGTAATGGTTATAGTTTACTAAAACATTATAGCTAACTCTTTAATAAAAATGATCCAACTATACCCTTGTATTCTTGGTTATATTCTGTTCTAATTTATCTGTTCTGTTCTGAGACAGGTTTTCAGCGTCACTAAGTTGATCCACTCAAATCATGATCTGTTGTGATTAAAAACATTCTGTTTCTACTTTGATCTATAAAAGAGAGATATTTTGTCAATCCTAGAATAAAAGACTTGCTCTGTTTATCTTTTACAGACTGTTGAGTACCACAAATCTCCGTTTTAAACATACCCTAAAACATTTACAATGGCAATCACTAAAGCATATCTTGAAAGTGATTTAAATTTTACCTCCTTAGATTTTGAAGATGGTGATAATGTCACTAGAAAAGAGGTTAAGAAAATTATAAATATCTTTATTGCAAACAATGTGGCTGACTTGATAATGCATGAAGAAATGATTGATAAAAACACAAAAAACGACGTTAACAAATGTGTTAGTGTTGCTATGATTAATAGGCTTTCAAATTTAAAAACAAAAGAAGAAAAAAATTATATATAAAACTCTATAAAAACTTTTAAAAAATGCATATTTCAGAACCTATCCGCTTATAGTAGTTATCGCATATATATATATATATAGCATCACCCATATTTGATTGATATATTTTATCTATAAATATACTGACTCTTCTGTAATCTCAACAATGGTTTCTGGTTCTTTCTCCTCTTCCACTCCGGAAAGATTTAGTTTCTCGTCTGTCAATGCTTCATATACTGTACGTGCACGGACGGCGTAATCGTAATCAACAACAACTTTCTTTGCATCCTCCTTCTGTTTCTCTTGTCTAAGTTTCTTTTTCTCTTTCTTTGTCAATACGGGTTCCTCTTCCTTTTTTGTCTTTGAATCCTTTTCATCTTTATTGCTTTCATCGTCTTTGTTCTTTTCAGCTTCTTCTAGATCCTTTTTGATCTGTTCCTCTGCGGCTTCAACAATCTTATTCCATTCTTCAACAACTTCCTTCATTTCTTTCACTATTCTGTCCCTTGAACCACCTTGTACACTTTGTAAGTATGTTATGAGGTCAGTCTCGTATTCTTCAGGTATTGACCTTATATTTTTAAGAATCCAGTTCTGTTTTTGCTTTGAAAACTTCCAATTTGCACGATCATTAGAAAACTGCCTCATATAAATAAGTTGATCCTTAACAACTGTTGATTCTTTACGTTCACTCTTAGGAACTTTCATCCTCTTTGGTGGTTTCTTAGCCTTTTGTTCACTGTCATTATCCGTACTCTCTTCAAGCTTTCTCTTTTTATTATTACTGTTATCTTCCTTTTCACTTTTATTATCATCCTCCCCTTTCTTTTCTTTCTTATCCTTTTTACTTTTCTTGGACTTCTTATCTCCCTTTACTGGTTTCGCATCAGGATCCAATCTCTCAGGATTGATTGCAAGTGGATCATGGCTCACCAAAGCCTTAACCTTCAATCCCAGTCTCTTCCATGCAGGCTCTGACATTTTAATATATTTCTAATCAATGGTTAATCTGTTAAACACACGTTACCGTATTTCGACTCCGGGGAAGGAAGTTGAAAAAAAGTTTGCTTGATGGAAAAAACATGTTCCCAACCTGCAGATTACGTAAGCATCAAAACTTGGAGAGAAAAAAACTACTAGCGCTCAATTTGCTTGTTTTGTTTTCAAGTTCGGCCAGATTGATCTATAACGTACGTGTCGACTGTTGAGTTTATTTGTACCCAAAATATTAACCACTTCACTTACCAACACTATGACTGACGAATCTAAACTTAAAGATGTTTTTGCTTTGTTTGATAAGACTGCATCCAACACTGTTTCTGTTGCTGATTTAGGTGATCTTTTACGTGCTGTAGGACAAAATCCTTCATTGAAGGAAATTGCGGATCTTCAAGAATCTGTTGGCTCTAAAGAATTGACATATGATCAATACAAGAGCATTGTTAACAGAGAAGGTGGTTTTAAAGATGTTGGAAAGATTGAAGACTATATTAAGGCATTCCAAGTTTTTGACAAGAATTTAACTGGTTTTATAAGTATTGGTGAAATCAAGTACATTTTAACCTCAATTGGTGAGAAACTTACTGAAGATGAAGTTGACGAAATTTTAAAAACTGTTCCCCAAACTGAAAACAAAGCAGTTGACTATGCAGAATTTGTCAAGAATATTTTAAGTCAATAAATTAAATAGATTTTAATTTTATTGATCTACTTATATAGCTATATAACTAAATTTCGTTGCTTTGTTAATACTTTGTTTAAAACATTAAATGTTAAATACAAATTTATTTAAGTAAGTATTGGTAAGAACGTTGCGATTACCATCATAGGTATACCGAAAACGTCACGTTTTAAAGTCCAAGTACTACTTGTTCTTATACTTTCACCCCGTGGTGTAAGTAATGTGCATTCTGTCATTGTTTCACCAGACATATCACCAAATGCAATTTTAGAGAATATTTTAAAATATTCAACACAACTTTTATCGTCCATTATTTCAACTGCAAAAGTTGATTTACCAACAAGGTCTTCCTTTGACCAACCAGTAAGTATACAAAATTCATCACCAACATAGGCTATTTGAGAGGTACGACGCCATACCATTGTTGGTGTACCACTGATACCTATATAAGAATCATACTCCAACAGAGTTCTTTGAAAGCATTGCTCTGCGAAAATCAAATCATCCTCCTTTAACTTGATCATACCGGCAATAAACGAAGGTCGATATTCGGCAATACTTTTCGAAACTTGCACTAAGTTATCCTTTGAGAATCTTGATTTTAAGTACAAGTTTAGATCATGGTATGGTTTGACGTAGGCAAATGGGGATTTAACTTTCTCATATATTTCACTCGGTTCATGGTACATCAAGCCGCATTTTGGATCACAGTGTTCAGTTTTACCAGTTTCAGGTTCTGTGCTTTCAAATTCTGGTGAAATATCATCAAGGATACCAATACTGAAAGAGATTGCACTTTTACGATTCCTTTCCTTGAACTGCTGTGGATTTTTCCTCTTAAATTTAGAAATTTGTTTGACAACTTCAGGGAAAGTGTGCGTCTTTATACCGTCAATTGTCGACATTGTACCAATAAAGTACTGATTAGTAGCGATATCACATTGTGGTTCGTCAGGGTATAAGTTTGTGTACTGTAATTTTCGCTCTGCAGTAAGCATTTGATCTGTATTTACTCCCATTTGCAAAGGTAACAGTGGTTTAATAAAGGGGCTTGTATTACGACTCGTTTCATGTGATGGAATGAGATCTGGTGAGGAATCATCTGGAGCCATCAAAGGTTGATAGTGCATTGTATCAAAATCATCAGAATTGGTGTGGCTCAATGCGGGACTTTCTTGACGGTTGCTTGGCAATGATACAGAAGTATTCATTGGAGTTGGGAATGCAGAAACGTGTGGTTGCAGGGCAGTGGTATTAAACATTGACTGGTCGATTATATTCCCAAGGATTGCGTATTCTGAATCGGCTGCAGAAGAAAGGAAATTAATATCTTCCTTGTTTGGAACTTGAAGTTTGCCGATGAATCCATTTGACATTGTAGGGGTGGTGGATGGATCTCGCTGAGAATTAACAGAGCTGATTCTGGACATAGGTTGTTGAAGTTGCATAACTGGTGGTAGAGGATGTGGCGATTGTGGATTTGAAACTGAATTAGGTAGAGCAGGTAAAATAATGGGCAATGTGTTGATATGTGGGATTTGATTTTGATGTTGTTTTTGTTCTTGTGCTTGTCTTTGTGTTTGTACTTGTGCTTGTGCTTGTGCTTGTGGTGGTGGTGTAATGTAGCTAAAATTTGAATCAACATTTGAATTATCGTTATTGAAAACGGCTGGTAAAGATCTTGATAGAAGCATTGATTGACTTCTAAGTTTAGGTTCTTCTTTGAGTTCTTCAGCTTCCACTTCTGCAAGGTATTTTTTCAATTTACGTGGAGCATCAACACAAGTTTCAGCAGTACCTCTCTTGATGCATCTGGAACACGGTCTGTTATCATCACAAGTTATATGAGCGTTTTTACAATGCACGCAAGCTCTTGAAACTTTTTTTGCTGGTGGACGTCTTGATTTCTTTGGTTTCTTTATTTCCATACCTTTAGTATCAGGTTTGGTAACATCCATTTCTGTATGTATTTTAATGAAAAAGTATTGTTCAGATGGGGCCTTTTCTTTCAACTAAAGTAGAAAAACCTTGTCGTGAAAACTTTTAAATTAATCAAATATCACGTTATCAGAATAACTGTTGTAGCTTTAAAAGCTTGAATAAGTTTTATAAGGTTGTTTGTTATTCAAAGTATATCTTTTTGTGATTGAGAAGTTCAAGATTTTTGACATTTGGTATCGGAATAGTCGGCTCAGTGATACCCGAACAGGAAACGCTTTCAAAAAAGAAGAGGAGAAGCAAAAAAAAACTCATCAATAACGAGCCTCCACGACAAGCTTTATGTCGCAATTATATATTTGATAGTTGTTCTACAATAGTTAAATTCAACGTTTTCCGATATAGTGTAACGGCTATCACGGTCCGCTTTCACCGGGCAAACCCGGGTTCGACTCCCGGTATCGGAACTTCTCTTTTAAGCCTGGTTAGCTCAATCGGTAGAGCGTTTGACTCTTAAGTTTCCACTAAGAAATTAGTGCAATCAAAAGGCTGCGGGTTCGAGCCCCGCATCGGGCTTAATATTTTTTTTATTTTTGCATTTTTCTTCTATTATCTATTATTTAAATTGGTTAAGTAAAAAAATTCTAAGATAAACTATACTGATTATCAGTTGATACTTGAGGTTGCCAATTAAGTTCAAAGGCACTATTATCATCATCATCTGAATGATCTGTATCTTTTTGAATAACAGCAGCTGCATGTGCAGCAGCTACAGCTGTTGCTTGTTCATGTAATAAACGAGCACGTAAATGATCAGTATTAGCTATGGTAGTACCCTTTTGGACTAAGCCTGGATTATTAGTGAAAATTGCTGAATTTGAATTAGATAATGGTAGTGATGTTACGGAACCTGTATTTGAATGAGAATTGTAAAGGTTAGTGTAAGAGGAAACTGTTGAAACTGAAGGTTTCTCTGTTTGCTTTAATGCAGATACATGATCTTGTTGTGGCATTTGGTGACGATAGAACGTGAGAGAAGTCAATGACCGTTTAACGAAGAAGAGGGGGTGTTGAATAGACTCAAGTCAAGCAAGATATGGCCGTTGGGAAAAGAGGGTGGAGTGGGCGGCAATGCGGGCGAAGAAGGGGGAAGGGGGCAAACTCCGGCTGGAAGACTGGGGAAAAAAGAGAATTTTCTCAGGGGCCCGCTCGGAGACATGGGCCGGGAATCCGGAGAGAATAGAGAATGGCAAAACGGAGTAGTGTGTTGTGTGTATATGGAGTTATTTACGTGGAATGTATTAAGCGTACATAGAGAGACAAAAGCAGATGGTATATAAAATATATATGTAATGTGAAGAAATGGCAAATTCTATAGAAAATTGATGATCAACTATGCTTGTATGTTGTGACCATAGACATTAACAGAATCGTAGTTATCACAACAAACAGTTGGAACAAAAGTAGTATAATAGTTATCGTCTTCTTCTTCTGCTTCAGAAGGAGCAGCATCTTCATTAAAACTGATAACCTTGGTGAGTGTTGCACCTACACCTTCAATATTTTCTGTGGTTTCCACAACAGAAACCCGACGTTCTCTGTCATGGATAGTTAAGTGGTTTTCCTTGTCAAGGATAGAAGCGTTGTTGTTAAGGATAATAGACATTGAGTTATGATAAAAGAGAGGTAACGAAAGATAAAGAGAGATGAGGGATTTGCCAAGAAGAAGTTAGGGAAAGAGAGTCTTTATAATGTTCAAAGATATAGTAGTTTCCAGTTTCTCGTGTGGGGTGACCGGACGTGACTCAGCCGTATCCCCGAAAGAGTTGTGAATCATCAATTTTTAGTCTCTCATAATAAATTTAACGTTTTCCACTGGCGGCTTAGCACGGCACGGCACAACCCGCGATTTTGTTGCCGGAGAAATGGGCGATTTTCGGACCGGAGCGAAATTTTCGGGCCTACGGGGGTTTTGTCGCGACAAAAACCGGAACAAGATTTGAAAAAAATAGTAATGGTATCTGCGCAAGCCCGGAATCGAACCAGGGGCTCAACGATGGCAACGTTGAATTTTACCACTAAACCACTTGCGCTTTCTACAACTTATAAACATTTGTTTTTAATCTCCATAGGAGCAAATTTTTATTTATTTTCCTGCTGGCTGTGTTGCGCGAACCCATTTAAAATTTATTGGTTGGGGCTATGGCTCAATGGTAGAGCTTTCGACTCCAGATCGAAGGGTTGCAGGTTCGATTCCTGTTGGCCTCAAACCTATAATTTTTTTTTAAATTCAATATTTACTTACTAATAGGTAGTATAATATTGTTTGTCCTTTCCAATGATAATCTTGTAATTATCACTCTATGTATAAAAACTATCATCTAAAATAAGCCTAACAGAGTACGTACTACACCGTGACCAAAGAATGCGCTGGTTCAGAAAACTTGATGGGTTGTAAAAACCTTCCTCGCAAAAAAGTGTCGAGTTTAATTTCTTATACATTTCTACAACCTCTTTCTTTTCATTATGTAACAAAACTGTTGTTGAAAGATAGCACTGCAGAAGAAGCTTTGGGGTGCTGTCTTTCAGCAACTTTATTTGTCACCATTTTACCATAGAGAATCTCCCAGGTCAACAGAATCACCATCAACAGCCCCGAAATTACCAGCATCATAGAATGTCGATACAATAGTGTGTCCCGTCTTCAGACACTGCGGGACTAGTTTCTACCAAAGGTAAAGCGGGAATTCCACCAGCAGGCTGACCAAAGAAAATGTCAGACGACAACACAGAATCATTGGAATCAGCTTGAAGTTGCTGGTTTTCCAAATTCTTCATTGGAAACTGTGTGTCGTCAAACTTAACATTGTTGGATACAAACACGGCACAAAGACCCGGTAAACTTTATGATCTGGGCTATAACCAACAAGAATTCCAGCAACCGACACCGGGGAGAAAATATTGGATCTCTTCTCTGGTGGAACAAGGACCATACACTGGCATCTAAATGGGTGCATGATTGAATAGTTGGGTGGATACCCATGCCAGAGGAAGAAAGGGCTGACTCCTTTCAGTACTTGTGTGGGGTATCTATTAATCACAAACTCTGAAGTTTTCACAGCCTCAGACCAGAATTTGTAAGATAGCCCAGACTCATGAAGTAATGTCCTAGCCATCTCCTGCACCGTGCGATGTTTCCGTTCCGCCACTCCATTCTGAGACGAGTTATGAGGAACAGTAAGTTGGTGTATGATTCTTTTTACCCGAAAATATTCTCCCATAGAATTATTGCAAAACTCTTTGCCGTTATCAGATCTGACAGCGGCAACTTTCAATCCAGCTGAAGAAAAATGGGTTTCAGCTTTAGCAACAAATTCTTTGAATGCAGTGACAGTCTCAGACTTTGTAGCTAGCAGAATAAAAATTCGTCAACTACACCAGGAACTGGAATGATGTTTTGATGATTGAAATATAATCTTTAATTAACACAGAATGTTTTTATGTTGAAAAATTTACCATCTGGTTTTCACAATTAAGTTCACGGATAATTGCTAAACTAATAACATCGATAGTATAATTCTTTGTTTTATTTGTGTTTGATCTAGTATCAGTAACGCACATGTTATACTTCGAAGATTTATTATATGGTTTAGTTATAAACTTCGAAGCTGAAAAGTCTTTCTTGGGGACTCTGTTAGCTCCGCTTGCTGGGGAAAATTTTGGTTTCTTCCAGCGTGACTGGGTATCTTGTCTACCACGAGAAAAGTAGTTTGTTTTAGAGCCATAAGTTTCTCTAACCTCCCTTTCAGTAGTAGCTGCCCTAGCAATCGCTTTCGATAAGGAATTCGAATTAAGTTTCCGAACTTCCTTTGCGATCTCTGGCTTGAGACCCGCAGAAAATCTAACAAAGCGAGTATGTTCCGACTCGTCAGGAAACCATCTACCTGCTAACTCCCGAAACTTCTGAGCATAAGCATCCACGGACAAGTTACCTTGCTTGAATTCGAACGCTCTGTACGTTTCTTCTCTCCTATATTCTGCCTCAATATTGCAGTATTCTTCCTTCATGTCTTTCTTGAAGGCTTCCCAGTTGTAACCGTTACCACGGACTTCTTTCAATTGAAGATACCAATCGGCAGCTTGTCCTTGAAGGTTCGCAGTACCTTCCATCAATTTCATTTCTTCCGGAACGTTTTTGATTCTCAGAAGGTGGTCTGTCTGGACAATCCAATGTTGAGCCAAACGATCAAGTTCCAATAGAGAACGTCTAGGATTAGCCGCGTCTCTTAAACCACTAAACGACGGAAAAGGGTTGGTGTTTCTGTAAAGCACAGGCTTTACAGTGGAGACTGGAGTCTCATTAGTTGATGCAACCGGGTTTGGAGTAGTAGGCAAAGGAGTACCAGGGGTGCTAGTTTGTGCAAGTGCCTTGGAGTAGAGCTGTTGTGCAGCGGCTTTTAAACGCGCTGGCAACTCTGCAGTACCTTGCATATGGCTAAAGATGATGGCATAATCTTCTTGTGTTAACTGGTTGATCTCGGTGTCTGTGTCCGATGCCAGCATTGAGTCTGCCAAGGTGCTAGCTGAATCTTGGGGACTAGCCATAACGGGTGGCAAATTCTGCTCTTGATGATTACCCATTGGTGTTGCTAGAATTTGTTCGTCAGCGTTTGTGTTTCTTTGTCTAGTTCTTGCCATTGTGAAGTAGACTGATTGTTGTTTTGTTGTTAAGATTGTTTAAATTTGAAAATGTCAATATGTAAGTTGTAAAATAGCGATCAGTTAGAGAGTGCTACCATGTAAAGGAGTTGGACCTTGTTCTGTAATCTCAAAAGGTCAACTCAGCCGGATCTTTCTGAACGTATCTATATAGATCAATAGAAGCATAAGGATAAACACCAACGGTGTTCTGACAGCCTAAGGGAAGGAGTTAGTTAAACAAATTAAAGAGTATCATAGTTTTCCAGAGGCCCTTCATAAGAACTTCAAACATATAACTGAAGCATTTGTTTAGAGAAAAGTTGAAGAGTTAGCTGAGCATGTACTGAATCCAAAACAACAAAAACAAGTTAAGAAACCATAAATGCAGATACAGAAATTGGGACCCAAAGCTACAGATTCAAGCTCAATGCTTTAAACTCTTCGAAATATATAAACTCAACCCTCAATTGTGATGTCCAAATGTTCTTTTGTGCGGTAATGATAGAATGAAGTAAGATCAGCTTCTCATGTATTGTTTCGGCTGTCGCACCTGCTATAATACTTACATTTTCACGTAAGCTTTTTAGTTTTTAGATATTGAAACTTTTCAAAAATTTGTGCATTTTTCGCGTAAAACATCCGAGATTAAGCGAAGTTGAAAAAGAAGGGTTGTATTTTCCCACTAGCAGCCAATCAATCAATCAATCAACCAATCAATCAACTCTTCAAAAACTTAAATAACTATCACATCATGAATAATACTTTTATTATAAAAAAACAAGGGGTCAACTGGGAATTGAACCCAGGGCCTCTCGCTCCCAAAGCGAGAATCATACCACTAGACCATTGACCCAAGGAAAACCGACCAGAGTGAGGATTGAACTCACGATCTTGCGATTAACAGTCGCACGCCTTAACCAGCTTGGCCATCCAGTCTCTCTGAAACTGAGGAATGTTACACTGGTTTAAGAGCTAGCAGAAAATTAACAAAAAATGGCCAATCTTGTTAGTTTTCCTATTTTTTAAAATAAAGTTTACTTTCTTTGCACAAATACTTTTAAAATTTTTAGATACTAAATTGTGCAATAATCTAAAAACTATGTTTTAAATGAATTTTGTTTTAAAAAATGATTG
This sequence comes from Pichia norvegensis, assembly GCA_030570285.1. NCBI lineage: Eukaryota > Fungi > Ascomycota > Pichiomycetes > Pichiales > Pichiaceae > Pichia > Pichia norvegensis. The sequence goes on from JAJLVM010000164.1 coordinate 40,570, forward strand.
GTCATATTAGAACTTGACTGTTCAAAAATATAACAAGCGCAAGTGGTTTAGTGGTAAAATTCAACGTTGCCATCGTTGAGCCCCTGGTTCGATTCCGGGCTTGCGCAGTTATCCGAGATAGTTTAGTGGCTAGAATTTCCGCTTGTCACGCGGGAGACCGGGGTTCAATTCCCCGTCTCGGAGTTGTTTTTTATATATCTTTTGCTATTGTTTTTACCATTCGATTCTGTTATTTACAAATAGTTTAGAAAAAATTATTAAAAGTATTATTTAAATAAATTAATTATGCCAAGGTAAGCTTTCTTCTCTTCCTTCTTGGAGTGATTGAAGATTCTAATTTACTCCAAAGTTCTTCTTCATCACTTTCTTCTTCTTCTTGTTCTTTTAATTTCCTTTCTTCCCAATCTTCCTTCTTCTTAATTGCTTCAAGAGCAGTATCTCCAATAATGTTTGCCTTATGACGTTTCAAAGATTCTGTATCTTCAATTATAGCAAGTGCATTGGACTGTGTTCCAATGAAAACTTTTACAATACAGTCTCTAGTTTCGTTGTTATATGCACGAACATAACGATCAGATCCTGTTGTACCTAATATAGTTCCGTTAAAGTTAAAAAGTGCTTGTGTTGAACCAATTTGACCCTTAAACTGACAGATTTGTGATCCAGTTGATGGTTCAATTTTTACAACTATTCCTCTGTTATCACAAACAACTAATTTATCATCCAGCCAAATAGCCTTTGTAATTGGTGCCTTTTTCGGTAGTACCAAAACAGATGATCTTGGTTTCCTACCAGCTGATGAGTCGTAATATCTCATATCACCTACAGCTGTAAATGTGTATAATTTGAAAACATCCGTAGTACTGTCTTTCGCAAAGACAATATTTTTAATATGAATTGGAACACGTAAATCAAGGCTTGTATTAGACATATTCTTTGCCTTGAAAACAACTTCAGCTTCTTCCTTCTTTTTTTTTAAAGAAGGTAGTTTGGCAATACGAAGATCAGTTTCTTTTCCACCATATGCAACATAATTTATATTTTTTAATCCCGGATGAACTTGAAATGCCTCAATAAGTTCTTGCTTACCCAGTGGAACCTTACAGTGATGTGGTTCTTTAGGTATCATATTTTCGGAAGTCCATATATACACGTTACCCTTATTTGTAGGAACTAAAACACGTCCACTATCATCAACAATCAAATCAACAAAAGTTTCAGAGTCTTGGGATGTTGGGATTTCAACAAGTTGTTTGTGTTGGTAGAGTAAAGGTAATTTATCTTCTTTTTCTTCTTCATCTTCTTTTTCTTCATCCTCCTTTTCAACATTTTTTTGGTTTTCACCTAAAAGTCTGGAAGTATCGTATACTTCAATAGATCCATTTAGTCTAGCAACAATGATGTTCTTGGTGACAGGTGATTGGATCAGATGTATCACTTTGGTCTTTCTGTTATTACCTGTTTCAGCATGTGTAGAGATTTGAACTGGGGCCACAGGATTGGATTCATCCGCTGGTTTTGAAGTATCGGTACCATGTTGAGCAATAACTACTTTTAAAGCACCTGTATCTTCACAAGCTGCAACGAATTTCATTATCAGTTAGTTTGTGTTGTATTATATTGTGAAAAGTTTATCTAAAAAAATCTTATAAAAAATTTCATGATTTGAAGCATGCATCAAAATTTTGAAGCCGCCTCAAAAACCAAACAAATAAACAAACAAACAAACGAACAAACAAACGAACGAACTCTTTGTTTCGAAAGTGATAAATTCAACACACATTATAATATTTAGAAAAGCAATATGAGTGAAATTGAAAAACCTGTTAGGTTTGAAGCATTTCATTCTGCTTTATCTTATGCCTTACAAAAGACACTATCTAAACTTACACTGAAATTGTTTGTATCATGTTTTCCTACAACGGATCACGCATCACTTGACTATGTTCGAAAAGAAATAATAAAACTATGGCAGTCAAAAGCAGAATCAGAGTTTCAAAAGATTTTTGAAGAAAGAAATTTGAAGCAAAAGCTTGACGAGTTAGATTCAATTGTGAATAGAGCAGAGCAAAGGAAACGCGACCCTAATAGTGAAGCTGTTAATGTTACTACTTTATCACCTCATGAATTGATAGCCGCTCGATCTATGTCAGAAAGGAAATCTCTATTACAGAAGTTGGAAGCTCAACTTGAAAGTTTGAAAAATTCAAACGATAAATTACAAAAGGAAGTTGATTCAAGCAAGCAGAGTTTGTTGGATGATTTGAATGATTGTCAAAATTTCATCGATACTCTTTGTATAACCGATGGAATAGATGAAGAGGAAGAAGAAAGGAAACAAATTGAAGCTGTTGAGCTTGCCGTACAAGAACTAATCGATACAAAGTAAAATAATTACTTTAGATTGATTAAAATAAAATTTAAAAAACAATTTAAACTTTCGTTACAAAATATGTTTGTTAAGAATGAATTTGATCAATAGAAACAAACATCTACAATGTTGAAGATGTTAAGAAACTTAAGATGAATGGAATAGTGAAACTTGGTTGTTCGAAAACAATTTCATCCCAAGAAACACTATTAACTGCATCCTTAACCACAGATTTAGTGTTGACAAGCACAATTCCTTGCTTACGAAGGTAAACGTTAATTGTGTAAGAAATAATTGCGACAACAAAAATAATGGTACTTAATCTGGCCAATGCATAACCAAGAACTAAACCACTGATGGAACCCATAGCAACATGACGATAGTTCAGTTTACCATCGAATGCACCATCGTATGTTGGAGAATTTGGATCATAATAAGCATTAGGGGATTTCTTCCTTTCAAATGCAATTGGTGGGTTTGCAAATCCAGCATCATTTAAAATAGGTTTATGTGCAACCAAGTACAGAGAGGAAACACCGAAAATACCTAAAAAGGTTAATGCCATATTAGGCTTTTGCTTTGCAGATGCAGATAAATATGAAGCCGATGATTGATATCTGTGAAAGTTATTTCTAATAGTTCTGGAACCAGAAAACATTCTGTGATTGATCTGGGACTGGACTGAAGTCCGAACTGAACGTAAAGCATTAAACTTTGTTGCGAAATTACTTGTAAAACCTAATCTAAGCATCTTTGTAGTAGAATAGATAATTTAATCTGGAATTGAATTGTTTGAAAGGAAAAAGAGAAGGATAAAGGAAGAAACAAGGAAAGGTAGAGTATTATGGCGGAACGAGGATCCGGAACAGTAGTTACTAATGCTGTCAGAAATCCCAGCACCAGCTAATATTTTTGCACAGCCCCGCCTCGACCAATGACTTCACGACTAACCTTTGTTGGGGGGCCCATTCTGTACACTGACCAACAGGACGAATAGATGTTCATATGTAACTATGGTAGTACCTTAGAGACTGTATATATCAATAGAGACTATTTACATGGATTGTCAATTATTATGTATGCAAACACAGACATCTAATCTATATCTCTCAATAAGCGGCGCGTTTCTGTTGAATGAAAGCAAAGCGAAACAGGATTTGCAACATGAATTTGGTCTCTTGATGGTGAAGTAAACGGCGAATAATACTTGACTCTTGTGGCCCAATTAGTGTCAACCTTATATGAATACAGTGAAACCTTTTCCTACGACACATCAAGATCTTATTCTTGATGTTGCATATGATTTTTATGGACGTCAATTAGCTACATGTAGTGCTGACCAACATATTAAAGTGTTTGACTTGGATCTGTCAACATCATTTTGGGAGCCAAACGACTCGTGGAGGGCACATGATAGTTCGATTGTAAGAATATGTTTTGCAAATCCAGAGTTTGGTCATTTACTTTTATCTGCTTCATATGATCGTACAATTAAAGTATGGGAGGAACAATTTGAAGAACCATTGAATTCTGGTAGACGATGGACCAAAGTTGCCACTCTATCATATTCTCATGGTCCATTATACGATGCATGCTTTTTACCACCACATTTAGGACTTAGAATTGCTAGCATAGGGAGTGATGGGAAATTAAGGATTTATGAATCAACTGATCCTAGTGATCTTTCCCAATGGGTGATAATCGAAGAAATATCAGTATTGAAAAACGCAGTAGCTAATCACCTACAGAGTGATTTTAGCATATCATGGTGCCCTTCTAAATTTAGTGCTGAGAAATTTGTGGTAAGTGCTCTAGATCAAGCATTTGTTTACTATAAAAATGAAACTACAAATAAATTTGTTCAAGGACTTGTTTTACCTGAGCATAAAGGTTTAATTAGATGTGTTGCATGGGCACCTACTATGGGTAGAAGCTATCATTTGATTGCTACAGCTTGTAAGGATGGATTTGTTAGAATCTTTAAACTTGAAGAACACAAGAATGATTCTGGCGAGTTAAATCTTGATGTAACATTATTAAACGCATTTAATGAGCATATTGGTGAAGTTTGGAAAGTGAGCTGGAACATGACAGGTACAATTTTGAGTAGTTGTGGTGATGACGGATTGATTCGGTTGTACAAGGCAAATTATGCCAACAAGTTCCAATGTATGAGCGTAATTAGTGCAGAAGGTAACAATAAAAAGTAGTTTATAGATAATTAAAAAAGCTTATACCTATAAAAATCAACTTTTTATATATAAAGTTCTATCTGAATCTAAAAGAAACACAGAAATCCACATTTCTATTTCTTTAAGATAGTGATGACATCTTCATCTGCTAATTTATGAGATAAACCAACATATTGATTTTGATGCTTGACGCTGGTACCGAAAACCAAAGCAGATTTGAAGTCATCAACTAGGGATTTGTGAATCTTCATACAGAAGTCCTCCACAGTACATTTATCACCTTTTAACACCACAGGATCAGAAAAATCTGGCAAACGTCCCTTAGGTTTAGTGTATACACGAACAAGATTTAGTCTATCCCACATAACTTCTAATAATTCATCTAAATTCCATTCGTTACCAGAAGAAATTGGAACTGCATTAGGAATACGGTATAATAATTCTAACTCTTCAATAGAGAAAGAATCAATCTTGTTCAACACATAAATCGCTGGAATGTATTTCCTGTTGTGTGCTTCAAGAACATCAATCAGATCATCAACAGTCGCATCTTCACGGAATGAAACTTCACATGAGTTGATTCTATATTCATTCAAAACAGCTTTAACTTCATCTTCATCAATTTTTGTTAATGCAACAGTTGATGTTATACTAATACCACCTTTCTCTTTTTTCTTAATGATAATATCTGGCGGAGTTTTATTAAGTCTAATACCAAAACCTTCAAGCTCATGTTCGATAATTTGTTTATGACGAAGTGGTTTATTAACATCTAAAACAATAAAGATTAGGTCACAGGATCTAGCAACTGCAATAACTTGTCTACCTCTACCTCTACCATCTTTTGCACCTTCAATAATACCAGGTAAATCTAACATTTGAATCTTTGCACCTCTGTATCTGATGACACCAGGAACTGTTGTTAATGTTGTAAATTCGTAAGCTGCAGCTTCTGATGTGGTACCTGTCAATTTGGTTAAAAGTGTAGATTTACCAACAGAAGGAAATCCAACAAACCCAATAGATGCTGCACCACTTTTCTTCACGTCGAAACCCATTCCTCCACCACCACCTGCACCAGCAGCTGCATCTTTAAGCAAATCTGCTCTAAGTTTAGCTAACTTTGCCTTAAGCATACCAAGATGCTTCTCGGTAGCCTTGTTTTTTTGAGTTCTAGCCATTTCATCTTCAATAGCTTTGATCTTTTCAACAGTCGTCATATTGTTATGGTTATTGCTGTCTCTTTGTTAGTAAAAAGGGAAGAATAAAATAAATTTGTGCTGAAAAATTTGTGTCCAAAAACTGAAAAGCTTTGAAGATTTCTCGAACAGCAGCTTCTCATTTTTCGGACCATGCAGATCGAATCGAGTCGAATCAAGTACACGTTTTACCAGCTTTCTATTTTGAAAAGTCTACACAGGTATTAGAAACGTTTTTTAACCCAACAAGGCTGAATTCAACTACAGTAAATTTTGGACAATGCCACTTGAACGTCGAGGAAGTATAGTGTTAGATACAGAGTCGCAAGTCCAAATAATTCATGATAGGGTTGACGAATTGGAATCACTGTTGTTAAAGGCAGGAGATATTAGCCAATTGACTGAATTAGTTTCGAAAGTTGAAGATGTGGAGATAGAGTTGGAAGATACAGCACAAAGATTTGTTTCCAAAAGTACATTGGCTCATCAGTCAACTATTAGATCTCTTGAAATATCTCGTGTTGAATTGTCAACAGCCTTGAATCATTCCAGAGATTTGAAAAAGATCATGGAATCTGCTAATGATTTGAGCTATAGTATAACCGAGAGAGTCAGGGTTTTAGACAGCGAAAAATCCTTAGTTAAGAGTGTTAAAGATTATGTAGACAACGTGAAGACATTGAAGCTGGAACTAGCAAGGGCATTCGATGCGATTGAAAGAGAAGACTGGCTAATTGCTTCCAATTCAATCTCACTCATAAGAAACCTTCCAGAAGGCTTGATATGCGATCCTTACGTTGAATTTAAGGCTCCTTCTTCTACACTCACGGACTTTCCACAGGATCTTTTAACCAGGTGGATTGACAGTATGGAAAAGATCTTTACAGATGCATTTAACGAAGCTGCTAAAAATAAAGATGTTGAAAAGTTAACATACTACTTTCAATTATTCCCTTTGATTGGAAAATCAGAACTAGGTCTTAAATGCTATTCTAATTTCGTTTGTGGAATTATCAGTGAACAATCGAAATCCATAATTCAAAATGCTCATAACAAAGTATCAAAACCTGAATTCTTTGCACAAATTTTGTTTAGGTTGTATCAGACGATTTCAGCCATTGTAAATCAACATTCGAAAATCATCAAATCATACTACGGAAGTGAAGCTGTCAGCATAGTATTGAAAGTCATACAGATGGAGTGCGATCTTCAAAGTAATCTAATTTATGAAACATTTTCTGAAACGAGACAGATTGATGAAATTCTGGACGAAATAAGACAATACAGTTATCCAATCCTAATAAATGAACTATACACAATAAGAGATCAAGATGAAAGCGGAACAGAAGAAGAGCTGGAAGAGAAGTCAGTAGATTTAGCTATAGTCTCACAAATTACTGATGAGCTTTCAGCCATGATGAACCATTGGTCTATGTATTGTAGGTTTTTTGTTGTGATTTGGAATGAATATTATAATTCAGCTAAAGAAGAAAAACAATTGATATTTCCAGCCCCTCTTATTATGTCATCATTTGGCACCAAGATACAAGATCATATTATCAGTCAATTTGATACTTCATGCACTTACATTATCAGAAGATCCTTAGAAAAAGCATGCACAATAGAAACACTTACTAGCCTGACACCCTTCTTAGCCGACTCTTTGAAATTTCTGTCAACAGTTTTCCGAAAACCTGAAATATCAACTTCTAGTACTCTCTATAGTCTGAAACCTGAAGAGCCACCTGTATCTTCATTGGCTGATGATGTGATTATGGTGATGAACACGATTATACTAGAAATTTTAGCCACCGGAGAACTTGGAATTATCAAAAACATGGTATCGAATATCAAACGCATATTGCTTAATGATTTTATCAACATTATTAAACAACGCCTAAAAACAAATGTACTTAACTCTAGATCCAGCTTTTTCACAAAAGAGTCAATCCAAAAAATTAACCAATCTCATAATCCACAAGTAGATAAATACACAGAATCTAATTCTGGATCTAGAAGCGCTACACCTGTTGGTCTGAATGTTTCTGCGTCCGATATAGCTACCACAGGTGCAATGTTCATGAGAAGTATCAATGCTGCAATAAATTATACTATGGCTGGAGATGGAAGTGGTGATTCAAGCTTCTACTTAATTGGGGATGACTCATCAATTAAACAGCATGTACTATATCTAAATACCTTGAGCATGATGTCCGTATACCTCACAAAAATGTCTGAATCATGTTTGAAATCATTCAGGAATAACTCTTTGATGTTGATTGATGATCAAGAACTGTTGAACTGTAGGAAATCGAGTGATGGTTATAGAAGAGATCCTCAAATTATGGTCCCCTTTGATGATTCAATGAGACTCAAAGTCCAAAGGCTCATTGAAAGTATTCCTGAAGGATTTAAAGAGCATTCATCTTTGGTAATAGATGAAAGTATTGAATTACTTTTTTCTACGGTAGTGAGAAATCGGATCTCTCATTTGTTGCAAAACACACTGAGAGACAGTTACATTATGACTATTGAAGACGGAGAGTATTTTATTGTCGAAACTGATAAGGCAACAAATAATACCACGAAAGGTTTACTCGACAACGGCAAAATTGTATCCTTTATTCAAAACTGGAATTCTTTGATTATTCCGTACGTTACAACTCTTGAAGTGTCAACTTTTGAAAAGATTTTCAAGCTGATCAACAACTTCGCTGCATCATTTATTGAAGATAAATTATGGAAGCTGGAAAGGAAAGTATCCTCTGTTGGTATTATGAAATTAGAACAAGATCTGAATACTGTTATCAGCGAGTTTACTAAATTTGATTACTCACTGCGCCGCAACTTCACTAGATGCAACCAAATTGTAATGATTGCTGAACTTGAAGAGGACGAAGAAATAGCGGCATTAGAAGATCCTGAAAGTGGTATTGAATGGGAATTATCTTCTAATGAACGTACACGTGCAAGAAGACTACGTACCAATAGTTGAAATAATTACTGAACTAAAATATTTATGTGAAAGTAGTAAAACAATTTGTAATAATTATCTCTATAACACATGCATGATTTTTTTTGGCGGCTTGGTCCACAAAATGAAATCGCTGTAGGAAAGTCAATAGAGGGGTAATGCAATTGCTTTTTGTGCTTTTGCCTTATGTTTACTCATGCTTAAATGAAGAATCAGAAAGATGAACTAACAGAAAGAATAAAGGCTTTAAAAGCTCTTAGAAACAAAGCAGTTTTAGAAAATCGACGTGAAGTATACAATGAAGTGAGTGAAAAAAAAGAAAATTTAATGAAAACTTTCAAGCTGCAGGATGGCACAGATCAAGATGATGAAAAAGAAGTAGAACAGGTTGTTGATTCAAACGGGGAAAATGATTCAAATGCAACAAAAGTTAAAGACCTAGAATATACAGCGGAAGAAACGGAGGAGTGGTCAAAGTCCCATGAGAAACATCCAAATTACAACGGTGATTTGCAACTGCAAAACTTCAAGACTCTAGCCGCAAATACCTATAATAAAAATGTAAAGGAACTGAAAGGAAATGGATTGAAAGCTAAAGAAGAGTATTTGAAGGAGAAGTCTGCTTATTCAGAACTGAAAGCTCAAGGCTTAACAGAAGCTGAAATACGAAGTAAAATGACGTCCACAGAAAGCTTGAATAACTTCGTTAAAAAAATAGAAAAGTGGGAGAAAAATAAGTATCAGAAACGAGGTAAAATAGGGAAAGAGGGTACAGATTCTGCTATTCATGAAAAGAATAGACAGTTCAATGAGAAACTAAAACGTCATTTAAGTCAGGTTGAGAAATAGGCTTTTCCCAACCCCAATTTTAATGTACAAAAAAGAATAGTAAAAGTTAATATATGATGATGATCGAGTTCTATACCGAGTCTGCTTCACCGTTATCTACCAAAATAACATTTTCAGCGTGGTTTTCTGCTGCTGTATTCACCTCTTTCAATTTTTCATTTAAACGGGAATCTTGCTTTTCGTGCCACAACAGATGCCTATCTAAATCGAAAGATTTCCTGAAAAGCCTTTTGCAATGAACGTACGGGCAACTCAATCTAGTATCTACGTTGTCAATTATCAAATCTAAAACGTCCGGAGAAGATGGAATTCGATGTTCTTCATGTGATTTGAATTTTTTTGATGTTGGTTTAGATACAATAAAACCATAATCAGACACAACACTCGTATCTGAATCCAGTAATTCATCAGCACTAGTTGCCTTACGTTTAGACGATCGTTCTCTGGTAATGTCATCGATCGTGATTGGTGTTTTTATAGGATATGCGCTGTCAATCGTAGCATCTTGAGTTTTCAGCATCACTTGCTTTTTCTTCTTTGCTTCTTCTTTTTTATTCATATAATACAATATCTCCTTTTCGGTTTGTTTGACCTTTTCTTTAGGTTTTGTCTTTTCATGATTTTCATATCTAAGCTCATCAGGAAGTTCAACACGAGGATGTTTTTCGGCATAATGTTTAACAGCGTCCTCCTTTTTGTGAAATTTATCGTCACAATATAAACATTTCCAATGTTTAATTACAGTATCCTCATTATGTATCATCATGTGATTGGCCAAACCACTTTGACCTACACATTTTTTCCCACATATCTCACATTCAAGTCTCGGATGGTCTGTTTTAACATGAAGTTGTAGTGCCGACCAAACCCGGAAAGTTTTATAACACCCAGGAAAGTCACAAATTAGCTTTGGTGAGTCTGAGTGACATTTTTCCATGTGATCTTTCAACCTACCTGGTCTATTAAATTCCTTAGGGCATATTATACAGATATGTTTTGTAGACTCTGCTTCGTGAACATTTCGAATGTGCATTTTTAACGTTTGATGTTTGTGGAAAGATTCATCGCAACCATCATATGTACATCTGAAGGACTTGAAATGAGTTTTCTCATGACGTCTCAAGTGCTGTGAAGAATTCACACCTTTACCACAGATTGAACAATGAAATGGTTTATCTTTCTCTTCTGTATGTTTCAGCATGTGTCTCGTTAAATGTCCCTTTTTAGTAAATGTTTGACCACAATCTTTCTCAGTACACTTGAATGGACGATATCCGTAGTGTGTTCTCATGTGTTCCTCCAAAAGTGACGGCCTAGAGTAAGCCTTTTCACAGTTTTCGAAATCACACAAATATCGTTTGGGTCTAGGGGATGAAGCCCTAGAGCTGGATACAGATCTAGATAAAGAAGAATCACCCCCACCAGATAAATTCCGACCTCTATCGCCAGAAGAGATCTTATCACCGTTATCGGAGCATGACATGTTTGTTTTTCCATCTTGTTTCATCGAATCTTGCAATGCCGATGCTTTCATTTTAGAAAATGTAATATTTTTAAAACAAAAAGTCTCGCAAATATCCTTTAAAATTGATTAGAGACTCCCCTTCAATATTTATCACTGCCAAAACAATCCCTGAATAGATTCTTTTTAAAGCGTTAGAATCTTACATAAATAAAGATCTATAATCTCATGAGCACAGCCTCGAATCTTGAAAATTTTTCGTGGGAAAGCGATTTCTTCGTGTCTGTAGCTTGTACGACGTTCAATATGCTGTTTGTTTAATTCTGAACAAACACTGGGACACAATGGCAGACTACGGAGAGGATTATCCAGAAGAATTTGACGAACGTTTTTCTGATGATGAACGTTTTCAGAATGATGACGAACCTCTCACTGATGCAAACGGTAATCAAGTCGATGCAAATGGTAGAATCATTATTGCTTCTGGACCTGGTGTTGAAAACAACGACGGTATGTTACAAGTTGGTAGAAGAGCAATACCAAGAGCGATTCCAAAAGAACAGAGAATTACCACTCCTTTTATGACTAAATATGAAAGAGCACGTATTTTAGGTACAAGAGCGCTTCAAATTTCCATGAATGCTCCAGTTCTTGTTGATATTGAAGGTGAAACTGATCCACTTCAAATTGCAATGAAAGAACTTTCTGCCAAGAAAATTCCATTAGTTATTAGAAGATATTTACCTGATGGTTCTTACGAAGATTGGAGTGTTGATGAATTGATCATTGATTAAATCCTTTTCAAGATAATAGCTGTTATGATACTTTTCGGGATCAGACATCCATTCATCTCTTTCAAGATTACTTGAACTTTGTACATTATTTGGTCCATAATGACCTCACATAGACATATCTATATATATGAGCACCCATACCATAGTTTTAATATAGAAACGTTAGCTAGGAAATCCCTTTGCTTATATGTTATCTTACATAAACGCCTGCAATAATGTTAAACTAAACATTCAACGTACGCAAGGTCTTTATATCATTACCTCAAGCAGACAGTTTTTCTCGCCAAGTTATCCTTGCCTCTTGTTTCTATTATTGAAATGAAAAAAGGGCTACTTACCTTACTAAAATGCAATCTACTAGCATTCTAGTAGAGGTTGTCACTTATTTTACTTAATTTTCTCAATAAACTCTTCCGTCTTGAACTTGGTGACTCCTGTAACATTATTCTTCTTGGTAAATTCGTCCACTACATCTGATACCGCTTTTTTATCAACATCATCGATAACAGTGCTAGCTACGGAATCCTTGAGCGATTTGCTATTAACGATGTCGTTTTCAAGAAATGTAGCAAACGCATCTCCAAGTTCCGATTCTTCACTGAACCCAGAAAACTTGGAAACCAACAAAGTGACAAACTGATTGAAATCAAGACTTTTGCTTTCTTCTAGCATGTCTTTAGAACCTTTGATGTCAAGGTTTAGATCCTTGAAAGTAGATTTAAGATCATCCATTGTAATTTTATCGTCACAGTCTTTGTCAATAATAGAAAAGAGCATTCTATATCTTTGGATTTGTGTCTTGCTCAAATCATCAAATTCTCCCATATTAATTTAAACAACCAGCAATGTTATGAATCTTCAAAAACACAGAGAGCAGGTTATAATAACACTTTTGTTACTGTTATTGTTTTGATCGGTCAACGGCTTAAGACTTGAGACGCGATTTGAAGTTTCAGAAGGTTTTTGTATGGTACATATTTGAAATTATCCCCAATCATGCCGTCGTTAAGTGTAGAATTCTGGGAAAAACTTTTACTGGCACATTACACTAATGTCAGATAAAAGCAAGGCAGTATCAAAGGAGTTACAGAAGCTTCTTAAGAAAGCAAAAAGTGATTTGAAAAATGAAGATTATGAAGAATGTACTGAAACTGCAAAATCTGCACTAAAACTTGACAAAAATAATTTCTATGCTTTTATGTTCCTGGGTAAATCCTTGGAAGCAATAGGAAAAAAGGATGAAGCATTGAAAGCATTTATTAAAGCTACAGAAACTAATCCTGAACATGAGTACGGATGGAAAGGACAATTGGCATTGCGATTAGAAAGAAGTGAATTTGTTCCATTTTTTGAGACAGCTCTTGAGTATGCTAGATTATTGCTAGGAAAGAAAGAGCCATTGACAGAGGTGATTGAATATATTAAAAGCTATGTGAAGAAACATGACTTTAGAACAACCGAATTTAAGGTGTTTTATCTAAAACAGATTATTCCAGGTTTATCAGAACTGGGTGATATCATTGGCTATCAAATGAATGATCCTGCCACATCCTTGAAGCAATTAATAAAGATTTTTGAAGATGAAGAAGCAAAACAAATTAAAAGAGAAGACGAAAAAACAAAAATGACACTCTCTGTCAATATGACAGAAAGGGTTAAACTAGATAAATTAAATGAAAAAAGATGGAATATAATATGCCATTCCGAGATACCACAACTTTACGAAATTCTTATTGATGTAGAACAAAATGATGAAAATAGATATAAAGAGCAGGATGCTTATTTGAAATATAAATATAATATGTTAAAGACGGCACCATCTCTCTCTAAGGCATCTTTGAAAGATGATGTAAAGGATATAATTGATGGTATGGTTTTGATCAAATGTCCTTCTAGACTTGCTTGGAATTTGCATTTTGAATGGTATGACCCGCATCATGTAGGAGAAATGCCACTTGAGCAAATATGCCAATATATTAAGCTTTTTGGTAAAGAAACCAACTATGGGGCTATTTTATACAATTTCCTTATTTCTGATATCTGTCCTTTTGAAAAAGCTAAAGTTGCAGATTATTTGGGATCAAAAAAGAAGAAAGGTTCTAAGAAAAAGAAAAACCAGGAAGCTGCAAACCCAGATGAAACTAGTGCCGATTCTACTGTGGCGTTATCCGAAGCAGAATCTAATGAGCCTAAGGTTAGTAACTTTGAAATCTTCAATAAGGAACCACAAGAAATTTTAACCTGTCTGGTAAAGAATCTAGAGTCAACATCGAATTCTGCTTTTTGTTGTAGAATTGTTCTTGACTATTGTGTTCATCTGAAAGAGTACGCCCTCGGCTTAGAAATATCTACCAATTTGAGTAAATCTCTCCTTGACTTAAGAAATAGCTGTGGTATCAACTTACCAAATACGAAACTATCTCATACGTTGAACTTGGCTACAATCTATACTTTCTATGAAGCACCAAAAAATCTTTTTAAAGCTCTCGAACTATACCAGTCTATTGAAAACAAGGCACCGGAAGACACAAGAATTAAAATTGGTAAGGCTTTAATTTTTGTTGAAACTAAGAGATATTCAGAGGCTGCTTCCATTTTTGAAGCGTTGCTTGAAAAAAATAGTAAAGATGTATCTGCTTTACAGGAATATGGTTGGTGTCAAATTCAGATGGAGAAATTTGATTTTGGAAGAAAGTATTTACAAGAAGCCATGTTGTTGTTACAGGATGAATCAAATTCTCAAATTAAAGGTGCTAGTCTAGTAGAACAATTATCCACTGTAACTTATAGACTTGCTTTGTCCTACTACTTAGAAGTAGAAGCTAATAAGGAATTACTTGAAAAATCACTATTGAAGGATTACATAAGCAAATGTTCAAAGTTGCTTTTACAGTGTTTGAAAATCTCCCCAAATTATGCATCAGCGTTTACCACTCTCGGTCTTGTTTACTACAATTACCTTGGCAATAAAGATCGTGCTATTCAAATTTTTAACAAGGCCTTTCAATTGGACCCTGCTGAAATTGAAGCTTCATACAAATTAGCAGAACACTTCACTTCGATAAATGATTGGGAAATGGCTGAACTTATTTGCAAAGGTGTTATTGAAAATGATAGAGCAAGGAGGCAATTGTCATCTACTTACAACAAACTAAAGGATAATTCATGGCCTTACAGAATTATGGGATGCGCATCAATGGAACTTAAGAATGATGTCAAGGCAATTGAATACTTTCAAACTTCTTTGCGTTTAAATCCTTTGGAAATAGCATCATGGATTGGATTAGGTGAAGCGTATTTATCAAGAGGAAGAATTGAAGCAAGTATCAAAGTATTCAGCCACGTAATACGTTTACAATCAGGTAGTAGTGATCCAAACTCTGTAATTACTACCGAGATGGAAAACAATGCCGATTGGCACACAGTTTATCTTTTGGCTACTGCACTAACCAACATGCTTGAATATGACAAAAGTATAGAGAGTTTAACAAATCTTATCAGTTCGAATCAGGAAGCAAGACGCAACTTATGTGTTTTTCTAATACTGATTGAAACATTGACACTGAGATGTGAAAATGAAGTTAGAAAAGGTGCAATTTTGAGAGCCTCCGATACTTTGAAACAAATTTATGAACATATTTTTACTGCATTTGAGTTGAACAATAGCTCAATAAAGTTATGGAAATTGCTCAGTGATGCTTTGATTTTATCTTTAAGAATTAAATCAAGCATTTCTGACTTACCGTACGGAAAAATTTTATCTTTAACTTCAAACTTGTTATCACTCAAGAATGAATTATGGGAAGAAATTGATTTAAATGATTTTTCAATATCTGAGCTTGTTCAAAAGAACGATTATTCTACTTTAGGACATTTGTTTTTGGTACTTTCGAGTATTGGAGGATATTTATGTTCTAGACCAAGTGATGTTAAGGCAGTTCGTTCAAGTTTGATTTTTAATCTAGCGATGTCCTTTCTTTTATGGTTTAGATATTCAAATTTAGAAAAATTCAGAGATTTATCAATAAAGCTTTTAAATAAAGCTATATCCTTAGAGCCAGATAATCCTGACTACTGGAATTCTTTGGGTGTAGTAACTGTTTCAAAGAATGGCAAGATTGCGCAACATTGTTTTATAAAGGCATTATCCTTAGAGCCTAAATCTTCCTTGTATTGGTTCAATCTTGGTATGCTATATGTGAAATACAAAGATTTTGAGCTTGCAAATGAATGTTTTACTAGAACTCAAGCTTTGTCACCATCGAGTTCTATACCTTGGACTGGTTTGGCAATTTTGAACAGTGAAATAGGAAAAGTTACAGAAGCAAAAAATTTGTTTACACATTCATATGTCTTGTCTAAGGGAACAAGCCCAGAAAATACATTATTATATACTGTTTCAGTTTTGGATACCATTATTTCTGATGGAAGCCAAGAGATGGATTTGATTGCTGTTCAACAGTTATCAACAATTAACCATGGAATGCTTAACTATTTGAAATTATATCCAACTGATATTTATGGAATTGAATTGACTACAAAGATTACAGAGAGATTGTTTTCATTTCATAGAGGTACTGAGTTCTCTCAAAAGTTATGCAAATTACTAGAATCCAGATATGAAGAAGAAGAGTCCGAAGATATTCTTATTAGCTTTTGTATGGCCAAATCTCAGCTATCTAGATTTTATCTTGCTCAAAAGGACTACAGCAATGCTACAGAATGTTGCGAGGAAGTTGCTAGTCTTTTACAAACTGTTGAAACTTTTACACTAGAGATTCAGAAATGTTTATTATCATGTTCTACTGTATTGGGATTGTCATTGTTTTTTCAAAACAAATTTGAAGAAGCATTGGAAGAATTTAAAAAGTTATTAGATGCATTTCCAGAAAATCAAAGAATAGTAACATTGATTTCTCAAGTTCTTTATGCTTCCGGTTCCGAGGAAGCTAAACAGGCTGCAATGGATGAGTTATTATCTGCGATTGAAACCCAAGGCACTTCGCTTTTGATTTCTATGACTATAGCAGCTATTGCTATTGCGGAAGATTGGGATGATTATATTGTTGCCGTAAAAGAAGTTTTAGGACAACTTGATCTTACATTACTAATCAGTGATACACATAGAGAAGTTCCTAATGTTTTAAATCTATTATCATCGAAATTGAAAGATTTATCACCAAGAGTGGAAAAAACGTGGCAAAGAACTGCATTCCTTTTCCCAGGTGATCACACTGCATGGAAACATATTGATGAAGAAGTGTCATTAGAATTAAGTAAATTTTCTAACAGCGAATCTGCAACAGCAGTATCAGAGTCTTATATTAATGTTAAAAGACTAAGAGAAGTTCAAAGAGGTATTCTTCTCAGCGGAGGTGTTTCTGAAAAAGGTTTGGCATTATTAACTGGTGTATTGATATAGATTGACATTCAATTTATAATTAATTATACATGTAGATAAATCATCAGCTGTAATTAGCACACAAAGAAAATTGTTAGTTCATAAAGAGGATTAAACATAATTTATAAAACCGATTAAATACTTGAAGCATTTTTGAACTTTTTACCAGCGTAAATTGCGTTATCACCAAGTTGTTCTTCTATACGTAAAAGTTGGTTATATTTAGCAACTCTTTCAGATCTAGCTGGAGCACCACTCTTAAGATGACCAGTTCTTAAACCAACAGTTAAATCAGCAATAAAAGTATCTTCAGTTTCACCAGATCTGTGGGAAACCATGACATCCCAACCAGCTGCAAATGCTTCCTTTGCTGCTTCAATGGGTTCAGATAAAGTACCAATTTGATTAACTTTAAGTAAAAGAGCAGATGCTGCTTTCTTTTCAATTGCAGTTTTAATTCTTTTAGGATTAGTAACAGTTAAATCATCAGCAACAATTTCAGCAGGTAATTTAGGGAAATTATTAGTCCAATTATCCCAATCATCTTCAGGAAATGGATCTTCAAGTAAAACAATTGGATATTTTTTAATTAAATCTGCGTATAAATCACCTAATTCATTACCTGAAAGTGCTTTAGAACCATCAGATTTTGGATTTTTATAATCCAAGTCAAATTTACCATTTTTGAAGAATTCAGATGATGCCAGATCCATACCAATATTAACTTTACCTTTGTAACCTGCTTTCTCAATTGCTGCAACAATTAAATCAAGAGCTTCTTGTGGAGTAGAAATATTTGGAGCAACACCACCTTCATTACCAACATTAGGAGCAGATTGACCATATTCTGACTTAGCAAGAGATTTTAAATGATGGTAAACTTTAGAACCCATTCTAATTGCTTCTGAGAAACTTTCTGCACCAGTTGGAGCAATCATGAACCAGCGTGTGTACCACCATTAAGAACATTCATGAATGGAACAGGTAAAATGTATGGTTCCTTAACCAGCTAATTTAGAAATGTAAGCATACAATGGTAATTTTTTATAAGATGCTGCTGCCTTTGCGACTGCCATTGAAACACCAAGAATAGCATTGGCACCTAACTTACCCTTGTTTGGAGTACCATCTAATTGAATTAAAAAGTTATCAAACTTCAATTGTTCAGTGACAGGAATTTTTTCCTTGATTACAGCAATTGCAATGATTTTGTTAACATTAGAAACAGCCTTTAAAACACCTCTACCAAGCCATTTAGATTTCTCACCATCTCTTAATTCAAGAGCTTCATGAACACCGGTGGAAGCACCAGATGGGACAATTGGGGTGAAACCACCATTGTCAGTGGTAAGTTCAACTTCGACAGTTGGATTACCTCTAGAGTCGTAAACGGATCTAGCGTGAACATTATAATTTGATTTAGTTTGATGTTATGAGATGTGAAGAGATACGATTTTATATAAAGATAAAGAAGGTAAGAAAGAATAGACAGGCTATGATGGGAGCCAGAGGGCGTGAAAAGAAGAGATGGTGTTCTCCTTATATACCGGTTAGATTGATGTAGGTTAACCGCACAGTTTACAGTTGAACATCCAAACGGACAGACAAACTCCAGTCAGCTCACAGCTTGTGCCAAGTCTTTCCGGGGAGCAGAGAATCGTCATCGAGGCGATGAGGCGATGAGGCGATGAGACGGGGGGCGATGGGCCTGGTTGTGGTTCTGGTTGTGGTTCTGGGTCACGTGCGCGGAGGGTGTGCGATAAGAGGAGTGAGATCCTGGGCAAAGCCTTCAGATGAGCTTCTTTGTTTGTGTGTCATACACGTTCTTCTTTTGCAGATAAACAATCACTTGGGGCAAACAACGGCATATATTAAATTTGATATCAAATTTAAAGAGCTTTCCGTATTCAATTAACTCCTAGATAGAGTCAAAAATGGCCTCCAGTGGCAAAATTAAATCAAGGTGGCTCACAGAGGCCGAAACAGACCGTTTGGCAAAGCTAATACAACGTTTCTTCTTCAAATCAGCTTACATAATAGTTTTATACAGATCTGAAGAATTTGAAGGTTTTGATGAGCTTAAAAGGGAATCATTAATCAATGATTTAGATTTGGAGTTTATTGATAATCAATTCAATCCGGAGATCGGAGTTGATACAGATGATGCAACAAGTACATATTCACTCAGTAATACTTTACGATCTTGGTTTCAAGTGACCAATTCATCTTATGAAAGACCTTTAGGAGGGATGTTAAAACCATGGTCTGATCGTAATGTGGCGCTATTCCCACCATTGATAGTGGAAACTGTTTTGGATTTATCAACTTTACCAGAAGATGAAGAACTTTACATTAACACAGATATGATTTCTCTTAAAAAGAAAAAGGAAATAGTGCTTGAAAGATGGTTGATTAAATTAGATTTGAATACCTATGATGTCGACGCTAGTGATGTTGATATAATTTACAATCAAGTTCTTGTATTAATAAGATGTCTTTATTCTTTGTTAGATGTACTTCCTGCATCGAATATTACAGATCAAAACCTTTCCAAATACATGAAAACTAAATTGATTAATGGATCTCGAAGTATTACATCAAAAGGTAGGTACGGTTTAAGTCGACCACTTATCGCTTCTAGACACGAAAGCGATATTGTACAATCTAAAGATTTATCTCCAGTATTAACACCAATCGGTTCATTAAAACTTTCTGTTTCATTCAGAAAAAATTGCAACTACCATATTCAACAAAAACACGAAAACACATCATTTGCAGAGTTTGAGTTTAACAAAAATCGGTCTTCTCCAAAGGATATCACAAACCCATTCAATCCTATAAATTTGGGGAACATTAAATTTAGGACTTCAAGCAGTTCAATAAATAGTCAAAATCTTAAAAGGAGGCCATCAGGAAGATCAGCTATATTTAAAACGGGTTCAATAGCATCTTCTGCTTCTCCACCTATCCATACAAATACTTTGACAACAATAAACTCAACAACGGTTCAAAAAATTGATTCTTCTGCTAATATTCATTCTTTATCTAATGCAGATCGTCAAGAGTCTAGTGAACATTTTATCAGTTCTAATTTAAATAAGTCCTCATATGGTATTAAGATGAAAAACTTAGGAAGTAGGAATAACAGTTTTGAAACTAGTCAGGGAGTGATTTCAAACAATCCGAACAACTTATTTGCAAGTAAAGCTAGAAACAAAGCAGAGCAAACTGGATCCATAGATGATGATCTTTCCAACTTCTTACGCCTTTTAGATTCAAAACCAGACCTTAGAGTTTCCAACAATTCTTCTATTTTATATGAAGATAGTTTGAATAATTTTAAAAATATAAAGAAGCAGAATGATATATTTAATGACTCTTCTTCCAAAAATCATTCTTTATTAGCATCAAGATCAGTATCACCTCCTCAACCACCTCCATTAATTGTGGACTCAACAATTCATGATTCTGGTGTTCAGCTTTTCCTTGATGAAAAAACAGATTACAAACATACATTCCCGATTGGACGGTCCTCTAGTTCAACACCAATGCAACTTTCTATTATGAATAATTCGTTATTGTCACAAAAAGTTATTACCATTCCTCAGGAATCATTTGATCATCATGAATTGCCCTCCGGAAGAGCGAGAACTACTAGTAAGGGAAGTAAAGATAGTAGAGATAGTAGAGGAAGTAGAGATAGTCAGGGCAGCCGTATAAGTGTGCCATTAATACCTGGTGCTTTGGTAGCATCATCATATTCACCTGGCTCCATATTTGGTACACCGAATGCATACAATAATCAATCTTTGCATTCAATTTTAAAGGCAACAGCTGTTTCAGAAGCTTCAATGGATCCTGTAATGGCTACTAGTATGACAAAAGACAAATCTGTTTCTCCAAGTGATAATTTTAATACTGCACTATATTCAACAACTTCAAATCATAGTCATTTCAGTTCCTTTTCTGAAACCAAATTTTACAACTCAAACAGATTTGATACAAGCCATTATAGTAATCGACCTATATCTCCAACAACAAATAATGCAGCTACTTCCATATTGCCTAATCAACTTGGACCTTCAGGTTCTAATAGCAATTGGAACAGTCCTCCAAGTAGGGCACAATCTCTTCTTCGAAGCTTAAGTATAGGAGGAGGAACAGGGCCTAATATTCCAAAGTCCAGAACGGGATCTAGTGGATCAATGTCGGGCTCTAACCAATTGAGAAGTGTATTGCAGAAAAATCTTAATGCTGAACATCAAAGACAACACTCTAGATTAAGTTCAAATTCCATCAGACATGATTTTGATACAGATATTTCACCAGATGAACTGAGAGATATGTCATATGGTCATCAGGTTTTCGATAGTGAAGATGATATTAGTATCATTGACTCTACACCCAGTAAAAAGGATCCGACACTTGTAAAGACTGTCAATGACAAACCACAAAGACGCGCTAGCATAAAAGAAAGGAGAGAGTCACTTTCTACTGTTTTAAATAACATGAAAAATATTCAAAGGAGAAGAAGTTCGGTAATTGGACCTGTAGCTCTACGTTCCAAAATCTCTGATTTCGAACATGGGAGTGATGATGAGATACACGATGAGAGCCCCGATGACGATGAAGATGATCTGTTATTTGAAATGACAGATATGAATACTGCAAAGCAATAGAAAAATAATTTGTAAATAATTTTATATGATTTAAGACACAGCATAGATGCATTTATACCATACTGTCAGAATCAGTTAATGGTTACGATTCGCGATTTTGCTCTGCACAATTGCACTTTATAAATCAATGGTATGTGATATATGGGTGACAGAATAAGTATTAGGTAATTGTCAACTTTTAATTGAACTTTTACTCAAATACCTCGAGCTGTATGTTTCAACTGAGTGGTGTATGTAAAACTGAAAGAAATTGTGTACTTTTTTTTGCTATTCCTCCTTTATGCTTTGTGTGCGAACATGATCAAAAAAAATATTTTCAGATTCAAAACTGAAGATTCTTTACAGACCTGTAAACAATAAACCTGATCTGCGGAACTCGCTGAAAACACAGGTTAACTGAACAATGTCTTCTAAAAAAAAGGAGGTAAAAGTGCCCGAAGAGTTGCCAGTGACAGCGAAAACTCAAGCTCCATCATGTTTTTTGCATAGTGTTATTCTACGTTCTTATGCTGGAGAACAAGCGGCTTATGTATACTCATGCTTGAATTCGCAAAGAAAAATGAGTTTGATTCAATTATCTGCTAAGACTGGTATCAAGGGAGCCAATTTGAAGAAGATTTTAGTTACTTTGATTCAACTAGGATGTGTTGTATACTCTCAAAACTCGAGAACTGAGCAAATCTTTTATCATACCAAGGAGGAAGGATGTTGGAAGTTAACATATATGGATGAAATTGTTCGTCATATCAGGGATACTTTTGGACAATCCCATGCATCTGTTATTCAAAATGTGATATTGAAAGGTCATTTGACAGTTGGTTCATATGTTAAAGAAATGGAACTGAAAAGTGAAGTTGACGCTATTGAGAATTCCTTTTGTGATTTACTTGAAGATCAATGGTTAATACCTGTAAAAGATGTTGACTTTAAACCATTGCCTGAAGTTTTTGCAGAGTGCATGCGTGCTGCTAATAGAGAATTTCTTGCTAATAGCACACAGTATAGTAAGAGTGATATAGATAGTGGAAACGGTGGTGGAAATCCTAGGTTTAAATCTGCTGGAATGAGTCAGCTTAAGAAAAACACTATTATAAAGGATTTAGCCAAGGAGAAATTTTTGAAACTTTACAATGATAGTGTTCTCAAGGAGAAACTTTATAAAGCTGGATCTAAAGCTAATGACGAAGGTTTCGATATGGCTAAGGGAATGTCTACTTTATTTAGTGATGATGAAGATGAGGTTATAGAATCTGATAAAGAAAATGGTGGTATGAAATATTTGAAGAGAATCAATGGTAATGTTCCGCTTACATTTTCATTTGAAAGATTCTTGAAACACCAAAGGGATACTCAACTTGTATCAATATCAAAGCATATGATTGGAAATGTTACCTCAATGATTTATAAAGTTGTTTTGAATCGATTACAAAAGAATTCCAGAGATGTTAGAAGTATTGAAGATATCACCGACAAGCTAGTTGCTGACGCAAGTGTTGGTGCTGGTAGTGCTGGTTCATCAACGTCTGGATATGATCCTAGTATTGGAGAAGATTTGAGGAAGCGATTAGAACTGAAGGATCAAGAAAAAGGAATGAACTTTGGTGCAGTAGACATTTTAAAAGAGTTGTCGATGTCTAACAAGTATGAATTGAGAAAGGATGATTTGATTGGTACAATTGATAATGACGACGATGATGAATACGAAAGAAACAGTAAAAAGAGACGTGCAGAACAAGATGCACAAAGTGGGAATTATAAGAAAAGTAAGTTGAATGTTGTTGCTTCTGCACTGAAAACATTTGATGACGATGAAGATGATGAGGAAGATAACAATTTGGATAATGGATTTGATTTGAATAATACAAGTGAAAGCAATGAACTGATTATGCTTATCCTTCAGCATTTAAAGTTGTTGACTACAGATAAGAAGGTTTCATTTCTTGTTGAAACTTCACCAGGTCATTTTTACGTTCCATATACAGTCTTACAATCACAAGTGCCATTATATCATATGAAACAAGTTATCAGAAATGTGTTGGGAAATAGTACTTTAAGAGTCTTGAATTGTATTGAAAACAAGAGGTTAATAGAGGAAAAGAATATTGCCAAAGCTGTTTTAATGAGGGAAGGTGATGTGAGAAGAATCATAGCCACATTGACTAAATTTGGGTTAGTTGAAATCCAAGAAATTCCTAGAAGTGCTGATCGTAATGCACTGAGAGGTGTATTTGCATTTAAAGTGAACCGTCATTACCTGCGCAGTAAGCGGATCCTAGGGAAATGTCTAATGTTTAATATGGGTGAATGTTTAGAGAATATTGAGAACATGAAACTGGAAAACAGAATTCTTTTAGATAAGATCAGTAGAGAAGATGTTCGAGGAAGAGAAGCAGAACTGCTGCTTGAAAGCGAGCTGAAACAATTGAAACAAATTGTGGAAGACGAAAGAACTGGAATGGCCAAGTTCCAACGTCTCCGCCTTCTTGGCGAACTTCTCTGGTTTACGGAAACTGTATAACTGACATATAAATAGAAACAATCACCACTCAACCAGCCAACTAATTACAGTATAAAGTTGTATAAAGTAGTATAAGTAGAAAAATAGTAGAAAATAGCAGGTTATAATGCCGAGCCTCCCTCCCAGAACAAGGGCTTACGTAAGCCGGCGAGAAAAAAGTTCGCGGTGGAGCCAATCAGAATGGCCGAATTCGACATTTCCAACTTGCCCAAATTTCTCGACTTTCCAAAACGACTGACAATACAGTTGCAAACACTACGTGATAGAGTGGAATAGATTTCTATACTTTGCCCCCTACTAAGACATAACAATATAACAATGTTCTCCGTCAGAGCTGCAAGACAATTCTCTACTTCAACTGCACGTGCTGTTGCAATTAAAGCAGTTCCATCATCTTCTGATTCTGTTTCTACTTTAAAAGTTGTTATTAAGAATGCTGGTTCTAAGTCTGCAAGTGCTGGTCTACCACACTTATTAGCAAGTTCTACTTTCCTTGATACTGCTGAAAAATCTGGTTTAAGACTTAAGCGTGAAGCTGAATTATTAGGTGGTGAATATACTGCTGAAATTACAAGAGATGCTCTTGTTTTAAAGGCAACCTTCTTAAAGGAAGCTTTACCATTCTTTGTTAACAACTTAGGTTCTGCTGTTGCAAATGCTTCTTATAAACCACATGAATTAAATGAAGTTGCAGGTCCTTATGCTTCTCACGTTTATGCTACAAAGACTGCTTGTTCAAAATTCAAAGCTCTTGAAGAGTTACATGCTGTTACTTACAGATCTGGCCTTGGTTTACCACTTTATTATGATGGTTCTAAATCTTACACATCTAATGACATTGCAACTTTAGCAAAGGAAGCTTTCCTATCAGAAAATGTTGAAATTATCGGTGAAAACGTTGTTGAAGCTGATTTACAAAAATTCGTAGCAGAATCTCCATTTGCAATTTTACCAACTGGTAATGATGTTATTGCACAAAAGCAACCAACTTACACTGGTGCAGAATCTAGAATTAGACAAGCTGGTGAAACTACAGCTGTTATTGGTTTCCCAGTTGAAGATGCAGCATCATTCGATTTAGTTGCTGCAGGTTTAATTGCAAACATTCCATCCGTTGATGCTAAGGTTTTATCTTATGAAGGATCTAACTTATTCTATGCAGCTGTCAAATCTGAAAATGCTACTGAAGTTGCAAACACTATCTCTAAAGTTGTCAAGGCTTTAAAGACTGAAGATTTCTCCAAATACTCTAAACTTGCTTCTTTATTAGCACAAAGAGAAGTCGCTGCAAAGTCTGTTTCTATTCCATCTGAGTTCAACTACGTTGTTGTTGGTGATGTTGACACTGTCCCATTAAAGTCTGAACTTTAATTATGACTTTCAACAAATCTAAATTGTCACGACGCATAAATATCTATCCTCTACGAAATAAAAACAACTCCTTCTTATAAACAAAATTATTCAATTTAATAAACATTCATAAATTATACACACTTTGTCACTCATGCTTCCTCTGTTTTTTAATATCTTCCTTTAGAATTGCATGTGATTCTTGTGTATTTATTTATTATATCCTTATTATATTTATTATTAGTTAAAACTTTCTTCTATGATCATTTAAAAGTTCTTGCTGTAATAAAATAATTGGATCGTGTAAAGTGAAATGCTAATTCATTTCTTTATGTAAATTCGCAATCTCAAAATTTCAATAATCTAATCCACATCACTCAAGATGAAAAATCAACTTTGTTTATGTTTCAATAGAGCTGCATTATCCACTCCACCCTTGAAACGCAATGTCTTTTCAACCGATAAATCCTAAACCATACATTAATTCACTTATAAATCAAAGAGTTGTTGTGAAACTAAAATTTTCAGGCACTGAATATCATGGAACGTTACTTTCAGTCGATAATTATATGAATTTATTACTCGATAAAGATGTCATTGAAATTAGTACATCTGAACTTGGAGAAGCTCCAGATTTGAATAAAGGTGTAAAATTGGAAAACGAGTTATTTGTACGTTGTAATAACGTTCTTTGGATAGGAAAAGAAAATATTGAATAACTTAAATAAAGTGAAAAAAATGCGTATATTACTTGAAGCAACTACAAACTTGTATCAACTACTAAGACTCTTATATCATACAGAAAGAATATACCACATATCCTAACATTAAGTAATTATTTATTCCTCAACAGATGACGGAGAAGCATGTTTTTTTATGTCTTGAATTAAACTGGTGATTAGAGTATGCATTTTATTAACAGTACCGTTTAATTCTACGATGGTTTCTTGTTCAGATTGTTTTTCTGAACTATTCTGCTCTTTTTTAGTTGATAAAATATTTTTGAGCATCAATTCATGACTATTTAATATTGATATAAGATCTCTTGATTTTGTATAAGTGTCACCTTTTAAACGAATTTGACCTTTTTGGTTCGCCTTTCGCAACGTTCCTTTCCTTCTAAATCCGTTATTGGGCACCTTCAGACGATAAATTGGTAGTAGGTTGACATCGGCTTTGAAGTTATTGGTGGTAAAAGATGGTTCTTCATCTTCTACGCTAGTGTTAGAATTAGGTTCATTGTGTGCGCTTTTCGTGCTATTGTCTATGAAAGTAGTAACTACTTCGTAACCCGTGTTATTATCATTCGTCATCTGCAATGTATTAGTATCTTTTCGTATCTTATTTTCCAAATGAGTTATATCGAAAACGTTTGTAGCTTCGAAATTCATGCTTATATTGTGATTTCCCGCCAAATCATTTATAATGCTAGATAAATGATGTTCATCATCTGGCTCATCTATTTTCTCGGTATTATCATTAGTATATTTTTTATGGAAAATATAACCCATTTGATCTATCTGATGGATTTTAATTAAATGCTTTGACAAATTGGTTGGTCCGTTTCTTGATGTATATTTCATGATTTTGTGACAAAATTTGCATTCAACATACCAAGATCCTGATTCCAAATTCGTATTTAACTTTCGACCGTAAAACTCCCAAACCCAACTATTCGATGGTCTTGCCATATGTGCAACATCTATTGACTAGAAATAAATTGATTAAAACTTGCTTGTGATAAGGATGAACTTGAAAATTGCCAAAATTCGGTTTCTTCTTTTTCAATTTGATCACGCTACGGATGATTATGCAAAATCTAACATATACAATAGTTTCAGTAAATATTATACAATAAAGTTTAGAGCAAATCCTTGTAGTGATACTATCTACTTAGTTTTGGGATTCTCTTGACCAAGCCTCCTGATTTCCTCAAGGTTCCAAAACTGGTTTCTGTAGAGCTCCCATTGTTCACGCGTAGCAGTTGAAAAGACACGAGGATTCAACACTAGTTTGATATGGTCCACACCATTCTTTGTAATGTGTTGATTTCCTCCTTCCCTCCCCATATATTTCAACCGTGTGATATACCGGAAGATTGATTCTCTCCAAGGGACCTTCACTTTAACAATCTTGACATTAAGCTGTCTGATTCCTTTATTAGCCGCCGTTAAAAACTTGCGAGGTCTAGAAATAGTACGCGTATATTCTCCAGTGACAAAGAAAAGGAGCAATGTCATGCCTGTGATAATGGAAACTATTCTGCTGATTATATTTTTAAAAACATATCCAGACTCTTCTACACGAACAGAAACATCGTTTTCATTATTTTTATCAGTTTCAACCGCTTTTTTTAAATTACCTTTTCCAACATTATAGGTTGTCGATTCTGTAGTTTCATCAACGCAATAGCTAGTATTGTCAATTGTAGTTTCCAAAAAGCATGTTGTAGTAGAAATTTGATAAGCTGGATTTATTGTTGATTTCATTGTAGAAATGCTTGTTTCATTTGAAGCGTATATTGAATTAAATGAGGTAAAGTAGGTTGAAACAATAAACATAAGAGCCCATATTAGCAAAATAAATGTATATTTATAACGCAAAAATTGTTGCTGTAAATATTGTTGCCTCAAACTCTCCTCTAAGATCAATAGATTCTTAAATATCTGTGCTGTTGCTGATCCATCTTTACCTTTATCATCCCTATCACGTGAGGTAGCTCTTTGTCGACTATTGGACCTACTTCTCGAGCTTGTAGCATATGCAGAATTGTCGGATTTGTTAGTAAGAGATCTATAAACAATTCCATCATCCTCATTTATATCACTGAATGAGGAAAACTCGCTTGCAGCATCATTCGTATCCCTCTTTTTGATATTCCTGCGTTTCACATATTTGGCAGACGGAGATGCAGTCAACTCAGTATCGCTTTCAGAATAATAACTTCCAGAAGAACCCATATCTGATACTCCAATAGAAGTAATACTGCGGGCACCATCTGATCTATCGGATACATCACTAGTTCTCCTTGTTTTCAGTTTTGTTTGACGCTTTAGATTGAGTTCAGGATTCTTTCGAGCTCGTGAAAAGTAAGAATCAGATGATGAAAACAGATTTAAATCAACATCTTCTTTATTTTCAGCCAATGAAGGTACTTTCCTATGTTTTGTAGATTCTAATGGAGTTGTAAACATTGAACCTGAGCCAACATAATCACCTTGTGATGACACTCCTTCTCTACCCGAGTAATCCCCATTTACAGCAGTATCAAGAATAAAAAAATCAATCTTTTCGTTTGTGTTGGAATGTATTCCTTTCAACACCATCCCTGGGGAATTTGGAGGTGATTGAAGATTATCGATTTCATCTGCAGGAGGAGGTGCTATACCAAGACCAATTCCAATATCCCCTTTCAGTGTTTTCTCAGTAATTTTCTCCCTTTCCGTCATCTATAAGTGATATGGTTTTAGAATCAATAAAGTAGAAATGTTCTGTAACTTTATATGGCAGATTGATTCATGCGATGTGTTTTTGTGATGTGTAGTTTTGTGCTGGTGTGTGTAAAAATCAAATCTCACAAAATTCAAATTCATGATAATATCCTACCTTGTTTGATACCTCTCAGTACAATTCCAGCAGAGATCATTTGAATGATTGCTGTATAAACAATATACCATACAAAAGCAAATAGAATATCATGATCACTTATATGGATTTTGTTCAACAATGTTTTTACTCTTCCACCGGTTGGTCTTGGGATAATACTTACGAACATATTTTAGATACTCCCAGAAATTTGCTGCACTTTTCGATTCCTAGTGGTGTTAGCCTTATTGCATCAAATAGAAATACAGAAAATAATTACAGTTCTTTGCAAATTTCACAATTGGATAGGCTTCAGGGAAGTCTTTCTTATTTAAGCACGTCGAAGAATTTAGATACTTACTACAAATCTTCACATCTTTTACCTCTTAGTCGAGTTGTACAGGGATACAGAGACATAATCGATGAAAAGATGGATAAGGATACACGTGAATATTTGCTATATGGTAGGATGTATTTTCCGAGTCAATTCTTAGAAGGTATGTTTATCAAACGATTTTCTTCCAATTATCAACTGGTAACCAAATTTGTCAATACTCCCAGACTGAACAAATTGAGCCAACCAACCTCGATATTTACCTTTTATCTTCAAAGGAAAACGGAAAATTGCTCTAATGACTTTATTTTTTCCACTAGAGAAAACCTTTTTGGGTTCAGATGTTTATATCATTTTAATATTGCAAACCCGGGATCACAACTGGTTAATGTAGAGAAGAAGTTAAGACCTTCAAGCACTTCATCATATCCATCTACATTTTCCAGTGGTTGTGAATTGTGGTATGCTGCAGGTAGTGTAAGTCCAGGTGTAAGCATAGCTGCACGATACTCTACATACATTGACAGTTTTAGGTACTTGATGAACAGTATTCCCATGTATTCACCGCAAGAAAATGCTGAAATACCTTCTTTTTATTCAACTTTGCACACAGATAATGAAAAGAAAATTGTTAATTCCATTCCGTATGCAATATCTTCAATACATCCACTGACTTTTACTCTTGCCGCCAATCCACTACTCGGAACTTTTGAGTCTACTTACGCTATAAAGAGTGACGTTCACTATAAAAAGAAAGTTAATAACAGTGACCAAAATAATATGAATTTGAGCAAGATAGGTATAGTTTTTAGCTCCAAGTATGAATTTAATATCTATTCATATGAATCGGACCTAATCGTTGGTACGCAAATATTAAGATCCAAAATTTCTGAGTCTTCGGAAACCAATAAAGTCTTATCAAAAGGTTCTAATGACGGTGAGAGCATCTCTGATTTTTCAAGAATAAGTCCTCATAATGTTGTGTACAAAGTCTCAGAGAATGAGTATACAGAAAAGAATAAAGCTTCTTTTTCGAGACAAGATTATATGATGAGTAATATAAAAAAGAAACCGACTAATATAGAAGATGAATTTATTTCCAGCTTCAAAATCAGTGGAAGTCCCACCAAGAAAAACATACGGCTCGTTTGGGAGGGAAAGTTTCATGATTGGTTTGTGAGTTCAGGAGCAGCAATAGATTTTGATAAGATAGGCCCCAAAGTAATGAAATACGGTATCGAGTTTTCTTTTAACGCCTAAATATATCCTTTAAAATGAATATTGTGTATATATTTATCTAGAAAGTCGCATTGAGAATATCAGATATGGACATCATTTGAGGTTTTGCAACTTGTGTACTTTTGTCAGAGGAAAGTACAGCGGAGTCACTATTCGGTTGAATCTTTTCCATCCTACTTTTTATTTCAGCTTCAGATTCAGCTGAATCATGGGGAATATCCTTTTTAATTAGATCTGTTTTGCTGCCAGCAGAAGAATTCTCATTAGTGACAGTAACTAGATTTTTTGTTACTTCGTTGTTCTCTACTTGTTCGTTTTGAACAGGTTTATTTTGAATATCTTGTACATCTCGGTCATTCTGAAGATTCTGCCCGTTTCCCTCATATTCTCCTCCATCAGCATTTTTAGAGTGTTGAACATTCTGCGCCATTTTTGTCAAAATCTTTAGTTTCATCTGTTTCTGTAACAAAAGAATCCTTTCAGCGGCTTGATTATGATATTGCTCCCTCTTCACAGGATCATCCTCAATTCCTTCAGGAAGATTATTTATTTCTCTTAGATACTCATCAACCGATTTGACATTCTCAATCTTACCATTTTCGGTCATCAGTACCTCAACAAAAGGTCTATTCGATTCAATAGACCCAATCGCAATTTGCGTCCTGCTGACTGGATCAAGTGTGGAAGTCTGTACATCAACCTTATCCTTATCATTTTCATTCTTTTTTTCTTCAAAATTTTCATTTTCACTATCTGCTCCGGGAACATATGTATTATCTTTTTCTTGGCTAGATTGATCATGTATCTCCTCAGATTTAACTTCCTTCTTTGCTCTTTTCTTTTTCCTGTTGTTATCCTCACCATCTTGATCATCATAAAGCCATTCCTTGGGAATTTTGGCGTCATCTACGTAGCTTATATTTTGTTTCCTTCTTCGTGTTCGTTTATTAGTTTCTGTATTTTCTTCCATTGTGCTGTGGTCAATTTCAATAGGTTCATCTTGGTCTTCCTCAATGTCCATTTCTAAAACAGGAGATTCAAATGCTTCAAATACACTCTCCTCCTTTTTCAACTCGTTCGGTAACTCTTCAATCTTTTTAGGTTCTGCATTTTTTGCTGCAATTAAATCTTCCACAGTTTTCAACAAAACATCTTCTACATTCTGTGCCATCATTGAATTGTCCAACTGCAACTTGTTGAACGCCATATGAAGAATATTCTCCTCAATCGAGTTTTTCGTAATCAATCTTATAACGTGGACATCTTTTGTCTGTCCAACTCTATGGGCACGATCTTCAGCTTGCCTATCATCATGTGGATTTAAAGATTGATCATAGATAATGACATTAGTAGCACACACCAAGTTAATACCAAAACCTCCGGCCTTTGTACTTAACAACATGACTGAAATAGTTTGATCTTCGTAGAATTTGTCAATTATGTTTTGTCTCGTATCAACTTGAGTTGAGCCGTCTAGTCTCAAGAACTTCCAGTTATGTATAGAAAGTACTCGTTCAAGGATATCAAGCATTTGTGTAAATAAAGAAAAAATTAGGATCTTTTCACCTTTCTTAATTTTTTCAGTCAAAATTTCAACAAGCTTTTGGGTCTTACCACTATCCTCATATATCGATTGCTTTAAAACAAATTTTCCCAATTCATTCGGAAAATTATGACAAAGCTGTGAAAGCTCATAGTCAGACATGATTTGCATATCTTCAAATATATACTTTTCATTTGCATCTTTATAATCGTCATTTTTCATTATGAGTTTTGACATGACCTTCAGCATTTTGTCAGTGTATAATCTCCTAAATAGTAACGGATGCATACACGCTTTTCTTAATGTCATTAAAATATTAGTACTTCTTTTTTCTAAAGGTGGTAGCTGCTTTTGTTCCTTCTCTGGTAATGTTTTTCTTCTCGCTTTCTCAGTTTTAAGGTTCTCTACAAACTTTAGCTCTTCTTCATATATCCTACGCTGTGCAGTGTTAAGTTCACAGTATTCAATAATTGTGTGTTTAGTAGGTAAGTCCTTCATAACTTGTGCTTTGGTTCTCCGCAAAACAAAAGGTGACATCATCACTTTTGCTTTACTGATTGCCTGTTCCGACATAAGCGGGTTGTATGTTTCTCCTTCAATTTTCTCTTCCTCTGTCTTTGTGGATGTCTTCTGGTCAAATAGAAGCTGCAATTTTTTCATTTTTGAATCAAAAACTTCCGGTAAAATAAAATCAAGCAATGAAATAAGTTCTTTCAAATTATTTTGTAGAGGGGTACCAGTAAGAAGCATACGGAAGTTAGCCTTTAATCTTGTCAACTTCTTATAACGGTCACTCGCAGCGTTTTTCAACATATGACCTTCATCGTAAACAATAACATTAAAGTCAAGTGATTGTAAAAATGGTGCATCAAGTTTACCCGTAGTCAAATTATAGGTCGTAACAACAACATCATAATCACTATCCTCATATAACATAGACCTAAGCTCTTCACGTTCATCTAATGAGCCATAGTACGGAACAACCTTCAAACTTGGAGAGAATTTTTCAAATTCTCTAAGCCAATTCTCTAATGTTGATGATGGAACAACAATTAAATGAGGGCCTTTGTACCTTTTCTTCTTTAGGTGAGACAAAAATGCAATAACTTGTGCAGTTTTACCCAATCCCATCTCATCAGCTAAAATACATGACAGTTGTTTCCGGAACAATGTATATATCCAGTTGATACCAACCTGCTGATAATCTTTCAAACTGATTTCTTCGGATAAAAGCGCTGGTTTCTTTTTAAAATAGCCCGGTTTCGAATTTACTTTGCTATTATCAATGTTGGATTTGTACAATTTCCTATTTCGTCCCATCATAAAATCATCATCATTCTCGGAACCATCAACTCTTATTTTTTTAAATTTCTTTCTGACAAGTGGTTCTTCTTCAGATTCATCACCTGTTTCATCATCACTACCGCTTTCATCGGATAAGTTTATATTGACTTCAGTCAAAGACAGTTCACCGTCCAAATTTTTACCCTTCAAATTAACACCCCATTTTTTAATTTCGGAAGTGATAGATTTGCTGTAATCAAAACATTGCTTTAACAACGTATCAATTGCTGTATATGCTGCCAGCTTCTCTGCTATAGTTTCAAGATATTTCTCAGTAGGGTTTCGCACCAACTTCCCTGATGATTTGGTTGGGTTCAAATCTACTTTCTTTATGTCCTTAATGGAATGATAAGGTCTATGTTCTATTACCAACTTAGCTTGCTCTGGCTTCATATTACTTAAATCAAGAAGATCTCTGATATCTGCATTATTGAAAAGTTTGATTATTTTTTCGTTAATATTCAAGTCTGCATCTTCGTCAGCTTCAAATTCAGGTAGCATAAAATCATCATCGTCCGCCACAGCTGCTCTTTTCACTGCACGATTAATCCGTGTTGCATCATTAGCTTTCTTTCGAGAAGGTGTCACATAGTTATCATTATAATCATCATCATCTTCGTATCTCTTTTTAGTGGTTTTGGACTTTTGATGAGTAATTATTTGATCATCAGAATCGTCTACAAGCTCAATAATGCTGTCTTCATCACTAGACTCATCCTCTTCCGCCTGTTCCTCCTGCTTATCATCATCATGTGTTTTCCGCTTAGCAAGACGATCATTAATATATCTCTCTCTTAAACTTGGTTTGGATGTACCTAACTGCACTTTAGAAGAAACAATTTTCTCCTCCTCTGCTTTTCTTCTAGCAGCTTCACGTTCTCTTTGTAGTCTTTTTTCCCTATCCAACTTTTCCTTATTTCTTTCAATTTGTTTACGCTCAAGTCTTGAAACAGCAAGGTCATTAAACCTCAATCTCCTCGAAGAAGGTGGCGGAGACGAAATCGGGGAAGAAGGAATTAGTATGCCATCCACATTATGCAAACTATCCAATCTTGATGTTCTCGATGATTTAGGGTGCCCTGAATCAGGTAAAGTCTTTAAGAATCGTATAGCATTCCTCATTGTTTTTTCCTTTTTTAAAGTTGAAATAATTACATTTGGTGCTAGTTTTGGGAACATTTTCTTTAATTCTGCATAGTTTGCTCTAGAAAATGTGTTCTCTTCTTTCCAAGCAAATTTTTCCAAATTAGGAAGTTTGGTAGTGATTTTAGCTGGAGGGGAAGAATCTAATCCAGAGGAAATCTTTAGTGTCTGTTTCCTCTGCGGAGAAGAATCCGGGACTTGAATCAGACTTTCGTCTTCACTTTCAGATTTGGTTTCTCCATTCGAACTTGAACTTGATTGGAGATCGGACTCTGAGTCAGAATTTGAGGAAGATTCGACTTTAATAGCTTTGCTTCTGACCATACCCTTACTATCAACAAGCTTTTTGGTTCGATTTGTAGTTGCTTTGGGCTTCATGGAGCGTGTATTTTTTATCAAGTCGTAATCGGAAACAATTTCATCGCTTTCATTATCGTCTTCTGAACTCAAGCTTTCTTCCCTTTCAAGAGCAACTAACTTACGATTTCTCTGATTTTGAAAATTATTTCTGGCCAGCTTAGATTCAACTTTAGTTGTTGGACTCAACACGTAATTTTTTGGTTTGATTTTAGTGGAAATCTTAGATGACTTAGTCTGTTTTACATATTTTGCCAATTCTTCAGAGCTTGAGTTATCTTCGGAGCTTGAAAGTAAAATAATAACATCATTAGAGTCATCCATTTTACTTCTTTTATCAACCATCAAGTATGATGCCTATACAATACAATAAAATAAAGCAAGTCCTTTTTCATCTAGTGGAGATCGATTATGCGAGCTCTTTTTCGTGTCGCAAAAAAAAATACTCAGATGAACAGCCAGCCTCACGTTAGTTAGATTAGATCCAAAATATAATAGTACAAGATTATATTTATATGCAGGAAGTTCTTGTTTGTGGCTCTAATGGAAACGGCCAGTTGGGTTTAAGCCACCATGATGATGTTTCAAAAGTTGAACGATGCTATCGAACTGAAAATGAAATTGTAGATATTGCCAACGGAAGTAACCACACGCTGATCCTATTGAACAATGGTGATGTTTTTGCATGTGGTGTAAACAAAGCATATTTTGATGTTTCTGTGAACACCATTGATCAGTTTGAGAAAGTAGAATCTGAAATAAAGTTTATAGGAGCAGGTTGGGACTTTTCTGTTTTAGTGAACAAATGTGATGAAGTGATAATAAGAAATGCCAAAGGAGTACTTAATTTTGGTAAGCTAATAAATGACGGAAAGGACTCCATTATTTGTTTGAGAAGCTCTTTGAATGGTATAATAGTCATTTATGAATCAAAACGGGCATTCTGTTGGGGTGACAATAAAAAGGGTCAGTTAACTGGGGATTGTCCAGGAGCAAAGGTTTATCATGAATTTCACGAGCTGAAGTTTGATGATGTTCCAAACTCTCATGATCTGCAGCTAGAGGACGTGAGAATGTCACGATATTTTAATGTGTTTCTTATGAAAAATATAGTAACGAATCAAACCGTGGTTGTGATGAGATGCAAGGCAGACAATTACAACATGGTTCCTGATTTGAAAAAGTACTTTAAGTGTGACCTAGCAGGAGAAGTGTCTGTGAATCGCTCGCTGATATTTAGTGTTGACAATCATGTTACAATTGAGGATATTAAAGTTATGTGGAGTTCAATTCATTTAATGATTGAAGGAAAGATTTATTCCACAGGAAGTGACGTTTATGGTCAACTGTTAAAGATTAATCAGTTGCAAGATATAAGGATAGATTATTTTAATACTGGTACTGAACACGGTGTAGCGGTTGATTCGTCAAGAGGTAAAGTGTATGCTTGGGGTTGGGGTGAACACGGCAATTGTGGAATTGCTAAAGATGAAGAAGAGAATGGTCAATTTAAAGAACTTTACTCATGTAAACCACAAGAAAGGATAGTTGCCATATACGCAGGTTACGCAAATACATGGATTGTCGTAAAGAGAGAGTAATTGCAGTTAAAAATAAAAAATGTCACATAGGTACTTCCCCATATTCATCTATGTCATATACATAGTCGAAAGACTATATCACGAAAGATGGAGAATATGTTCTACGTGTTCAATTTAGGGCCAAAGTATCAGGACAATAGCTACTGATTTACGCTGTTGTTCCTTCTAAGCAGCCCTAAGAAAAGAGAAAGGAAAAAGAAAAAGAGTGAAGGAGCATTAACAGTTTCAAATCAATCAAATTGCATGTCAGCGAAAAGTTTTCATTCATGTGCAAAAAGTTGGAAAGAAACGCGTAAGGCTCAGAAATTCTCACCAAGCTTCGGGGTTTCTTTACATTACAACCGCTTCAAGACCAACTTAGTTAAACCTTTTCATTATAGTGTTGCAGCTATGGTATCTTATAAACATAAAATACTAAGAGGTCTAATGTTTTTTGGAGAAAGTTTTGTTCAGGTAGGTTTTACACTGGTGTTTGGCGATAATTCCAGTCCTATAATGCTACTATAGATACTATTAAATGTAGGATAGTCAACAGATATCTAACATAATAAGACTCTTGGAAATTCAGTGCTTTGATTATTGAAAATGAAGTTCACAATAAATTGATTGTGGAATTCGGCTCGGCAAAATGTGTTTTATTGGAGCAAAAAATTTGAAAAAAGATCCCAAAAGGGTATTTTAATTGAAATCCTCACATCTTGCTTCGAAGAGGGAATTGCACCTAGGCAAAAATAGGGCAACTGGTAGCAAAATATTCTACTTGCCAGATTGTACAAGGGGGAGTTTTTGGTTACTGCCCCCTTTTCATTATTACCTGATTGTTGTTATTATTGATTATTTTGGTTGTTTTCCCCTTGTTTTCATTTCACTACCACCTCACCCATCACCTTTCAAGTATCAATATAATGCTTTTCGATTCTAGCCCTAAAATTGGTATCAATGCCAAAATCAGCACTAATGATATTACTCCATCTACGGTTTCTATCTTTGGTACCGCCCAAATGATTGAAGCTAGAAAACTAAGCTACGAAGGATTTGTTTTAGCAGATTTGAGAATGCA
Source organism: Pichia norvegensis (assembly GCA_030570285.1). Lineage (NCBI taxonomy): Eukaryota > Fungi > Ascomycota > Pichiomycetes > Pichiales > Pichiaceae > Pichia > Pichia norvegensis. The sequence continues at coordinate 78,565 of JAJLVM010000164.1, forward strand.
AGCATGTAGAATCTTACGGAATCAAATGTACATTATTTATCATATAGGTTTGACTAGATATATGATGCAACATACTGTCGGGGCAAATTTTGTTAAGAAATTTTATTTTGACGTTACACCTGAATCGTTCACGCCAGATTCTAAAGAGATCAGCTTATACCTTTCAAATCCAAAGTTCCTTTGGAGGTTTTCTGCATGGAATTACAATGCAATGATTCATATGTTTGATCCTAAACATAGATCTAAGCATATGCGTTTTGGTTTTAAAACTTATAATGAAGACGATTCTCCAGTCATGTCGTATGTCGAATCTAGAAATACAAGAATCATTAACAACTTAAAATTAAATTTTAATAAGTTAGAACTGATCACATATGAACCATATAACTTTGAAAAATTTGAAATTGTCCAATCCTATTTTACTTTCAAATTGAACAAATATGAACAGACTGAAATATATTTTTCTGATGATTATTTCCTTCATCAATTGGATGCGAAAACTACTTACGATGAATATGTTCATTTACTTATCACCGGTGATTGTAGAAGATATCCATCTGATTTATTGCTTCGGCAAATTGATGTTAAGAATGAAAATTTGAACAAGAAGAAAGAGAAGAGCTTTTTCAAAAAAGTCAACAAAAGATTATCAACCGCATCAAATCAAAAAACTCTTTTGAAGTTTATGAGCTCAAAAATTGAAAAATCCGATCCTGCTATTATTGCTCAATTAGCTGATCTAGTTGCTTATAACAGACAGTATATCAAAGTTGAAAATCCTTTAATCACTAATCCACGTTGGGTCAATGAATGCTATATGGAATGTTTAACTCCAGTATCTATTTTCTACTGGTATATTTATGGTATTTTTGGTAATGATTGCCTCATTGAAGAGGAAACTAATTCTATAGTTGGTGCACCATGGGATGTTAATATTGAACCTAGGAAAATGAAATGGTTACTTAAACAATTTATCAACGTTACTAGCAATTTCAAATGGCTTTATGATTTATCTTTAAGAGAACAACATTTATTGCATGACGTTAATGATTTAAATAAAGAGTTGATTCATCTCATTAATCTCTATAGAAAAGTTGCACTCAGTATCGATGTCAAACAGTTCCCATCGCCAAAAAAGTTGAGATGTTTTGAAACCTACGATTGTCCAACGGAAAGTTCTTATGTTTTGTCATCATCGATGTATTCATCTATTAGAAGTGCTGGTTCAAAGACTCTTTCACTAAAACGGTTGTTTGCGCATAAAAATGAAGACGGACCACTTCGTGTTTGTGAACCTCTCGATCTTTTTACGGAAGAGCCAAAACAGCCTGCAAATGATAAACCTTGCAATATACCAACTTCAATTTTAAAAAAAGATGTAACAAATTCTCCAGCACAGACTTTAGAATCATTGACCACAACTGCTTTCCAGAAAACAATAAAAAATAACAACGATATTCAATGTGAACATGAATATGACGAAGATGATGAAAACTCAATGAAAAAATTATCGAGAACAACAACTCGAAGAAGCACTAGAGGATTTCACTTAGAGCTTCGTGATATTAAAGAAGAAATTGATGAGGATTTTTCTGTTGATTTCAATACTGCCTATGCCCAAGCACATCTCCAACCATCTGTTCATGTGATCAAAAGTAATTTTTTAAGTGTCTATGAATTTAGTAATAACAAAGTGGTGCAGTATAAGAAGGATATTTTGAGCAAAATGTTGTTGTTAAGGGATATAGACGAGAAAGAAAACTTTCCAGTTGTTCCAACAAGCTCTGTCAAAAAGAAACAAATCCAAGTACCAGACAATTACGTTCACCCATTAATCATAAATGTCATGCACAAACATTTAGGCTATTCTCATCCATCTATTGCGTTACTGGACCAGGGTAACAAAAATGCTTGGAGAGAATTAGAATATCGTAAATTAATGGCTATTGTGATTGATTTGGTGTATAAACAATCACGCAATTGTCTTAATACAAAACCTCTTATGCATTTACTTTACGATGAAACTGGAAGGTTTGGGGTAGAACCTAGCACCTTTATTTCTTTCCATGACACTATTATTCACAAGTTAAAGAATCGGTATGAAAACATTACTAATGCAATAAATTCTGCAATGAAAAAGTTTAAGTGTAGAAGAAATGTTAATGATTTTCCAAATGCTCCAAGAATTAGTGCCAATTTCAATATCGTTAAATATGAGGAAACTAGAGATTGTCATGTTGCTGTGATCACTTACTTCACTGATTACTTCTTAGCTAATCATCCTGGAATGAAATTTATGCGTTCAATGTTGTGGACAGTGCATTTTATACTTGGATCAACTAGTCAAATAAAGAAATTGATGTATGCAATAGCCAGAGATATTCATTTATCTGAGCTTTTTGAAAGATGTAAATATTTTTCCCTAAATACAAATTGGTCATATGAACACTTCAATTTCGACAGATCGAACCAGGAAATGTTTGAGTCATATCAGTTGTTTGAACCACATAGTACCGATGATTCCGAATCAAAACTAGCGTCTTCTTCTGAAGAGTCTTTACAAAATAACTTGAGTCTTAAGTCTGATTAAATCATATCTTTGCAAATTTTTGTATTTTCTTTGTAAATATCAATTTTCTCAATAAATAACATCGTCAGAAACAAAAGCAAGCTCACAAAGCCTTATAGATATAAATGTTGAAATTTGCAGGTGTCTCGAAATTCTTTCATACTTTTTCCATGGATTGTTTCTCGAGATTGATTTGCTTTCAAACCATCAATCTTCCATTAATACACGACCAACTAAAATGGAATTAGATGCCAATGATGAGTTAAAAAATAATAACGAAGAGTTAGTAGAGGAATTGAGACCAGATCAAGAAAATGTGACGATGTCTGCTAATGAAGACACGGAATTAGAAGAGGTTTTGAGTTCATCGCTTCATTTAAAAGGCGTCGATACCTTAAGTACGATACAAATCAAAAAATATTTAGATTTGCATATAAGACCTGGGTTTTCTTTTGAAAATCGTCATAAATTTGCATATTTGGATTACAAGATTAATTGGATAAATGATTCTGAATTAAATGTTGTTTTTAACCACAAACAAAAACCTGATACTACAGTGGATTTGAAATCTGATATTTTTGAGGAACTAAAAGGAGGTGAAACAGCTGCAGAGGTAAATTTAGAAGATATCAAGGAACTCAAATATGACTCTTCAAAAGGTGCACTGGATGCAATTATGTTATTGACCGACTTTGACAATATCAGAAATGAACATGAAGAGTTTGCACAACTTTCTATTGCGGATCAATTTGCCGCTGTTGATCAAGCCCCAAAATTAGAAGAAAGAAAATGTTGGGATTTAGTCCTTGATAATAATGGTAAAGTTATCAAAACCAAGGCCGCTGAGGTGTTTTATAAAACTTTCCGCAACGTTGTTTTAGGAGAACCCCTCGAAAGTGATGAAAGTGAAGGAGCTGGTTTGAAGGAATCCACACAAGAAGAGTTCCCAGAGGATTTTAGGGTTATACAGCTGGAAGTTAGATTTTCAACTAATAAAGATAAAAAGGTGAAAAATGCTAGAGAGTACTCTCGTTATTACTTGATAAATGGTGAACCAGATCTAGCAGAGCGTTTGCCACCAGCAGAAGAAAATTCACATCCGAAATACCGTAATAAATACAAAAAGGATATAATTACTGGTGAAGAGCTAGAGACTACTGGTATGTTCGGTTATGACGGTGATCTTAGACCTGAAGACTTATCTGATGGGCACCAAAGAAGACGCAACAACTACAGGAGTGGAGATAGGTGGAAGAATGATTACTATTATGATGATAGAGAGTACAATTACAGAAATAGACAGGGTGGCCGTAATCGTCGTGACAACAGAAGAGGTGGTGCTATTTCTAAAAGACCGCACAATAACAGAAGAAACAATAGAGGTGGCGCTGAAGCACTACCTGACTTGTTTCCTGACTTTGGTAAAAGGTAAATTGAAGACTTTTCAGTTGAAGTGTATAGTTTATTTTGTGTATTATCTGTTGAAATGTAGTAGTAGTATTATGTGGAGAAAACTTACCCGGAAAACGGCGCGCTACGTACGAGCAACAAATTTCCTTCAAAGTGAGGGCGAAGCGTGTATAGGTTTCATTGTCTATAGGAACTGAATAAAAGTAAGAGGATCATATTGTCCAACGGCTGTTCTTCCTTTCAAAAGGCCAAAATACTTTATTTTATAGTATGGCAGATACAAAGGAAACAGAATTGAGAAGATCGGCTTTAATTGATGACGCTGCAGCACTTTCAGAGGACGAAGATGCTGGAAGTGATAATAACGCAGTGTTGAATAATTCAGATCCTGTTGATTCTTCTGAGGAAGATGACGATGATGAAGATGAGGAAGAAATTCAAAAGGTTAGAGACGGGTTTATTGTTGATGACGATGAAGAGGAGGAGGAAGAGAAAGAAGAAAGTGAAGATGAAGGTGATGTATCATCTACGAAAAAGAATCGTAAAAGACACAGAGAACCAAAGACCAAGATTGAAGATGAACTTGATGAGGATGATTTGGCACTTCTTAGAGAAAATGCAGGAGAAGTTCCTGTATCAGTAGCTGAAACCTCCAAGTTCAAGAGACTAAAACGTGGTGGTGACGATGATCGTGGTACTGATGGAACTGCAGGTCTAACCAACATGTTCTCTGATGAAGAGGACGAAGATGACAAGATAAAATCAAGAAGATCAGTCAAAGAAGAAGAATTTGATGAAAATGAAGATCTTATGGATGACGATGATGCAGATAATGATTTAGATTCGGCTTTAAGGCAAAGACAACAAAAACTCTCGAATCCTGATTTGTTGGGAGAGTTCGACGATTTTATTGAAGATGATGAGTTTTCTGAAGAAGATGAAGACAGAGATGAAAAGTTAGCACGTATGCGTTCAGCTAGAGCCAAACAATCCCAATTTGCACAACAAAGTAAAATTGATCAAGATAAATTAGACGAATTATATGAAATCTTTGGTGATGGTGAAGAGTACGCATGGGCCCTAGAAGCAGAAGATGTTGAAGAAAATGCTGATGAGGAAGAAGAAAAGGATGAGATTGAGTACGATGAAGATGGAAATATAATCACAAAACCGAAGTCGGCTGAATCAAAGGTTTTGAAGAATATCTTTGAATATGAAGAATTGAAAGAACATCTTTTAACAGAAGAAGATCAAATTATCAGATCGACAGACATTCCTGAACGTTATCAGGTATTAAGGGAGGGTATCGCAAACTACAACTTGAATGATGAAGATTTCGAAGACAAGCAAAAGTGGATTGCTGACACTTTGTTGCAAGAAAAGGCTAATCAGTATACTGATGATAGACAATATTTGATTGGTCCATTTAAAGAATCAGTAGCCAAAATTGTGGAATTTATTTCCAGAGATAACCTAGAGGTCCCAACGATTTGGAATTGTCGTAAAGATTACACGTTGTATACACAAGCAGACTCTAAAGGAGAACTTATTGTTGAGAGATTACTTAATGAGAATGATTTGTGGAGAATTGTGCGTCTTGATATTGATTATCACGCAATTTATGAAAAGCGAAATACTATCAAAAAGCTATTTGAATCTCTTAACACTGTCGATCTGGTTTATGATGAAATAATAACTTCAGCTAAAACAATTACTGAACTTCAAGATTTGTACGATTACCTTCAATTTACCTATAGTGCTGAGATTAAAAAGATTCAAGAAGATCAGCAAAGAAATGATGTTAAAGAAGATAAAAGAAAAAAGATTCCCTCAAGATTCAAGATATATGAAAGAGTGAAAACGGACCCAATCTACACTATTATAAAGGAAATCGGAATTGATGCGGAAAAAATTGGTGAAAATATTGTATCAGACAGCAAGGTTTACTTGACCGATGATAGTGATAAATCTCCTGAAGAATTGGTTGCCCAATGTTTATCTGGATCATATTTTAAGTCTACTGAATCTGCATTGAATGCTATCAAGCAGCTTTTTGCTCAACAATTGGTACATACACCAAAAATTCGGAATCATCTTCGTACCACATTTGAGAAATACTCAAATATTGACATTGAATTGACAGAAAAGGGTCGTACCAAAATCAATGAATCATCTCCATATGCAGATTTCAAATATGCTATTAACAGGAGTCCCGAATCCTTCTATTATGAACCAGATCTTTTCTTGCGTATGCTAGAAGCAGAGTCTCTTGGATATGTTATTATAAAAATTGATATGAAGACTTCTTTGTCAAGTTTTGTTGATCATATATTTTCATTTATGTCATCAGATGGTGCATCTGAAATTTCTGCAGCTTGGAATGATTTTAGACGTCAATGCTTGGATTTAGCTATCAAGAACTTAATACCAAATATTATTATGACAGTCAAAGAAAAGATTAGAGATGTTTGTGAACGTTTGTTATTTTTCCAAATTCGTGATAGTTTCATTAACAAGGTCGATCAGGCTCCATTTGTTCCATTCCGTGACAGAAAAGGTATTGTCTCTCGTGTTTTAGCTGTTACTAATGGTGAAGGTAAGAAGGATTCTGCTATCATTGCTATTGCTATGGATTTTGATGGCAGTATTTCACACCATATTAAATTTGATGAGAGTTTCAGAGATGCTGAATTCGAGAAAAAATTACTGAACTTAATTGACAATTTTAAACCTGAAGTTATTGCTGTTTCTGGTTACAACGTCACTTGTTCTAATTTGAAGAAACGAATTGAAGAAATTGTTAAGTTGAACAACAAAGTCGTCATCGATGAAAATGAAGATGGTTATGCAGATGAAGACAAAGACGGAGCAGAAGCACAAGTTGAACTACCTGTTATTTATGTTCCAAACGAAACGGCAAGGTTATTTGAATATTCTGAAAGGGCAAACGAAGAATTTAGTGATAAACCAGTTGTCGCTAAGTTCTGTATTAGTATTGCTAGGTATGTTCAAAGTCCATTACTTGAATATATTGCCCTCGGTGATGCAATTACTTCTGTGCAGATTCATAAACATCAAGGGTTGTTGCCGGAACATAAGTTAAAAGAAGCAATAGATTCTATTTTTGTTGACATCACCTGTTTGGTTGGTGTGAAAATTAACGAAGCTATTCGTTCACCATACCTGGCTAGAGCATTAGCATATGTTGCTGGTTTAGGTGTTAGAAAGGCTAACAGTTTGATTAAAGCAATTGAAGCTAATGGGGGTGCATTGGTCAGAAGAGATGATTTAATTATGAAACAACTTGTAAGTAAAACTATTTTCATGAACTGTGCACCATTTATTGAGCTTCCTATTCCTGATCGGTATGATAAAGATGTTGAGTTGCTAGATGCTACTCGTATTCATCCTGAAGACTATGATTTATCTCGTAAAGTGGCTGGAGATGCATTAGATTTGGAAGAAGAAGATCGTGCAGAACTTGAAGCTGAAAGCGGTGGTATTATTGGCAAATTATTTGATGAAGGTGTTGAAAAATTAGATGAGTTGCTACTTGAAGGTTATGCTAAACAATTAGAAGAACTTGGTTTACGTAAGAGAGCAACTCTTGAAATGATTAAGGAAGAGTTACAAAATAATTATGAAGAATTGAGAAAGTCTTTCCATATTTTAACGGATGTCGAAGTATTCCAGATGTTGACTAATGAATCTGATGATTCCTTCAAACGTGGTATAATTGTTCCTGTTATTATACAAAAGGTTGATAACAGATACATTCTTTGTGTGACACAAAATGGTATCATGGGTAACATCAGTAGAGCTAATGCTGTTCCATATGGTGATGCGTCAAGTTTATTAACAAAATATACACAAGGTCAAGCGGTTCAAGCTGTTGTGAAAAATGTTGAGTACGCTGACTTTAAAGCTGAATTTTCGCTTTTGAAGGAGGATATTGTTAATGCAAAATTAATTAAAAAAGGTAATAGAGTTAAGGGTCTATGGAATTTTGAAGCTGAGCAGAAGGATCTTGCTAGAGAAAGAGAAGCAGAGTTGAGAGAAAATAGAGGTAATAAGCGTATATTAAAGCACCCATTCTTTAGAAACTTTGACTCTCGTCAAGCTGAGGACTATCTTGCATCGAGAGATAACGGTGAGTTTGTTATTAGACCTTCCAACAAGGGTAACGATCATTTGACCATTACGTGGAAAGTTGATAATCAATTGTTCCAGCATTTAGATGTTGTTGAAAAGGATAAACCAAATGAGTATTCACTTGGTAGAATTTTGAAAGTCGATGACTATCAGTATCATGATTTAGACGAATTAATTGTTTCACATATCAACAATTTACATAGTAAAGTTGAATCAATGAAGAATCATGAAAAGTTCAGAAATGAACCTGTCAATGATGCTCGTGATTGGTTGGTAAGATACTCGAAAGCAAACAATAACAGATCGTGTTATTGTTTCTGTTTTAACCACAAGGCACCAGGGTGGTTTTTTCTTCTATTCAAGTTGAATGATGCTTCTGACAAAACATATACATGGAATGTTAAAGTTTTGCCTAACGGTTATATGTTACACAAAAACTCATATCCGGATATGGTTCATCTTTGTAATGGTTTCAAAAAACTTCTTCAAAACCAAATGAGTAATGGAGGTGGTCAATCACATTCTTCTCAACCACGTCAATCTCAACATTATGGACAGCATTCATATGGTCAAGGAGGATACCGGGATAACTACAATAATTATGGAGGTTATGGAAATGGAGGTTCTAAGTGGTAAGAAAATATTTTTGTTTTCTAATGTTTATATTAGTTGTATACTTGTAAAGTTTAGTTTGTTCGAAATTGCATTTCAGTTATAATCAATCTTCCGGTGTTGCTTTGCTATCAATCGGACAGTATTTTTGCCCTCATCACCCGCGGTTCAAAAAGTTGTAAGCTTTGAAAGAAGGTAAGACTATATCAATGGAGTACCTGAAATCTTCAAAAGGTTAAGGCGTGCAAGATCTTGGCCACATTGTGACAATTATTAAAGATGAGATTGATACAAAGGCTGGCAACAATATCAACTGTTCTTGCGGTTATTTTAAATGTTTTCATCTATACATATCCATCTTTGAACCCGCAAAAATGTTATTGGAAACATGAATATCGGAAAACAGATGATTTGAGTAGTATACAACATGCAATTCTTTCAATTCCATATTTTGGGGACATTTACAAGGAATATTTTATATTAGAGGATGAGCAGATATTGAAAGGAATTGCAGATAGTCCTAGAGATATTAGAATGATGGCCGTAGGTGATCCACAGATTAACGGTAATTGGCCATCCACAGGTTATATTAAAAGATTAGACAATTTTGCAAATGACTACTATTTAAGACACGTTTATACTGTTATGAAAAGAAGGCTTCATCCAGATTATGTGGCTATGATGGGTGATTTGTTGTCATCGCAATGGCTGGGGGACTCTGAATTTTTTAATAGAACAAGACGACTTGTGCAACGTTCTTTTGTACAACCAAAGGAACAATGCTTAACTCAATTAGAAATTATTGAAAAACACGAAAACATTGACTGGATAGCATATTTACATGAATTTCAAAAGTCTTTGGAGGAAGGATACTTTCGTACACCCGAAGCATATCATCATGAAGACGTGTATGACTGGACAAATGGTACCTTCATTGATCCAAAGACTGGTAAAAATACTGAGCCTCTGTTTTTCAATGTCACTGGTAATCATGATATTGGTTACGGAGATACCACCTTTCAACACATGGCTAGATGGAAGAGTCTTTATGGAGATGTAAACTACTGGATTGAGTATGATAACGATACTGACCATCCATGGAGAATTGTCATGCTAAATTCTCTGGCTTTAGATGGTCCTTGTTTAGAGCAAGATTTCTATGACTACACATGGCAATTTGTGAAAACACTGAAAAGAAGACCATATAATGGATCTACCATCCTCCTCACCCATGTACCAATGTATAAAAAAGATGGATTGTGTCATGATGGTCCAAACTTTGAATACTATGCAGCGAGTGGATGTCATGGTTGTCATCCTGACAGAGTTGGATTGCTGAAGTCGCAAAATCATTTGAGTGAATCTACATCACAAAAAGTGCTTGATGCAGTTTTTGGTGCCGGTAAAGGTGGAATCATACTTACAGGTCATGATCATTATGGGTGTGATAATTTTTACAACTACGATAACAGTACAGAAAAGTGGGTAGCAAGTAAAGCGGTTGAAAGTGACAAGTGGATTCGTGAAGTGACAGTTCGTTCAATCATGGGTGATTATGACGGTTCAATAGGTATAATGACTGGCCATTTTAACAGGAAGGATAAAGTGTGGGAGTTTGATTATAGTGAGTGCCGGTTCGTTGTCCAGCACGTTTGGTGGGCAGCTCAGATTACTTTGCTCCTAGCGGTGTTGTTTAACACTTTGAGCTTTTTCTTTTAAACAGATATTAGATATAAATTGGCATGATATACAAATAAACAAAGAAAAGACTAAAATTCTTTAGAAAGATTATAATTGATCGTAAGGTTGTTTAAAGACAGGAGGTGGATATGGAGGATTATTGACACATTCCATTTCGTCGTAAATTTTTTTGACATAAGTTTCGATTTCCATACATTTTTCAACAAATGCAGGCTGATCAAAACCTTCACCCTTCTCATACTTATCGACAACTTTTTCACGAATATAAGCTAAATGTTCTTCCAAATGTTTAAACTTATACTCCACCCAGTCTCTGTAGAATAAATCAAAACGGGCTCTAGGTAAAACTGAAGGTTTTGTCGAAGTTAATGCAGTGTTATCAAGTAATTCAGGTCCAGTAACTGCAAAGCCGTTGACAAACGTTATTCTGTTATGGTTAGTCACCGGCTTAGAGGCCAAATGTTTGAGAATTCTACCTTGAATCATAGTGGCATAACCAATTTTAGGTTCTGGAACACGGACAACTTTTTCATCTCCTGTAATAATAGTAGTTTGACCGCCAACTGCCTCTTCTGGTAAATCAAGCATGATAACAAGAGCAACAGTTGTAGAATCGTAGTGCAGGCCTAATGTTGAAGGAATTTCATCCCCATCACCAGCGTCTAGTGCTTTAAGTTTATCTTTAACTTCTTCTTCTGTCTGTGGATACGCCTGCATTTCCTCTGGATCAGAAGTAGCTAAAGAAACGTTAAGGTGAGAACATTCTGAATTAAAAATGTGCTTCATTGGAATACCAAAAAATGTTGAAACAACTTCTTGAATTTCTTTGCAAGAGCTCAAAGCTTCAGTGAATGGAGCCTTTGTTGAAGCATGTCCACCAATATGAAAATCCAGTCTGGTTGCACCAGTAGCTAAGTTTGGTAATCTTGCAAAATCATCAATGACCTCATCTTGTAAAGCTTCATAGAGGATCATATCAACTGCTTCCTCTGAAATAAGTGGGAAAGGGTATGCAGCACCAAAATCTGTAACTCTAGGAACATGAGTTTTTTGTATATTAAGATCGCCAAGGGAGAATGTTTTAGTAGTTTTGTAGTATTCTGGCTTAAAGACAATATGTTTTGCCGGATCAAACTTAAGATTTGGATTGAAACCAGGTTTGCTAGTTACTCTTTTGAGTAAAGCCTTGATTTCATTATCTCTAGTCTTTTGAGGGATAACGTGAGTTGGTGCATAATCTTTGTACGTATCTACCAAGCCATTAGCTCTGATAGTTTGAGGGTATGGGTATTCTACCACAGTCATTTATCTATTTTATCTATTATTGATTATACGAACACATGAATAAATAGTGAACTGCTAAAGAAGGGGATGAACGAGCATTTTTATATTCACAGGCATTATCATCGGTTATCTCTGTTATCAGTGCACATGTCAAGTTGTTAGGAGTCATTTCAACTATCAAGACAATCGATTGTGTCAGATTAGAGAGGTCCAGAATTCATAGAGGGTCAATTCTTTTCGGAAGAGTTCGGGCGGGATTTCCCGATCCGGAAACTCTCGGTCAAGATCGGTTAGAAAATCTTGATAACACATGAAATATCTAAACATTTTCACAGGATGTTTCTAGAGTTTGTAAATCAGTTAATAATTAGTATTATAAATACCGTTAAATACGAGAATGTTATGTTATAGAGCTATGTATTTACCAACCACCAGTTTGGACACATTGGTAGTAATATGGATTCATGGATGAACAGATACCGGTAGCACATGCGGTAGCACCATTCCAGTTAACACCACCACATTGTCCATAGAGAGGAGCAAAAGTAGTTGGTGCAGGAGCATTTGGATCAGCTGTAGTTGTAGAAGAAGTAGTTGCAGATGTTGGACCAGCCACACATTGATAATAGTAAGGGTTCATTGAGGAGCAAATAGCACCTGATTCACATTCAGTTGGACCTTCCCAGTTGATACCACCACATTGGCCATATAAGGTTTGAGCAAGAATTTCAATTGGTTCAAGTGCTGATGCAGTGACGGTTGTCAATGTGGAAAGAGATTGTTTAAATGAAGTTGATGGGATGAAGGTTGGTGATGCTGAAGAGGAAGAAGAAGAGGAAGAGGAAGAGCTGGAACTAGAGCTGGAGCTGGAGGTTACCAATTCTTGTGGAATACATTGAGAGTAGTAATTGTTTGAGAAAACACAAACAGAACCTTCACAACATTCAGTAGATGATTCCCAATTGAAACCACCACATTGACCCCAGACAGGAACACATGTTTCAGGAGCAGAGCTCTCAGTTGGTTTAGGTGCAACAGTGCCTGAAGATGTGTCGACATCAGGAACGGAACCTTCAAGTTGGAAGCAATATTGTGAAAAATCAGATTGTGCATTATTGTTGTTATCGTGAACACAACTTGCAGAGTATTCGTATGCTGAATGGTAAGGGAACTTGGAAGCATAATTAGAATCTGCAAGACCTGAAAACCAAGCATAATGAATTTGGAATGGTGGAACACAAACGGTGTTACCCTCTCTTTTACCGGTGACAATAAAGCGAGCTGCCCAATCACAAGCATTGTCGATACGTGAAATCTTTTGGTTGGAGTCGTGTAAAAGGTAGGTAGATGCTTCAGGGGACTGAACACCAATAATTGCAGCTTGGTCGAGGTTAGAGAGTGGTGGACAATCGTCACCTGCAAACTTGAAAACAACTTCGTATGCGTTATCACCTAAAGAGACACCAGAGGTAATTGAACCTGAAGCATTTGGATAAGCAGTATGGTCATTGGACTTCCATGCAAAGTTGTAGTTAGGACAACGTGGATAAACAGGAACTTCAGTAAAGTCAGAGTAATCTGAATCGCCTGATGTGAAATCAACAGGAACTGTTGAGTTTGTGTAAGTTGCATGTGCGCAAGATGCAAATAATGCAGCAACTGCTAAGACAAGTTTAATGTTTGCCATTATAGTAATATAGACTGATTTAATATAGACTGACCTTCAAAGGTTTATGAAAAAAAATTATGCTGTACTACATACATTAGTAGCTCTTTTTTGAAACGTTGTGGCAATCTGGAGAGCTTTTAAAGACTTGAACGAGAGTTTATTTTCGGTTTTAATAAAACCCTTTAATCGGCCGACTTGATCTATTAAGTTGAAAGCAAGGGGTAATGTATTGTTTTAAGAATTAAAATTGCGGACAGGATAAGTCCAACAATATAGCACTCAGGGTCTTGATAATAAGGATCTTCATTGATTTCCAAAAAGAGCCAAAACACGATCGCGATCGCGACCGCGTTGTGCAAAGCTTAGAACACGTTGTGATCCGGCAAGTTAAATAAGAAACCCTACTGGTGCACGTTTTAAGGACCAGAGTATTGCTTACTAAAAATGGGTAATATTAAAGTTGCTATAGATAGCTAGGTGACGCAGAATTTTTTATTTGTTTAGTAACCGGGTTGTCAGGAAATTTGCTTTTCTTCCAAAAGGTACAGGAACTAGGCACCGCTAGAACCGAATTCACGGGCCCATTCTTCAAACTTGGCTAGTCCTTCCTTGTTTACACTTGGTCTGATATTACGCATGCTTCGTTTAAAGTCTTCTAGGGAGATTGGTCTGATTTCTAATTCTTTAAGGGAAAGCATTTTGGATCCGACTTCACGTATTGGCCAGATTGCGGCATCTTTCGCTAAAGATGTAATATCACTACCACTGTATCCTTCAGTTAATGCTACTAATTCTTTCATATCTGAATCTGTGAGTGAATGACGTGTATGTTCAAGCAGTTTCCGGAAATGCGCTTCTCTAGTTGTATCTTCAGGTAAAGGTATGTATTGTCTGCGGACAAAACGTCTACGAGCTGCTTCATCAATACCCCATGGTAGATTAGTTGCGGCAAGTACTAAAACTCGAGGTGTTGGTTCATCTGAATCTCTACCAGCGGCAGCCTTACTGAGTTCTGACCATTGTACAAGGAATTCATTTTTAAGTCTCCTTGAAGTGTCATCATCACCATCACCTGACCGTTTACTTAAAAGTGAATCAATTTCGTCAACAAAAATAATTGATGGTGCCTTTGCCTTCGCCACTTGGAAGAGAGCTCTCACTAATTTCTCACTCTCACCGTACCATTTACTAGTCAATGATGAAGCTTGCATACTGAAAAATGTAGAATTGCTTTCTGTTGCGGCGGCACGTGCAAGCATGGTTTTACCTGTACCTGGAGGTCCGAAAAGCAACATTCCACTAACCGGTTCTCTAAGACCTTTAAACAAATCAGGCCTTAAAAATGGGTACACAATAGTTTCCATTAATGTCTCCTTTGCCTGGTCAAGTCCAGCAATATCACTCCAGTAAACTTTATCTTGATCACGGTTGCTCTCGGTAAGTATATTTCGTGCAAATTTAAGATCAACACCTTTAATCCGTTTCAACAATGCCTCATCTTCATCTTCTTCCTCCTCTTCCTCTTCTTTCTCTCCTACTCCATCTCCGTCAGCTTCTCCATTTCGTCTACCAATTTCTCCAAGTTCATGTTTATCTAGAGATACATCTTGTACTTCTGGTGTAAAACCATTCATTTTGTTAACATCCATCCCACGTACTGGAGATCGTGTTGGTGAATCTAGTGAGCGTACAGGTGAATTTGAATATTGATAATTATTTTGACTGTTTTTCCTGTATGATGGAGGTTTAGGCTGATGGTGATGAGATGATGGATTGACACGACGGTTTGGATAATGTACCATCTTTGAAGCCTTCAATGCAGCACGTGTACGTTCTTCTGCTCTTTGTTTATCGTAAATATTAGGTACAGTGTTACTTATCTTAAGCATAGAAAAATCAGAAAAATCGTAATCTTCTTCATCTGGAGCTGCTGCATTGAGTGAATTGCTAGGTGCCCAAATAACATTAGCAGCAAGCTTAGCTGATGCAGCAGCAGTGCTAGTTGGTGTTCCTGATACTGGTGGACTAGTCGGTACGGAACTTGGTGTATTTGAACCGGTCGTACTAACATTCGGTGTCACTAAGCCACCAGGACGTAGTGACTTCATCATTCCCTTGCGTCCCCGATTCGTGTACTTGTCCATTCTATTGGATCCGCTATGCTTTGATTGGATATGCTACATCGATATAGGATCCAGCCAGAACATGTATCAAATCCGGATCACTGAAATCGAACAGATCAGCATTCCCAGTCCCTTCTGTTTTTTCTTGCGGGTCACGTGTTATACGCGTCGATCGAGGGGGGTGCATTTTTCTTTCTGTCTGAGTTGTTGCCCCGTTTCAATAATCGAATTACTGATCAATATACCAGAGGCCCCCAAAAAATTATAAAAACCCCTTGTTTCGCTCTTTTTGGTTTATTTTAACTTGTTGCTACCCCTTTTTCTCTTTTTTATTTCTTCTTTCTCTTCTCTCAGCCAAGACCAAATAGAAAACAACCAGTAAAGAAGCAAAGGCCAGGTTTCTCTACTGTTAGTTGACTGTCTGTTCTTGGTATACACACACACAAACACAAGTCATGATCATTTAGTAATTTCCTGTTTTTAATTTAACATTTTTTTTTTGTTTCTGCTGTAAGATTTGGTTGATTGTAAAATTGTAGTTGTATCTGGTCCGTACTTCTATTTTCTTGTAATCATCACTTCTTGCAATGATACAATGTAATTTTAGTTGTTTTGAACGGCGCTAAAAGCTTCTGATTATGATTAGTGACTTTATTTATTTATTATTTATTGCATTACTGTTGCATTACTAATACATTAATATCGCGTTGGCTATTTCATTACTATCATATTCCTATTAAATTGCTACCACATTACTATAATATTCCTATCATATTGCTATTACTCAACAAATATAAAGTTGAAATTGCTATTTGTTTGGTTAATACATTTAAAAATAGATCTAAAATATCATGAAAACAATATAAAAACAAAAAAAAAATAATTAAAATAATAAAAATAATTAAAATAATATCAAAAATCCTCAAGCTAAAGAATATTTAAAGCTTAAAAAAAATAAAAAAGCTAATCACTACATTTGATTTTGAAGAAAGCAATAATTCTCCAATTAAGTTGTTTTATTACCACTTTATTATAATTAATATTAAGTAAACCAAGACTAAAAAGACTAAAAAAGATTAAAAAAGATTAAAAAAGATTAAAAAACTTAAAACAAAAACAAAAATAAAAATCCTCGTTGCTTTAGATTATCACTTTTTTTATTGCTTACTGCTATTATTACATTTTCTTAAATTGCAGTTGCTAATATTATCATTGTTGTTTTAAAAAAATAATAAAACTAAAAATTTGCTAAGTCTTATTCTCAATTTGCTTCACTACAGTTTGAATTATATTTGCTCCTAAATTGCAAACTTCCCTGCTTTTCATTTTCCTGTTTTTCAATTGTAAATTTTTCTGCTTTTCATTTACCCGCTTTTCAACTGTGAATTTTCCTGCTTTTTATTTACCCGCTTTATTTTCCTGCTTTCAGTTATTGCTATAGAAGCTGCTATTCAAATTGCTACTATTTATTTTTACTATTATCATCAATATTATTAAAACTGTTATTATTATTATTATTATTATTATTATTATTATTATTATTACTATTACTATTATTTTTATTTATCATTATCACCATTATTAATTTTATTATTGTATAATTAAAAAAAAACTAAAAAAATTTTAAAAACGTTAAAAACGCTACTAAAAATGTTAACCAGGACTTGATCCGCCGGCATTCACAACCAGCTGACCATAGTAGCCAGAACGCATTGGTGAAGTCCAGTGTTCACCTCCGTGATCGACACATGTCGTACCAGATTATTACGTGATTTGTGCCTGGATAGAGAGTAGTATTATTTTCACTTTGACTCTTGCTCGTTCCGTTGCGTAACATATATCTCGGTCATTGGTGTCAGATTACTTTCAAGATCAACTGTCCGCTCAGCTAGCTCTCTCTGATGGCAGTTGCTACGCTGACATCTACCCTGTGTAATCTTCATTTGTCCAGGCGACAAAAAGGTTTCAGCTACTGCTACCGCCTCAAATGAGAGTGTTCACAATTGTGACATTGGTTGCTCTTACGCCGTCCGCAACACCTTCTTACACGCCTTTTCTATACTTTCTCTTGGATCCTCACTCACTCAAGTCGGTATGATGGCATTCGTTAATACACAAAGTTCACCCGTTTACACTAATGCAATAGTTGTTTGCAATACAGTTGCCCGTGTACTACCTTCTGTTGCTATGATAATAGTAGTACTTACAAATCGTGGCAAAGCAGGTGGTGAGCTCCTCCGACAGATCTGTTGAAGCCATTAAGTACTTTATCGCATCAATCTTAATTGCCATATTTGCACAACTCGCTCTTTTCGCAATGGAACACTTTAAACGTGAATTTTCTAACATTGTAGTTGGTGAAACAGGTAGTGATAATGACAATGACGGCGTACTTGAAAACACATCTGATTCCTTTGTTGGCTTCTCTCAACTTTGCTCCCAACTCAGATACGTGAAGTCTAATTTTGTTCTAACATTTTCTCTCACTCTTGTTTTCCTCGTTTTTGCATCTACTGTAGAGTCCAGCACTTTTAGAATTGCAAAAAAGTTTATATTCCGCTGGCTTTTCTTGTCTGGTACATTGTTTGCCTTATGTGCGTATGTTAGCTAATTTACCATTCATAAGTTTCGCTGCTAATACTATATCAAACTGTATGTTTATTATCAGTCCATTGAATCAATCAAATACAATAAGGTCATTTTTGGCTTACACTTTTACGAGAATGTATCCATGGCTCTTTATAACTTTAGAATTTCATTACAATAAAATAAAATACAATACAAGACAAGACAGGACAGGACAAGAATACATTGGTTTGGGGATGTTGCAGGGTGACGGGACACTGAATGGTTGGAACAACACTCAGAGTACATAAACACTCTTCAATAATTGCATCTACCCCGGCGTTTCACGTAGCTCACTGTAGGGAGCACTTCAAAAATCCCAGCCACGTAACCAGTTCGTGCAAACAAGAGATAACATCACCAAGTGCCAACCATAAATGAATATGCATTAGCAGCAATGTATTTCTTGAAAGCTCGATAGCACTAAGTAATAGTGCATGATCCTGTGGGTTCATGTCTAAGAAGTGTTGCCGGGGGGTAACTTTCGATGCATAAAGAGTACTAGAGTTGTGAAGGAACAATTGATGGAAAAAGAGTGGGGGATGTTTGGAATTTATAGGAAAAAATTAACGCGGTATTAGGAGGGTTTTAATGATAAATGAGGGTTTAAGTTAATGCTAGACTATATGCTACAGAGATTATAGGAACTTCTTTAGTTTTGCGAAGGGGGAGCGTGATGATGAAGAGGAAGATGTATTTGGAGGTGAATTTGGTGGGTGGATTGCAGGAGGTGAGTTGTTATTTTGTTTTAGTGAGTTTACCTTTTGAGCTCTCGTTTTAGCGTAAGCTTGACGACGTAAGTCTCTTGATTTCAGATGTGAAGCATCCTCCATGAGTTTTTCAAACACCATTTGATCTTCTTCTTCTGAAGGATCACGTTGTGCATTAGAGAAAAGTGTACCCATAGCCAACAGAAGTTGTGCTCTCTTTTTACGAGTTTCAAGTGAAACCGATTTATCATTGAGTACTTTATCACATACTGCGTAAAGAGTTTGAGTAATTTCGAATTTTGAGGATGCCCATGCAACGGATATAAACTTCCCCGTCATTGCTTGTTCGTATTGAACTCTTTGGTAAGGATCCATATCAGGATCTTCAAGAGCTTGCATTGCAGCGAGTGAGTTTTGAGCTTCTGAAGCACTATTGAGCATTTCTAACATCCCCTTAACAGTATCCTTTGATTGTTTAAAATTTGAAGAAATCTTATGAAGTGTACCAAAAGGTTTACGAGCTTTGAGGAAAGTTGCAGCTTTAAAAGTGTAAATTTTACCAATAAGATGACAGATTTGGATACCAAAACTTTCAAGTTTAAGATTTTCAATGTCTGCATTGACAGTTGTTAAAAAAGTATGCATTGTTGGATCATTTGGGTTTGTTGGATCAGCAACAGCATCAAGTTTTGTCTTAAGAGATTCAGTAAGTGCAGCAACTTTAGCTTCCTCAGCTTCACGTTGTTTCTTTATATGTTCAGTATCGAATTTTTTACGACGCTCATGAAGAGCATCTTCACCAGTTTGTGCCATATCAGCGAAAGATTCATTATTATGAACAAATTTATCAGTAGCTTTATTTGTTTCACCTTCTTCATTCTCCTCATTTTCAGCATCGAACATCATTTGAAGGAAATTTAAGTCTCCTATATACGCCTTTGAAGCATCACCACCGAAAATCATTGTAAAGAATTCCTTTGGATCGATATCTTGAGGTGGAGCACTTCCCGTAGAATGTAATCCATCACGTCCGAGTTCGTCATATAATGCACGAGTTTGCGGATCTGAGAGGACTTGGTATGCTTCAGCGATGTCTTTGAACTTACGTTCAGCATCTGGATTGTTTGGATTTTTATCAGGATGCCATTTAAGTGCAGCACGACGATAACCCTTTTTAATTTCGATATCTGTTGCTGTAGCTGAGACGCCAAGCAATTCGTAGTATTCAGTGTCTTTAACCATTGTTAACTAAAAGGAGTTGTCTGATGGTATGTAAAGTGTTGTAATTTGGAGTGATTAATGGAAAATGAATAGATCGCGATGAAGGAGAAGACCGTTTATTTATTTAAAAGCTCAGACACACGGATTTGACAATATTTTTTATCAACAGTGAATAGTTGTTGAGTCATGAAGATACTAGCAGGGATTATACGGCGATATAGTGATTATAGTATGCTACGGGCATTAGTTGAAGGTACAGGAGTTAAGGAGAATGTTAAAGTTCAGACTAAAGTGCAACACGAAAAGCCGAAAAAGAAGAAGAGAGTGAAAACTGCAGCAATGCTTGAACGTGAGTTGAAAAGGGTGAATGAAAGGTTTTGTCCTTCAGTTGCAGGTGTTACTGTTACAGAGATGTATTCGTTGCTTGGACGTGTCCGTGGTGGTGGAGCTGCAGCTGCAGCTGCAGCTGCTGGAGTGAAAAATGTGTTTGCTGGATCAGCGTATAACAATGAACAGCTGCGAGCAGTCATGTCATCTGTTAGTAAAAACGGTAAGATGTTGCCTAGTGTTATGCTTCTTGGACGTTGTAATTCTGGTAAATCGTCACTTGTGAATGCACTCGTTGGAGCAGATGTTGCTCGAGTGAAACGGTATGCTGGGTTGACACCTTGTGTGAACATCTACACAGTTGCAGGAAAGTTCTGCGTGGTAGACACTCCGGGTTATGGAGTGAAAGGATCAGCATGGCAGGGAGAACTCGTTATGGAAACTGTCAGCACGTTGAAGGAAGATGGTTCATTGCGGAAAGTGTTTATCGTTGCGGACGCTACACGCGGAGCACAGGTATCAGAGTACGATTTGGCAGTCTACGATATGCTAGCAGGGGTGGACGTGTACGGTGACGAACTGTGCACGGTGTTGAACAAGTGTGACTTGCTTAAGAGTACAAGTATTGTTTCAGAGTCCACGACAAGATCGGGTGTCGCAGGGTCCACGACAAATTCTGCTGTCGCAGACCCTCTTGAAGCGATTGCGTCTGCATATGCTGTGCAGAGCGGGAGTCCCGTTGTGGGTGTCAGTGCTGCTTTGGGGGCTGTTGGTGCTCTTCTGTGGTCAGTAGCTGCTGCTGTCGGTGGCGGAAGGGCCCTGGAGGGTCTCTCTGGTGGCCACAGCGTCCGTGTCCGTGTTGTTGAAGCAAGAGAACGGGCGAAACGGGAAGTTGCAGCACGCCGCGCCGATCGACGCCTGCGCGACAAGAAGAAATTGAGTTGAAAGGAAGAAAGAAAGAAAGAAAGAGACAAGTTTTCAGTGCAGAGTTTCGTCGAGTGAGGAAGAACTGTAGTGTGGTGGTACCAGGATCTGTTTTGCCAAAGGATGAAGACGACGACGAGTGCACTCAATAGACTATTCAAGAGTGCCTTACAGATAACTCCTGGAAATGGAACTTTCTTACCGCAATTAGAACGTACAAGGATTGTACCATCAATGAAAACATTCTATGCACGTAATCCATTCCATGAAGAGAATATGGCTCTTTTACAACAAGTTTTAAACAAACATGCAACTTTACCGTTTGATCGTAAACGTGCATCTACATCTTGGTTACGTTTCAAACAATATAGAGAGAAAGCTGGTGGTGATTTATTAAAGGAAACTGAATTTCGTCAATTAATAACTTTACTTAAAAGACTTGATGCTATTGATGTTGAATTACGTTCAAATGAACTTAATGAAATACTTGCTAAATATTCAACTAATTCTTCTGCCAATTCTAAAACTAGAGAATTAGCAACACTTGATGCAAACGGTCGTGCCATTGCTATTGGTCGTCGTAAATCATCATCTGCTAAAGTTTATTTAGTGCGTGGTAACGGTGAAACTTTAGTTAACGGTAAACCACTCGATGCAGTATTTGACAAATTAGCTGATAGAGAGAAAATATTATTACCTTTACAAGTTACTAATAGTGAAGGTCAATATAATATTTTCGCATTAACTCGTGGTGGTGGTTCAACTGGTCAAGCAGGTTCAATTCAACTCGCAATTGCTAGAGCTTTATTAATCCATAATCCATTACTTAAACAAAGACTTTCTCAACATAACCTATTACATAGAGATCCAAGATCCGTTGAAAGGAAAAAACCTGGTAAAGTTAAGGCAAGAAAAATGCCAACTTGGGTTAAAAGATAATACTGTTATTATAATTGTTCCTTTCATATCCCCTGTAAATATAAACATATATATACATCATTTAAATTGATAATCCCATATTATTAGCAACACTCTTCCAATTACGTATACCTCCAACAAGTAGTGATCTTCGAGTATCAACATCAGATATTGGTACATTGGAACATGAACGGAATTCTTGCTTTACAATATCACGTACTTCACGTCTTTGCCCTCTGTCACTAAGCTGTCCAGCATCTCGAAGCATTGATCTGTAAACTTGTAAAATTTGTTTACTCAAAACAAACGATTCAAGTGATGGTGGTGGTGCACCTTTACCATCTCTAACACTTCTACTCTTACCCTTCCTCAACGTCTTCACCGTTGTATCCTTTAAAGTACTATACAATCTTTGCCACATACCTTGTTAGACGATCGTCCAAATAACTTTGGTTGAAAACTTAATAGTCGATTTCAATTGGTCCCGCGCAAATTCAACAACTTTTCATCAAACAGAAAAGCCAACTTTTATGTTCAACATCCTTGAATTGAAGCTTTTATTATTACCACTTCTTTAACAAACAATGGGTGCAGCATACAATATCTTAGGTAAATCAGTTCCACCACACTTCCTCGCACTTGGTACAATCGGTGCAGTTGTTTTATTAGTTGCTCCAAAACCATGGGCACCAGCAACAAAGCGTGAAGCAACAATTGATGCATCTTCAAAGGACGAAGAAGATTTTATCAAAGCTTACCTTGCAAAACACTAAATATTTAATCTATAAAGAATTTATATCCTTCTAATTGAATAAAACAGAATCTGCAAGTGGATCATTTGCAATAACCGCTGCACGACGACGTGCCTTACGATCAATTGCAGCAACTTGTCTTGCACGAGCTTGTTCAGCTGCAACATATTTACTTTGTGCACGAGCAACATTTGGTGATATATATTCACGATTTTCATAAATCTTTGGACCACCAAATGATCCTTCAAGTATAACAATTGGTGTAAGTACAAAACGTGGACCAATTTCAATAAGTGTTGGATCAACAGTTTTATCTTCCTCATTTTCAACAATTTGATAATTTCTTACCCAAATTTTACCATCAACAATTGAAAATGTCATAACATGATCAATAAATGGTTTACTCTTACGAGCACCAGGTGGAACTCCAAACATTTGTGTAAATAATTCTTTTGCTAATTTCCAATGTGGTTGATTATCAAAACCTGAATCAAAACTTAAAATTGGACGTGATCCACGTAAACAATTACCTGTAAAATTTAATTCATCAAGTGTATGTATATTAACAACATGAAATTTAATTGTTGGTCCATTTGGTGGTTTCGATAACCATAAATATAAATCTTCATGTTTACGACATTCAAAATACATTATATTATTGCAATTATAAAGTTCTGCAATATTATTCAATTCATATAATGTCTTCTTTGTATCTAATTTTGGTTCCTTCCTTGCATGTGGTAAAAGTGATTGTAAATCTGAAATTAAATGTCTATGTCTATATGTGATACCTCTTGATGAAATAAGTAATACACGTTGTCTATTGACACGTTTATCAATCGATTTCTTCTCCTTTTCACCTTTAAGTGCCTTGTATATTGCTGACATGGTTGTTATTTGAAAAGGATTTAAGTTAAACCTGGAAAAAGTTTTAAAAATTTTTTTTCCACTTAGGGAAAACCCCGCCTCATGAAATATATGTGTGTGTGTGTGTATATCCTGGCATGCGCTAAATCATCAATACTCTTTCAAGATATGAGCGATACTGACAGCGATACTAGCAGTAGCAACAGCAGTTCTGACAGTGATGATGGATTTACTAAGAAAGTAGTGTTTAAAAAGAGGAGCAAAGCTGATGTGGTTGTTGAAAAGAATGATTTTGTTGAAAAAGTCATTGCAAAGAACAATTCTCGGATAAGTGAAAAGAGTAATGTTGTTGGTGAAGCTGCATTGGTACAGCATTTGGATGATAGTACAGGAGATAATGATTATGAAGAGTGGAAGGAGAGAGAATTGAAAAGATTGCAAAGAGATAGATTGCAAAGGATTGAACGTGAACAACTACTATAATGAACACTAACACTGCGTCTAAAGATCGTATTTCAACAGTGATCCTACACACAATTGTACAAAGTTTAGATATGAATGATTTGGTAAAATTTCGTCCGCTTACAACTTACACCTCTCCTGTTGGAACGTACTCGCCTCTAGCAATTTGGACATCTCTATAGTGATCATGCGCAGAAACACCATCGTTAGTCAAAGCGTAAGGAACATAACAGTCATCACTTGACAGTTCTGGGAAATACCGTCTGTAACTCCACCATGCAATAAAGGCACCAAGTAAAGATCCAATAATAATATCAACAAAATGATGTCTATAATCTTGTGTTCTACTCAATGCAACATAAAATGCAAGCAAACATGGTAAAAATGCAATAAGAGATCTCCATGCACCTTTATGAATATGACGACAGTCTAGTTGTCCATTTAACCACATTGAAACGTATCCAAAACTAGCCCATGACATTGATGAATGTCCACTTGGAGTAGTACGGAATCCATCCATAAGTGTATACATATCCTTTGTAGTGCATACCTCTTTCGCAAAGTAAAGTACATCAGGTTTTGCGCTTGCAATAGGTACACAACGAGCAAGGAAATCAGGACGACAACGACCAATCCAGTTCTTTAAAACATCAGTAACAAAAGTGCAGGTACCCATTGAAATGAAAACTCCAAGAAGTGAAATGTAGGTAACATACACTTTAAAGGGTCTTGGTGTAAGTAATGCTGTCATTACTGGTATAACAGTACATGGCATTAAAACAATCCATAATAACAATGCAGGGCCTGAAACTCTTTCAACTTCAGCAAATGGATGACTAATTGTAATATCGTTAATAGTGAATTGACGTTGATATGGTTGAATTGTTTCAAAATAAAATGAGTCAGCAATTATAATCAAAACAGCATATAGAGCATCACTGATTTTCCATTTAACGAAAAACTCATACCATGCAAATCTATCTAATCCAAGTGAGTGTCTGTCGATTGACATTGTAGCCATAAACGACATATTTAGTATAAATTCAAGATATATAAAGAAGAAAATGAATAGAAAGGGATGTGTACCATTGTAGAAAACAGGTCTGAGCCAATTTAAATTACATTCCTCGCCCGGTCAACGTGCTCGAAAACTTCCTGATTGTAGATAAGCAAGTCAAGTACAAACAAATGACCACCATTGAGTCGAAGTGTAGCTACAAGATCGGTGACAAACTGATTGTATTGTTCTAACTGTTTCTCCCAGAAGGGGTTCTTTGGATTCTTTTGAGGGACATGTTTTGACAATCGGAGAAACAACTCACTGATATCCGGTATATCCTCATATTGACCACCTACACCGCAGACTAGATCTCTGTAATGTCTAAGATTGTGATAATGTTTCTCAATAAATTGAGAATCATCAGGTAGTTGTCTATATTCTTTTGAAAGAATCGGGTTCTTATGCTCTTGTAATGTGCGGAAGTACCGGTACGCCCATAGAGCTGTGTTTTTAGGTTTAATCTGAGTTGTTACCTGCACTCTCTGTGGGGAAGATTTAGCAAGTAATAATAGTGTACGTCTCATTTATTAGGTTATACACAGAAGAAATAAAGAGAGATAAAAGAGGAAAGGGGAGGGAAACCGGTATCTATTTAAACAAAAGCTTTAATTTTCGTTCCAACCAATGAGGTTCTCGAACAAACTAGGAACACAGTTCCGAGGATACATGATGCACCAGCAAAAATAATCATATGATCATAGTTTCTAACACTTTCAGTATGGATGAATTGAGATCCTATAGGCATTGCTATCAAATTAGAGAATGCCACCACAAAGTAACAGGTTCCAAAACGGGATCCAAACTCTTTAGTCTTTGAGATTTGTGCGATAAGGATCGGAGTTAACGCAAAAACAGCTCCAAAACCAAATCCATAGATGATAGCAAACAGGTAAAAGCCAGCTAAATTGTAGTATGGTAACCAAATTGCAAATAATGCAATACACATCATTGTCATAATTAATAACATCACATTAAATTTACCAATAACATCACTTAACATTGATGGAATAATTTTACCAACAATACCAGCAGCATTCATTACTGTAACAATAATATATGTTGTAGAATCTGGAACATTACGAACTTTACCGTATGTTGCAATATACGATAAGACAATGATAATTGAGAATTCGTCAAAGAAAATTGATAAAACGAGGAACAAATAACTCTTTTCCTTGAAATTCCTAAAATCAATAGTATTCTTATAAGCATGTATTAGACGGTCTTTCTTTGGTATATGTGCTTGATCTCTGTTAAGGAAATCACTTCTATCTTCAACCATAAGCAAAGCAGGAATCGATAATCCAATACAAATACATGCCATTACAATCATGGATTTTTTGTATCCCATATCTGGGTAAAGAGATCTTAACATTAATGGGAAGAACACACCAGAAATTGAACCGCATGCGTTAAGACTGTTTGCCCAGCCACGGTTCTTTAAAAACCAATGACTAACAATACCAACAAGTGGGTTAAACATCATACCTGCACCAGCACCTGTGCAAATACCAAACGCAAGAACAAACTGATATAGTTCAGTACAAAAAGCAGTAGCGAGTAAACCACCACAATTCAGTATCATTCCAATACCAAGAATAGTCTTAATACCGTAAATATCAAAGATCGGACCAGAAATTGTTCCCATGGACAAACAAGTAAACATGTAAAGTGAGAAAATCCAGGAGATTGTAGACAAAGAATGTTCTTTCAACTGATGTTGAGAGATCCAAAGCTGAATTGAACTCACTGTATCCATGATACCGAAAACTGTCATCAATCCAAGAGCCGAACCTGCAACAACTGTCCATGCCTTCCAGCCTCCTTCTGGGAAATCGTCGAGGTTTTCGTGAGCAAATGCATCGTAGCTAGATGAAGAAGAGGATGAGCTTGCTGAATTGACAGGTGAGAGGTGTGGGAACTCCTTTTGTTGCTCTGCATAAGAGTGTGAAGAATTAACGTGTGAGTAACTTTGAGATTGTGGACTAGTTTCGTGAATAGAACGTGATGACGTATGCAAGTCCTCTTCTTGTTCGTACTTCTCCATGATTTGTGGGAAAAAAATGCACTGTGCAAGAAATAAAAATGCAGGAAAAGTAGGCTCTTAGTTAGGAGTCATTCATAATAATATACTTTGAATAAAAAAAAACGTTAAATTAAATTAGATTTAACCCTGAAATCTTAATTTTTTTCCACTATTATCGCCCGATTAGGAAAGTTTGGCGAAAATCCATTTAGCGGCAAGTTAAAGCTGGCAATTATACAGATATATGGATACAGATACACTTAGAAATACAAATACAGGTTTAGTTGGACCCGTAGAGATCCATGAGGTTGAGATTGATATTGAGTGACTCCTCGTGAGCGTTAGCATCAGTTTCCACCTCAGCTTCAGCGTCAGCTACGCCAGCAAGATCTCGTCCATGGGAATGTGGGTCTTGGTTGTTATTAGTTTGCACCTCTTCTATAGTGGACATACTGTTTACAGCTAGAGAAGCATTATCTGCCTTACGTGGTCGCCCCCTCCCACGTTTAGGTTTTGACTCGTCAGGAAGCGGATGTTTACGTGGTCTACCACGCTTACGCTTCACGACATTACCATTCTCGTCAATGAGAGGAGGTAGCTTGGGCCTCGAAGGTCTTTCCTCGACGCTGTACTTACGAGGTCTTCCACGACCACGTTTCACACCGTCCGCAGGGGTTGCTTGTTCAGGATGTTTCCGTGGTCGACCGGGCCGTTTCTTCTCCGTTCCGGAAACTATAGTAAATTCCACGGTTGATTTGGTAGAGTTGTTGGAAGTGTTTGGAAGTGTGGAATCGCTAGTAGCAGCATTTTTGTCATCACTTCGGCTCTTTTCAACTGCTTGTTGTTGTTGATTGTTTTCAGTGACGGTTGAGTTCGTATCCATTTCTTCTGCAGCTTGCAGTGAGGAGACTATGTCTGTTATATGCGAGAACGATGACTCTAGCATGTTGGATGTGAGTGTGTTATCCATTGAGTGGGATTGTTCGTTCTTGTATTGCGATGTGTTGCTTTCTTCAGTGGGAAGAGTTTAAATTGAATTTCTCATTTTCCTCAATTTTGGAAATTCACACTTTTTCTATTTTTTTTTCCCCCGATATTTTTTCATAAATTAAATTTTCTCATTTTCGCGGAATTAAAATAAAAATGAAGTGACCTAATGTAATAACCGATTATAAAAAGCTATAAAATAAATAGTAAGAGTAAAGTATGAGGTGGAAAAGATGGGAGGAGGAAAGAGGTTTGAGGGTATTTAGACGTAGACACCTCTGTTTTCCCAGTACTTGATGATAGCAGGAGATTCTTTAAACCATTGAAGCTCTTTGAGTTGTAAATCATCAGTTTCGACTCTACCAAATTCATCAAATACTTTCCTGTATCTTTTGTCAAGACCAACGTCTAAGTTCATGTAGAGGTTGAAATTGTTCATGTTTAGGAAATATTTGCAAGAGATTTTGAAAATTTTAAAATAAAGATCGATTTTATCATTATTAATAAATTTTGAATGAATTGTTGCATCTCTAAATGCAAACCAATCAGCATTTGTTAATTGTTTTGAACCAAGTTGAATATTAGATTGTAATAATTTTTGGAAAAGTTTAAAGATTTCATCAATTGGTAATTCAACTGATCCTGCTGCCTTTAAAACACATCTATGATAAACATTTGTCTTTGGGAAATTATAAAGATCAGCAACTTTAACAATTGATTGAAAAACGTTAACATTTTCCCATTTTTTAGATTTTGTAATTAAACAATTAAAGAATGGTTCATCCATTAATTTAATTTCATTATACTTATTTAATAATTTTTTTAATTCATTAGCTGCATCATTATTAAAAGTATCATATTTATTAAAGAAAATATCTAAATAAGCATCATTTAATGAAGATGAGATTGCAGTTGTTGATTTATTATTTTTTTCAAAATAAGACCAAGTTGAAATCCAAATATCTGTAACTTTATCAAAATCTTTTGTTGTTTTCCAAGTATTTAACATGAATTTTTTAACATAGTTAATTTGAATTGGTGTAAGGTAAGGCATTTGATTTTCGAAAGAATCTTTAAAGAAAATATTTGCAGTTTCAAAATCTTGGCAAAATCCAATAAATGAAAGATGAGCCATTGTCATATAATTTTTAACAGCAACTGGTGGTTCAATATTTTTAGAATTGTAAAATTGTAAAACATCACTTGTAACTTCTTTAAAAATTTCTAAAGCTTGATCAGTTTTATTTTTCAATAGGCAAGCTCTAATCATTGCAACTTGTAATTCACTATGAATTATATCATTTGAAGATTTTGAAATTTTAATTGTATTATAAATTGACCAAATTTCATCATAATCGAATTCTTTATTTTCAATTAATAGAGTAACAATTGAACCTAAAACTGATTCACTTGTAAATAAATTGTATAATTTTGGATCCTTTTTACCTTCATACCAAATCAAAGTTGCTTCATCAACTAAACCCATATCAGTGAAAGCTTTGAAAAGGTTAGTTAAACCTCTTGAAGAGATTTTAATATTTTGGAAATATGGATTACCATCTTTATTAACAATATCATTACTAATTCTAATTAAAGAATTTTTCAA
Source organism: Pichia norvegensis (assembly GCA_030570285.1). Lineage (NCBI taxonomy): Eukaryota > Fungi > Ascomycota > Pichiomycetes > Pichiales > Pichiaceae > Pichia > Pichia norvegensis. The sequence continues at coordinate 108,570 of JAJLVM010000164.1, forward strand.
ATAACTTTGCATTTGTTGTAGGGGGGAATTCAAATCTCTATCGATATTTTTCTTTAATTTTGATAATTCGAATCTATGCATTCTAAGACCATTTCTAAGAAGGGAAACCAATTCATCAACTCTCTTTTGATTAAGTTCACCAGTTATAATCAATTCATCATATAATGGCATTATTTTTTCAACCGCGTCCCAAAACTGTGCAGTTCCGCCGGGAACGTCACCAGTTTTCGGATCAAAAAATGAATTATGCGCAAGACACTCATCAAAAGCCATTAGCTGATTATAATATGGTAATTTATTCTTTGGAACACCTTTAGCGATTTTCTGGAAATCTGGTAATGTTGAATTGGTAGTATTTGTATTAGTATTAGCAGTTGTACCATTTCTAGTAGTATAATGGAAATTTCGCTGCTGTTGGTTATGTTGCTTACCACGAGTTGGTTTATGACGATGTAGTGAAGCATGAGCAACTTGTACTGCTTGTTCAGGTTGTTGGAAAACACTGTTAAGTGTGAGACATGATTGTAAGGAGATTTTAGAAGTTGTAGTTGACATATGAGGGACGTTCCTGATCATAGCAGCTGCAGCTGGAGTGAAATTAGGAGGTAATGGAATCATAATGGAAATGAAGAAAGAATAGGAAAAGGGAAGTATCTTATAAAACGGAGTGATGAGCGGAGTGAGTGAGTGAGGGGAGTGCTTATCTGCGATAACCCCAGTATGAGTAAGTAAATAGTATGGTCTGTCAATGTTACTTAGTAAAGTAATGAGGTGAAATTTCTCACAGAATTGTCAACAGCTTTTGGAGGCGAGAAACGTTGTGAGGGCGAAAAACTGGAAAAATGGCTCTGCACTTTCCACGCGATATCTCCGCGAAAGGAACAGTGTAATTGTGGTGCACGGGTGGTGGAGTGGGGTCAGTGGACTGGCACAACGGTTTTCATCTGGCAAGAACAACATGGTATATATATAACTGTTGATATATCGTATTCTACCTCTATCCAATGTCCTTGCCACCGCTGGACGATGCTCTCCCCAAGTTCCTGGCTCCGTACCTCCCACAGACCCCCGCTTCCCGCTGGGTCACTCTAACTTATGCACAGTCTCTTGATGGACGCATAGCTGCCGCTAAAGGTTGTCGAACAACCATATCTCATATCCAGACAAAAACAATGACTCACTATATTCGGAGTAAACACTCTGCTATCCTTGTTGGAGTCAACACTGTTCTAGCTGATGATCCAGCTCTCAATTGCAGGTACAGCAATGACTCTGCTATTCGACCTGTAATTGTTGATCCGCATTATAGATTGAAAAACCACTTGCAGACTCTTAAAATGGTCATCAACTACAAATCCGGTACTTCTCTTAAACCGCTTATAGTAGTTTCTTCCCATATTAAAGATCTTTCAAATGATTGTGTAGATCTTATCAAAGTCGAACCTCATACTTCTTCCAATTATTTATTGCCATGGGAATCAATCTTCAATGCTCTCTCTACACTCCAACTTAATAGTGTTATGGTGGAAGGAGGCGCCAGAATCATTAACGACCTTTTAATAAGTTCAAATCTTGTTGACTCGCTCATTGTAACTATCGGGCCAGTTTATCTCGGTGACAACGCTGTACCTGTTGCTCCACTCTCTAATGTATCACTAGAAAACGTTTCTTGGTGGACAGGAATCCAAGATTCGGTCTTGGCTGCAAATCTATCATCTACTAATATATAATGATAATGATAATAAATGATAATGATAATGATAACAATTTTAATACCTATACATATTTCTAAAGACAAATTCTGTATGATGCGTATCTACCAGAAGTCTCTGATCTTCTGATAATCTTAACCACTTGACCTCTCTTTAGTCCCAGATAACGTGCAACTGGATCCTCGCTTTGAATTCTTGGAAGTTGTGATTCCTTTAATCTGTATCTCGTAAGCAAATCTTTCTTTTCCTCCTTACTTAATCTAATATGTTTAGGTACAAGTTCATGATGTGTAATGTTAACAATAATATCACTTTCTTGGAAAATCTCAATCACTGCAGGTTCTGCAGCTGCAATAGCCTTGGTTGCACTTGGTGTAAGATTCTTTTGATAGATGAATAACCCTGTAGAGAAATTTTTATCCGTTATATGTGCACAGAAATTCTTCATTGTTTGAATACCAACTGATGGTTCATCACAAAATTCAACCCAAAGTGGTCCTAAATCACCATATTTCTCAAGCGCTTCCTGACGTGGATTAGCTTGAAATGACATTAATTTCCTCTGTGGCATCCCCATAGAATCACAAACTTTCTCTCTAAATTCTTCTAACGTCATTTCAAGTTCTTCCTTTGAAATAAAGTACCCCCTATCTGAAACCATCTCCTTCACCGTTCTGTACGCTCTCCATAACCGTGATGTTACTCTGTCAACGTCCTCCATCGTTACTATTTATCCTTATCCTGTAATCAGCAACACTTGTCTCTTCCTCACTTCCAAAAATCAACAACTTCAATTCCTGAAAATTTTTCAACCTACAATAATTTGGAGGCTCGGTATTTCTTTTTGTTTTTACACATCGCATATACAAATATCATACTTAAAATACTTTATTCTTTAACTCTGTACCGTATTTCAACGTCACCTCCTTGTTTCCAAATCCGCATCCTGATGTTACCCAAACTCTCCTTCTCTCCGAGAACAATACCTCGACAAAGCAACTCGAGTGGGTACGCACGTTCCTTTTCTGGCAACTTCCCACGAGTAAACCCAATCATTCTGCTCACACGTAACGTACCTGTAGAATTTAACCGTAAAGGAGATCCGTTCTCCTCAACAGCACATAAACTACTGCCCTCCGCTGGAAGCAGCACAAATCCTACTGTAGACAACAAGTGGGATGGAATAGGGTACAAATGCAAAATTAATCCCTTCGTTAGCCATACTGGTAGTCTAGTCAAAACATCATACTTGTCGACACTTGCATCGTCGAAAATAGCATCTAAACGTACAGTATAAGCAGGACGTGTTTCATGAGACGTTTCCTCATTCACAACAACTAGGATAGATGAAGGTTGACCTTTCAATTTCAACTGTGGCGTATCTTCGCTTTCAGCAAGTTGGTCCTCATAATTAGGCTTGTGTCTAAGCACTTCATACACGTCCGGATGTGCTTCCACAAATCGTACAAGTGCTTCCGTTGTGTGCGTCTTGTTAAGCATATCCAAGTATGAGTCTAACTTGTCGGCACTGTTCACACGTACAGGTGCTGTGGTTGTAGAACTTGCCGTCGTGTCCTTTTCCTTCTTATTACCACTACTACCATTACCGCTGCTATTACCCTTCAATCTACCAAGGAAGCCGCCACCACTACGTTTGCTGCTCTTCTCTGGAGTCGAAGACGTCGTTGTAGGTGTAGAAACGTATGATCTGGTCTGTGGCACAGGTTGTGGAATCTTCACTCCTTGGTGGTGATGGCTGTTCGAAACCACGCTGATCGAATGATTTGCTAAAATTGCATTACTCCCACCGTAAACAGGTTGTGGTTGTCGCAAATTAGTAATATTGCCCCTTCGTGACGACATCACCGATTCTGCAAGTTCTCCAAAGAATGATTTCACAAGACATTTACCAATATTCACCCTATGCTCGCCACCACTGTTGGTCAAATCACTATACTCTTTGAAAAACTCATTACCATCAACTTCACATGCCGTAAACGTATTCTCTTGGATCGTAATAAATAATTGTCCAGATTTCACCTGCACAGAACACCACGTAGGTAAGGCTTCTCCCTGTTGGAACGAGTTGCATACACTACTGAACCGCTCTGTCAAGTCACCAACACCGTCAGCTACAGCTTCTACCTGTTTAATTAGCTTTCCTGTAAGAATGTCGTAAACATAGACACAGCCACTTTGATCCATCGCTACAACATGGTGTCGGTTGTTCAGGACTTTACACCTCACAAGTCCACTTGTTCCTAGAATATTACTCACAGGTTTGATATTGAAAGGTAGAAGCAACACCTCATCTTCGTCAATGTACTCACTGTTAATGCTTAAGTTACGGAAAATCTGCAACACATTATTTTTATTTTCATTGAACGGATCCATCTCTTCTTCCTGCTGTTCCTGTTCATTCTCCTCATCTTCATCATTTTCAAAATAATCGTCAGTAAACAAGTACTGTGTGTTGAGGTCACCATTAAGATTAATGAAGAACGTGCCACATTGCATTTCACTGCACAGCTCTTCATCCTCGTTATCCTCCCCCTGGCTTTCAGCTGATCCTGAGTCGCTCAATGCCGGAGTGATCACCGGTGGTTGCAATAACGAGTCAACACCTTTACCCTGAGAAAACAACGCGTTGTCGATCTGGTCCAAATCCTCTCCACTCAACTGACTCACCAAATCGTCAGCATCAACAATTCCACTGTCATACGACTTACCTCGGTTCATAGGCATATACCCACCGCTTGCTACATCTCCATCTACTGGTTGGTCAATAATATCAGCTACTCGACGATTAAAAACAAGTCCTTGATGCAATAGTAGCTTACCAGTTTGTGGTACCGCCCAGCTGCTAATAAAGTTGGTGTTAGTGCTGTGCGCATTGGAAGAAATAGCAGTCCAAACAGTGTTTAGTTCTGGTATCTCAACTATCGCGTTGACTCCAGACAAATGTGTTTCCCCCTCTAAGATCGCTTCAGTCTCATTGATATCGCTAACGCAGTTCACATCCGAAATAACAGTGCTTATACCGAGATGTTCGTTTAATTTGTAGTTAAAGTAACCGGTAGAGTCAGTAGCAGTATCCAACTTAGTAGTCCGCAAATCTGTCTTTAGTAAAAGGCCAGATTTGTCACCGGAGTAGAATTGAGAGAACTCGCTACTCTCTCTATCACAGTAAAGTGACCATACTGGAGCACTGTGCATGTCAAAAGTACGTAATACTCTTGTTGTACGCAAGTCCCAGAGTTTCACAGTAGTATCTGACGAAGATGAAAGAAACGCAGTATCTTTTAAAATCAAACCTCTCACATTATCAGTATGACCCATAAAAGTTTTTACAGGAGATTTCATATCTCTCATATCAAGAAGTGTGACAATATTTGAAGGGCCTGAACATATAATGAGGTTGTTCTTCACATCCAGTGAATAAATGGAACTGTTTGCGTCAGTAAATGTGTGTTTGCTTAATGTGCTCTTCTTTTCAATATCCCAAATGCGAACAGTCTTGTCCAGACCAGCAGATATAAGATGTGTATGATGCAAATCAGAAACTCTGATCTTCTTTACATAATCGTCATGATAACCAAGTGTGGTTTTCGTTTCCGTCTGGTAATTCCATAATTTAATAGAAAGATCATCTGAACAAGAAGCAATTGTTTGTTTGTCATTTAACAGTTGCAAATCATTGATCCATCCAAAATGATGTAGGTACGAATTTTTAAAAAAACGTGGAGTTGCAGTAGTTTTATTGATTGGCCTTGAGGAGAAATTGTTAATTATAGAATTCTGCAATTGCTGAAACTGGTCCTCGTTGTTGATGTTTTCAGTAATATAGTTCCTCATTTGAATGTTTGACTCAAAATTGTCATACTCGTCGAGCATGTTATTGGTACCAGTGTCGTCCTCATCAAACTTCCAAATAGATACCTGGCCGTCTCTACCACCAGATATAAGGCATCTATCATTGTTATTATAGAGAAGAGAGTTGACCCCTATAGAATGTCTTCCACTCATTTCACTCTCTTTATTTGTGTTGATAATGTATGTAAGAGACTTTTTGGTTATATGCGGGGAACTACTGGTACTCCCACCTTTCGTCGTTGACGATGTGCTGGTCTTTGATGACGTCGTCGGAAGACTGGCATTTGAATTATTTGATGACGAGAATGTTGACTTAAAAAAAGTTGACATTGAATGTGTAATCTGTTCTTATCTTTTCCTATTTTTACTGTAGTTTTCCGAATATGTAGATAGTCTAGATATGTTCAAATTGTGGCTTGAGAGTAAAATATAAAATATGTGCAATAGTGATGTATGATTAAAGCAGTCGGATTAAAACGCACCAATCTAAAGATAGTCAAAAAGGGGGGTAGATACTTGTGTTAATCTCAGAGAACACGTTTGTGGAGAAATGTGTGCTCGGTTCAAAGATTCTGTGAAGATCTTCTTCCCAGCGCAGAAGCAATTTTCGTTTCATGCCTCGATTAGGAAAGTCGCTGTGCGACAAACCTGATGTCGTGGTGAATCAACCAACGGCAAGAGGAGGATTCGAAACGTTTTGGCGGCTGTATTTCCGTGTAGCTATAATATAATATACATTTAATTTCTTCCATTGTAATAACCTGTAGGTTATGCTTTGAACTTGTGATTTTAACTATTAGATTAAGTAGCTATAAATGACAAGTTTTTACATTAGTAGCATCATCTCTTAATTGTCTGACTAGAAGATACGTTGTTAAAAGAACCTTGCCAATAAATAAATCATGTTATCTACTTTGATTCCACTTTTACTGGGTTCCATTCACTACTAAACTTAACTTAAACGCTAAGATGACACAAAAGAAGATAATCGGGGAAACTGGATAACTTTATAAAAGATGAGCCCTTCTTTGCCTGGCTTCCCCGCAAGCCAAAAAAACTGTTGGGCAATCTCATTTTTCTCTTAGCATGCACAAAATCTGGTATAGAAAACTATTTGTACTGAGATTCCAAAATTACTATCAGAAAACGGACTCTCGCGCTGGAACAATTCAGCTTTTTTAAAGTTTTGCGGAAAACAAATTCTATGCAAAAAAATGTGCTTGGGCACAAAATGGACTTTTTGGTATTTCACATTTAATATGGGGATTTTAAGAGATGGAAAACGCGTTTAGTGACTTTATTATATTTTTTTTCGTGAGAGTTTAGGGAGATTTTTTAATCTATGGCACGGTTTGAATTGTGCCTTGCGTGCCTTTTCCAAAATTGCGGAAAACAGGTTCTATAGACGCAAAACAAGAGTTTAAAATTTACAGGCATGATTTAGAGAACCGAAAACAAGTTGTTAGTAAAAGTGGTTTTTCTCATAGTAAACCCCATTTTTTATGCTGGGAGAGAAAATTTTGCATCAGTTGGGCAAAATGCACAAAAGCTCAAACATTTTGTTAGTGTGGGAACAGAATATAAAAGAAAAAGCATAATGTGTGTATACCACAAAAGCACACTTTGTAGCAATAACCAAAACAGTAAACGGCTAATTAGTGATGTTAGATACTTCTGATAGCATTTAGAGACAAAAAAGAGAATGTTTTGACGAAATTAGAAGGATTTTATTTTTAAGCTGACAATTGGCTCCCTGTCTATCTTTCAATGATGTTTTCATCATCAATTGATAACGTAAAAAGGTTTTGGTGGCTATTAAAATTACAGTCTGGTATCGATTATATTATTACTGAGACGCTACTTGGTAAAGTGACCTAAATAAAATAAGCCTGGTTACAAAATGGTATTAATATATTGTAGGGTGAATTAAGCACGCTTATGCCTTTTCCAATTTGACGGTGTAATTCTTGTTTCTATTGAATTAAATCCGGTACAAAGTATGGCTATTTTAGGAAAAAATGCTATGCAATTTACTCCAATTTTATACCAATACCAGAGTAACAGGTTATGAGCCTCGCCATAATTATATAATTTTCACAGCTAGACAAAGATTTTAACAATTGCTTTCTTAGTCACATTTAAGTTGCATGGTAAACAAAAAAAAACACCAGCTGCTTAAGAGAATCGGTGTGTCTGATTAAAGCAGAATTAGATTGAAAATAAAAACAATAGTCGGAAATGTATTACGACTTCTGACTTCTTAGATTGCCGTGATGCATTGTATGATGCATAGCACCTTTGGTGTCACACGTTTATTCTCTAGGATGGGCAGTCTAATAAGAAACATCCTAGTCACTTCAGCAGAGCAAATATCAAATCAATTACTATGCAACCTATATAAAATACTTAAACTTCTACATACAAGAACGGTAAGGTAAAGATTGTTGTGCCACCATTGCTAAAATAGTCCACAGACGCCACAAATAGAAAAATATCAACGTCGATTGACTTATAATTTGTTAAAAAAATACATATTGAATTCTTAGAGGCACTGTTTATTTTATTAGTTGGCAACTTGTCCGAGTGGTTAAGGAGAAAGATTAGAAATCTTTTGGGCTTTGCCCGCACAGGTTCGAATCCTGTAGTTGTCGTTTATTTTTGCAGTCTTTTTCATTTTTTTAGAGCCGCATGAAAAAAAACTTGAAAAGATAAAATGGGAAAAAAAGGTTTCGACAATCGCATGTGATCTTAAAACTCAAACGAATTACGGGTCCATTTATGGAAAAGTCGATAACAAACACATTTTCACGCTTTCAACAAATCAATCCTTTATCTTCTCAACTCTTAATATCACATTAAATAGACCAAACTAACCATACCTCATTTTTTACACCCTATTATCTGATGCCGTTGACACCGCTCCGACAAGAATCCCCGGCAAGTAGCAACGTCACTGATAACGAATCTAATTCTTCGTATTGTCTACTTTCCAACAATGATTTGCACTTTTTACCTTATTCTAATAATGGAACACCCAATGAAAGTATGCTACTTGATAAAAATTACTCCTTTTACAGTTCCTTCTTAAATAATAAAACTGTATCTTCATTTGATTCCCATCACAGTTCTTCAGGGAATATTATAATAAACCATCCATCTGCTAGGGAAAGTCCAATAATGAAGCTTCTAGAAAACTATAAATCTCATGCAATTTATCTACCTGATCATTATATACCTTTAGAAGAAGATGATGATCAAAAGGGTAGTATCAAACAGTTGTTGCTCCATATCTTCCCTCATTGGAAAAAGTCTGAAGGTATAGAAATTAAGAAATTAACAGGTGGTATAACGAATATGTTACTTGAATGCGCGTACCGAAATGATCATGATGAAACTGAAATAGTCCTGGTTCGGACTTACGGAAATGGAACCGATTTGATTATTGATAGAGATCGAGAATTTGTGTCACATTTAGTTCTCCACTCCTTGAATTTGGCTCCAGCTATTCATGCTAGGTTTGGAAATGGGTTGGTTTACGGCTTTATTTCTGGCAGATCATTAGAATATAATGAACTTTCAAATGACAAGTTATATCCACTAATTGCCTCTAAACTAGCATGCTTACATAGAAGTGCTAGTATTGATACTATAGATGAATCATTATCTCGATTAAAGCAAAGATTTTACTCTCAGAGTTCACAAGATCAAGATATTTGGTCTGTGATATTTGACTGGACAGAAAAGTTACCAGAGTTAGATTCAATGCTTGAATTGTGCCAATCTAATAAAGATATTTGTCAACACTACACTCCTCAATCAACACTCAAATCAATTTTATTGAATGAGGTAAAGTGGCTTAAGGAGGAAACGGGTAAAGCTTCGATAGCTGTTATTTCACATAATGACTTGTTGTCAGGAAATATCATTGTGCCTGAAAAGTTGAACTCAGACAATTGCAAATTGCTAACGGAATCTCAAGTCAATCCTATATCCTTTATTGATTACGAATATATGATGCCTGCGCCTAGAGCTTTTGATATAGCAAATCATTTTATGGAGTGGCAGGGTTTTGATTGCGATAAAGATAGAATACCGCAATTCACATATAATTCTGAAACGCATAATTACGAAAATGAAATAGTTTTTAACTGGTGTCAATACTACTTGTCAGCATTTCATTCATCAAACCCTAATATAAACCCATTTTGTTCAGCCAATAAAGATTTAGTTCACCGAATAGATGCAGATTTAGTTCAACATTTAGTCAACGAAATTGCTTTTCATTATGGTATGCCTGGTTTATATTGGGGTATTTGGGCAGGTATTCAAAGTAAAATCTCTTTAATTGATTTTGACTATGCAAACTATTCTTGCGAACGTCTCATCGAATACTGGAACTGGAAACGTATTTTTCTAAAGAACAGGAGGACAGATTGATCCTCCACTGACAAACCCTTATTCCCAGGCGAAAAAGTATTAAACGCTCTATAAATTTATATATATATCATTAATCCCCTCATTCTCCAATTTCAGAAAGAATATATTTTAAAAGCTTTGTTCTCTGTACGGCTTTACTGTCTGTATTAATACCTTTAAACATTATCTGTGTGTTCTCAACAGACTCATCAGCGTCACTCTTCAGAGCTCCAACAACAGCACTACTGAGTTCAAGCTCAGAAGCAACTTTGTCATCTCCGTCCACTAAATCGAAATCCCATTTGTTTTCCTTGATCATTTCCATAAACCCTTCAAATTGCTCTTCACTTTCAAGTAACTTTTTCGATCCAAAAATAATCAATTTACATCTTGCTCTAGTAATTGCGACATTAAAACGACGCCACTCCTTTAGTAAATCTCCTAATGCATCTGTCCTAACTAGTGATATGATAATTATATCTTTATCTCTACCTTGAAATCTGTCTGCAGTTAGAATCTCAATATCAGTAAAGCTTTTTAGTGACATGTAAAAGTGTTTCAATTGCGCATTGTAGAATGACATAACACCTATATCTTCCCCTCTAATTCCACCCAAAAGTAAAACCTTAATCAATGCAGAAATAAAAGCGGCTTCTCCTGGATTGTCAACTTTATCACCCTTGATTACCTCATGGATGCTTTTCACTTCATCACCATTCACAAAAACAACCCTCTTCGCAGGGTCCAAAATCTTTTCAATACATGTGCCTCTAATGGGTAGCAGTTCAAAATTTTGAATCTTAAGTTTCTGATGAGCAACCGTCTCGGATCCACATTTGAGTCTTCCACTATAAATCAGTTCGTTCGATAATGACATGATGTCCTCACACATACGATATTGCAGTGTCAATTCGACAACACTTTGTGGATGCTTATCGCTGAGTATTTTGAAAAGTGATTGATCCAAACCACCACTTTTCGCTTCTGGGTGTCTTACCAATGGCGGCAATTGATAATGATCACCAACAAGAATAAACCGGTCACAGAAAGATAATGGACCCAAGACAATAGGTAATGAAACCTGCGATGCTTCATCAATGATACAATAATCATACCTCTTCTCTGTTCCAAATATAACATCAGAAATGCCCAAACATGTGGCTGCTACAATTTTGGTGGTCTTCACTAATTCTTCAAATGCTTCCTTGCTATCAATATTTTTTCTAAATTTGGCGTCGTGCAAACTAAATGGTCGCACAGCAGTACTTACTTTAGAAGGGTTACCAACTCTTAACAGCGGAAGTTCTTCTTTCTTTCTTTCAGCAGTTTTTATTAGTTTCTCACATATATTATCAACTGCAGAATGTGTATGCGACGATATGAGCACACTTTTTCCGCTTTTTATCATGCAATCTATGATGCTACTAATAACAGTGGTTTTCCCTGTACCCGGCATTCCTAGAATCAAACAGTAATCTTCCATCCTGGAAACAGCTTCTACTGCCTTTACCTGGTCCTCATTTAAACCATCAAGAACATGCTTGTATTCAAAATTGGGAGATTCACTGAATCTTGGTGATCGATATTCAACAATTAATTCTCGTCTTTCAATGTCACCTTCAGGCATAAATAGATTCAATAAATTATACCTTGCCATAGACATGCCAAATGAAATGGCATCTTTATCAATTCTAAACCTTTTCAATTTGAGGTCATCGCTGATAGTGTCGGTAAGTTCAGCGGCGTTCTGTGTGCTTAAGACAGACTTAAAAGTTTGATTTTTAATAGCTTCAAATCCTGTTATCTTGATGGCGGATTCTGACCATCTTTTAGATGTTATAATTACTATCGTATCAGCCGTGATTAGTTTGACAAAACCTTGAGCTAGGCCGAAAGTAGAATTCTCCTCACTTAAAATAATACGATCATACTTGGCAATGTTGCTGTGGTTCAAGGGAAGGTAAGCCACAGGCTCTCTTTCAAAAACATACAAAAATTGATTTTGAGATGTCAGTGCTTGGAACCCAACAACTTTTAAGTTTCCAACACATTCACCACCATCAATCTCTCTTTCTTTGGATACCTTACACCAAAGATTTCTTTTCACGTAATTTCCTAAGCCTTCCTCCTTGGTAATAAGTTCGTCCCAATGCGTGTAGAAGTTTTTATATCTTTCATCACCTAAATGATACGTGTATTCGTCGTACATATCTGCACTAACTCCACTTTCTTCCGCGGTACCATTATCCACCAATTTGTCCAGAACCATACATGGTTCACGTACAAAGCACCGCTCACACGTGGATTGTCGTTTTAACAACGGAGGAAGTTTCGTCACACCATAAACCAAGTATTGAGATAGCGCATTCCTTAAGTTGACCAAACCAATAACATCATTTTTCTTCACAGCTTCAAGAACGCAGTCTCTGGTTTTAGTAAACACCAAACTAAAGTAAGTAGAATCAACGCCGTAACGTTGTTTAACAAGCAACGTGTACATTAATGCTTGCACATGATTAGCGATATTCGGTGTACCAGTTTTAATTTCCATTGGAACAACGTACTTACCCTTATTTATCTCAGCTTCAAGAACCACATCTATTATTCCTCTTACACCGTATATGGGAGACATGATGTTCTGCTCGATGTCCAAAATATTGGACGTACGGTATGCTGCTTCTCTCCTGTTCACACTACTTCTACCTATACCCACGTAATCCTCAATCCATTCTTTAACATACAAGAAATGTCCTTTGATTAATTCTTTCACATCCGCTGGTGTTTTGGAGACAGAGTAAATTTCAGTTAGGTAAAGAGAAACTTGCTCATCAATTATTTGATCCGCAAAGGAGTCATCGGTACATTTCTCCAGAAGACATCTTTGGAAAAGCTCGTGGGTAATGCTACCAACAATCATTGGTATTGAAGCTTGTCCAGGACCTGAAAATTTCTGATTTATGATACTGCGTCTTTTGCAATCTATTGAACCTGCAAGATTAGTAGCTGAAACAAGTATATCCGGATTCCAAATTAATAAATTCATTTTTGAATTGACTATTCTGAAGTTGTCTCCTTCCTTTGCAATAATAATGTGTATCACATCATTTACTTGAAAGTCTAATTCTGCCCATTGATCTCGCACAAAGATGCTCACAATCTCATCTTCTGGAGTCAAGCATTTCAAAGTATATTCCCTTCTGTCATTTTTATAGTTTTCTACAATTTCCTTTATTTGAAGACGCTTCATGAGTCCATAATGCAACGCTGACTTAGCCAAGTTATCGTTTTCATCGAACAGTTGAAATCCCTTTTCTACATTGTCGCCTCCAGTTCTTTCCACCACAGTAGCAAGCCCTTTATATTTTGACGTGGTTTCTACAGCTTGATTCAACCCAAGATTCTTCATTTTTGTGACAGTTTCAGCAGTATCAATCTCATATCCTGCAACATCAGTTTGATCAGTGTTTGGACGGGCAGATACACTCCTAAGATCCTGAGTCATTTTGTCAACTGCTTTTTCAAAAAGCTCGTCATCATCACTAAATGAATCATCTGATTCATCATCACTTTGCTGCTTATGATTGTGATTGTTTGAGTGAGTTTGTGTCAAATAGTTTGGGGCTTGAGTAGCAATGATCTTGCTTACTTCTGGGTCATCAAGATCAATATCATCACTGAAATCATCAGACATATCGTCTTTCATACTGCCATTTAAATAGCCAATAGGAACAGACTCTGGTTCTCCGCCGGCATCACCTGTGTCATCTTTGATTCCATCGATAGCATCACCGAGGACACCACTTAAATCTTTCAATATGTCTGTACCTTCTATTTGTTTCTTCAAGAGTGGTGTACTTTCACCGCTTGGGATTTCATCCAAAACCTTGACATTTTGCTTTAAGCTCAATGATTCTCCAATCTGTGTTAACATGTTGGCAAAGTCAAGATGTTTATGATTTTGTAGGTCCAACTTAAGTTTCTCATTCTTCAAGGTTTCACTTATAGTTCCCTTTCTATTTATGACTTGTCTTACTGTGCTTTCTTCCTTTTCGCATTCAAGACCCCTAGGATCCGATTTTGATCTGCTAATGTCTGGTTTATTGCGTATTCGTTTTCTGTTATCTTCATGCTGTGGCTTCAATTCGTTGACCATATTCTTCACGTCTGGATCAATCAAATCAAACGCATCATCGTCCCTGTCCTCATTGTTTTCTTTATAAAGTTGCCGTAGGGGAGAAGATGAAACCTTTGGATCAAACTTTTGAAACTTATCCAATGATTCCCTAGGTCCTGACGTGTCAATCCAGAAGATCCCATCATCAGAACTAGGTCGCACCTTCACAGACTCAGGGGACGATTTAAGTAAAGATTTAGACACAATTTGATCAATATTAAATTCCTGACTTGACCTTAGGACTTTGAATGAAACATCAGCATCTGAGCTGTCTAGATCAATAAATCCCGTCAAAGTTTTGGTCAATTCATTTCTCTTTTTCTCCTCCTTTTCTCTGTTCAAAGTACCATAAGATATTGCCTTCTTTGTAGTTGTATTGTCATGCGATTTGAAACCATCGATGATCCCACGGTGTTTTCCTAAACTGGTATTTCTGTGTTTAAATTTGGATCCACCTGAACTCGAGGCCTCTGAACTTCGAGTTTTAGCCCTTTTTGCAGGTCTTTCATCTTGGCTATCCATTTCAGTATCGCCTTTAATATTTTAACATAAACAGAACGTTTTTCCGATGCTAATGAGGGTAAAATTCTACTTTGCTTGTAGCTCTTCTTAGGGCATTGCCCTTTAATGAAAACGCGTCTCTAACAAATAATCCAGCTTACCCAAAAGCTTCAGTTTGAGACTGGATCGCTTGCGAAAGTTTGTGACCGCCCACACAGAGACAAACCACCACTTCATTGCTGAGTTGATCACAGCACACGTGGAAACTTAGAAACATTAACGAACACCATGTCTGTACCATACAGTGCAATTGTGCGCTTTCAGTATGATCCGGATCCACAAAATGCAAGTGATGACCTCCAGTTGGCAGTTGATGAAACAATCACCGTCACCGAGGTAATTGATGACGATTGGCTTTTCGGTTCTAAACAACTTCCCGATGGAAGCACAGCTAGTGGTTATTTCCCCCGCTCTTTTGTTGCAGAAGCTGAAGAATCAGAAGAGGGGACAGGAACTGCTGTTGATGAACAGGAATCTATTGATAATCATACCGAGGTACCATCGTCGGAGAAACCCCTACCTACAACGGAATCAAAGAAGGAAGAAAACATGGAATTGCCTAAACCGACCGCTTCATTAGAAAACACTGAATCTGGAATTGTGCATGAACCAGAAGACTTCAAGAACAAGTTACAATCCTTCAACGTTTCATCAACTCCGATTATGCCGCAAGAGAAACGAAATGAGGAGGCATTTGTTAAGAAATCATTCAACGGAGTTGAGCATCGTTCTTCATATATTCCACCTACGTTTGGTACTACTAATCAACCGAAGAGAGAAGAAAACAAACCGATTGTTGGCGAAGTTGTGCGTTCTGAATCTCACGTTGAAGAGGAGGTGGTTCCTACTATGTCAGTAAAGGAGCGTATGATGCTGTTACAGAAGCAGCAAGCGGAACAAGAAGCAATGTTGGCTGCTGCAATGAAGAGAAAAGAAGAGAAGAAGAAGAAGTCTAAGCGTACACATGAAAATGCAGCGCCAGTTGTAGGCAGCGAAGCAGTTCCAGCGGAAACTGAAGCACCACAGGCTTCTGCAGGACATGAAACTGAAGCAACTATTGGTGGTAACAATAGCGATGAATATTTGGATGCCGAGAAATTCGATGATAATGATGACGCTGCTGCCAATATTATGGCAACTGAAGATGTAAGAGCCGATGAAAAAGAAGATGAGGTTGAGAGTGACGAGGAGGACGATGAAAATAACGAAGATGAAGACGACGAAGACAGCAATGAAGACGACGAGGAAGACGATGACGAAGATGAGGAAGAGGTGAGGAAAAGACAATTGGCCCAACGGATGGCTAAGTTGTCAGGAGGCATTGGTATGATGGGTATGATGGGCATGATGCCATCCCCGCTGATGAACAAGCCGTCCAAAAAGACAAATAAGAAGAAAGTCAAGGAGGACGAAGCAGCTGAGGGAGAAGCGGCTAAACCTGTACCTATTTTGCCAATGATGGGCGCAGCTCCACCTATTATGGGCATGCCTTTGCCACATCAATCACCAGTTGAGGAAAGTCACACGGAAGATGCGATGGTATCCGCAAATGAAGATATTACAAGCGAAGAAGATACAGTACCGGTTGCTGAAAAGGAGGAAGAAGATGACAGGAAGGAGAAGGAGAAGGAGATGGAGAAGGAGAAGGAGATGGAGAAGGAGAAAGGAGAGGAAGCAGAGGAATCAAGTGAAGATGAACCAGCTCATGAAACCAATAGTACTCACCCATATAGAACTCAAGCTGCACCTCTACCACCTTCACCAGCAGCAGCATCAGTTCCTCCAACTGCACCAACTGCTACAGTATTTTCAGAGCACGCACCACTACCACCACCAGCACCACCGGTAACTCAAGCACCTGCGACTTCTGACATTGAACTCAACCCGTTCCCAGAACCTCCATCTGTTCCAAGTGGGTTACCACCATCGATGCCTCAAACCTCTCACCTCGAGGAAAGACCACCGATGCCACCACCACCACCAACAAGAACGACTAAGGAGGCACCGCCACCACCACCTCCGCAACATGCACCAGGTGCTGTACCTAACCATCCAATTCAAATGACGGCACCGCCCCCACCTATGCCAGGCGCTGTACCTAGCATTCCTATTCCAACGGCAACAATGACAGCACCACCACCTGTTCCAGGAGCGGTTCCTGCAATTCCAACCGCCCATTTTCAACCACCCGCATTTACACCATCTGCGCCACCACCGGTACCTGGTGATTTCCCTGTGGCACCAACACACGAAACAGCCTCACGGAAGTCTTCTGTGATGAGCAAGCCGCCAAACTTCCATGCACCACCACCACCACCGCCAGCACCATCATCAAGTGCAGCGGAGGCCACAGTCCCTGCACCGCCTGTTATAAACAGACAGTTGACGAGGACGTCTCTCGAGAGTACGGTCTCTTTACCGCTGCCACCAGCATCAGTTTCTCCGACTTCTAACAGCCAGCTCTGGTGGACAACTGGGTCTCTACCGCCACAACTTTCAGCTGCAGAATCGCTTTTCGAAGTTGAAACGACAGATATCAAGAAACGGAATGGTGACGTTGTACGTTACGTTATTTACTATATTCTAGATGTGCACCTTGCGTGCACGACTCTAGAACTTGCATATCATGCATTAGAGCCTGAACGGATCCTGTTCTATCACGAGTCAAAGGAGAAGACGCGTTTGGATCCGGAACAACTAATGAATGAATATGCTGCGTTTGGTGCACACAGTTACAATGCAGCACTGAAACTGCTTGGCCAGAACGTTGGCAGCACTTTCATTGAACGAGTATTTGCGGGGATCCCTGGTAATGTGTTACCGCCTGTTGCAGACAAGACTTTTGGTGCAGTAGTGTACCGGAACAACAACGGCGACTCCAAATTCTACGAGGAGATCCGGCCGGGAGACATTCTTGTGCTTGTTAAGGCGACATTTGAAAGTAGTCCAGGTATACAAAAGGCTGGATTTGACAAACCACACGTTGCAGTTGTGACTAGTTTCGAAGCAGACAAGGACAAGATCAAAGTTCTTGAAGAAGCCGGTGGTGTTGTACACCAGGCGAGATACAGATTGAACAAGATGAAGACGGGAAAGCTGCGTGTTTTCCGTGTTGTTGGCCGCAGTTTTGTCGGCTGGTAGAAACAGTATCTAGTTTTAAAGTTTTAGTACGTATAAATAAATTTGTAGTGAATCAATCAATTTTTTTTGACAGTTGTGCGTTTGATAAAAGTTGAGCCACCTTGTTATAATCGATCGTACCACAATCGATCCACCTTATTTTGCAGACATTATTCCTGTTCTTCTTCGTGTCACACTGTAATTATTCACAGTTAAACTAGAGAAGAGAATATACAATTGGTGAAGATGTTGCGAATACTACGCTGTGTGCCTGCAAGTGTTGGGTCAAGATTTATGAGCAGTGGCAGGTCGCTCGTTCCTGGGGCGACTAAACTTCGGTTCTTTACGAAACCGGACTGCATGCTCTGCTACGAGGCGAATGTGGTGCTTGAGAATGCGTTGGATGATATTGGCAAGACGAAACCGCAGATGAGGGAAAAGATTGTAGATGTGGAGTATGTGAATATTGCGGATCCTGCAAATAGTGCATGGTTCGATTGTTACAGGTACGACATACCTGTGTTGCATGTTGAGCGGGAGAAATGCAAGAAAGTGGTTTTCATGCACAGTTTCGACCATGAAGAATTGGTTGAAGAACTAGGACAAGAATTATGATAAATGATAAGTAACTATATAAATATAAGGAAGTAACTTTTAGCAAAGTTGAGGGCACGCGTTATTACCAGTTGGGTTTACCGATTGACTCCATCATATCCATTGCGACAAACTCATTGAAAATATCAAGATCTTCAAGTATACTCTTCTTTACCGAGTCTGTCCTTTTCTTTTGCAAAGTTTGCGACTTTGTTGAATCTTGCGACGAGTCTAGCAATTTCCTCTTACTCCCACGTTTAGTGGTAGCTTGTTTTATCTTTGAAGGAACGGTTGGTTTTGCACGTTTTGATTTTGGTTTTTTTGGCTTTTCCTGCGATAGCGGTTCTTTCTTGATTACCGTGCTCGTCCTTGATTCAGGGAATATAGGAGGCAGTGGGGCAGGAGGTGGGAGTGGAACAGAGGGCAGTGGTTGGTTTAGATGTTTTTGGGAGGTTTTAATCTTTTCTTCAAGGTTAGAAACGGTTTTATTATTTTCATAGAGAGCAGAACGTAGCGAGTCAACAAGCTTCTGTTTTTCGGCAACATTATCTCTGAGTAAGTCAATTTTACTATTCAATTTCTTTATTTCATCTGACGATGAGTGATCACTCTTGTAAGTGGTTAGTTGCTGTTCAAGTTGTTCAATCTTTGCATTGCAAGTGGTAAACAATTCTAGCTGATGTTTTAATTTTTCCTTTTCAGTTTGAAGGACAGTTTGAAGATGTTCTAATTCACGTTCAAGACGTGCATTCTTATTCTTCTCTTCGTTGAAAAGTTTGATATTCTTTGCTTCCACTTTGCTGGCAGCTTCTTTAAGTTGCTGCACTTTTTTATCATGCTCATTTTTTGCAGTTTCCATCTTTACTCTGAATTCGTCAAGTGCTTTCGTTAAAGCGTTACTATCTTGCTTGAGTTTGTGTAGGACATCATTTTTCTCCTTCTCCATATTGATACTCTCCAGCTGTACCATCTCCAACTTAGCACGAGTATCATTGATAGTAGCAGACTTTTTCTCCCCATCTGCAACAAGATTTGCAACATTCCGTTCAAACTCTGCAACAACATTTTCCAAGTTTCTTCTTTCATTTTTCAATTCTACAATTTCCTTCTCCTTTGCAGCAACGCAATCTACAGCATTCAACACGATTTTGATTTCCTGCAGTATGTCTTCCTTACCAGCCAAGAATCCCATTTTTTTCACAACAATATCGTTACAATCAGTCAAGCTGGTTGACAAATTTTTATCAACGTCAGACAACGCACACAACAACTCACTATGCGTAGAAGCTGTGTGTTCTGAGTGTCGTGATACCTGTACCGAGACGCTCTCAGTGGTAGCTGTCAATGCTGTGAGTCTGAGTGCGAGATCGTTGAAGTTCTCGTTCAAGTTTTCCCTTGTTGCTCCCAGTGCTTTCCTTCCCGAGTCCAGTGACTCTGCAAACTTTTCGAAAACTGTAGCTTTAAAAGTTTCCCATTCTTGAAAGTGCACACGTGTGTCAGTGCTGTACTTATTGATCAACTCTGTATACTTTCCCGCTTCCTCCATGATAGTTTCCTCGTATGAAAGAGCACGATCAGCGATTGTTCTTTGTAATGCTGTGTTTGCAAGTTTTTGCTCCGTCAACTGACCTGCAAGCTCGTTGTTTTGGCGGTTGAGATTACTGATAACTGTATTCTTTTCACGCATTGCCATTTCGTTGCTCGTAAGTTCAGTTTTGATCTTTGCAAGGAGGTTTTTCAAAGTCGCAATCACTTCGTGCTGTTTAACAATGCTTTTCTTTGTACTTTCCAATTCAGTGAGAGCATCAGCTGCGGATCCTGTGTTTGCTGCCAACTGCGCACGCAACTCACTGAACAGCGCATGCGATGACTTGACACTGCTACGAATACGAGATAGGTGCCCTTTAAGCGACTCTACAGACTCCGATTTGGTTACCAGTTCAGCTGCAAGATGTTTGTTTTGCTTTTCGGCAATGTTGAGTTGTCCCTGCAATTTAGAGTTGCGTTCGTTCAAGTGTGCGATTGTGTTGAGAAGGTACTGCATTGACCTGTTGCCGGCATCGTCAGTATCTTCACTGTGTGCCGTATCTTCAGCATTGTCGAGCGAGTTGTCCATTGTATTCTCTGCGGTGTTTGTGTCTGGCTCTGCATTGACATCACCGTGCACTTCTCTCACGTCAGTGATTTCCACCTCGTCGTCGTCCGTTGGCAACTGTTCATCAGTATGCACATATTCCTCCAGCTCCACTTTTTTCTCTCCAAACAAAGGCTTCCCGTTCCTGCTTGCAAACAAACTACTGTCTCTAAAGAAGGTTGCCATTGCGGTGCAGATGTAGGAAGAGGTGGTAGCATAATGCGGGTGCAGCGGTAACTTCGCTGAGCCTGGTGCATGAATGAATGAGAAATGGGAATAATCATTTTTAAAAACTTTGCTACGTACGCTACACACTACACACTATACACTACACAACGTCAACATGGTTTTTCGCCCAATGACGAAGGTACTCGTGGAAGCCGTGACCCTTTTCGCCTATTGTGAACGCCATTTTGCAGTTATCGTAGGGACAGTAGAATCCGCTTGACTCGAACCAGTGGTTGCGGATCCATTTGTACGAGTAGCAGCCAGCGGTTGGCATTTTAGCTGTGTTGCCGTTTGGATGGATGCCGTGAGTGTTGATCATGTGCCCCCTGTAGCGGGAGTTGTTCCTCTCGTAGAAGTTTGCGTCCCAGGTAAGTTTATCGTTGAGTGAGCAGTACTTGCAGAAACCGGGGTGGTCTTTCTTGATACGTTTACCCTTTGTGTCGAACTCGTCGTTGACTTTGCAGCGAGTTATATATGGATCGTATCGTTTGTTGAAGTTGTCAACGTTTTCCTCGTAGATGTAGTCTTTGTTGCAGTGTTTAATTATTTCTGATACTGTGTAGTTGTTTGGCTGGTTGTAAAGTTGAAACTGGGCAACTTTGCGTTCGAAATTACATGGCTTTGCAAAGCAGAAGTATAGCGTGTCTGATATCTTCTCGCAGTAGTTGCAGAGGAAGTACGGTGTTGGTGGGTTGGATAGTTGAAACGATGTTGTTCTTGGCTCAGATTCGTCCTTTGGCGTAACTGAGTTGCTTTGTGGAAGGATTGGTAGATGACAGTGGTGGTTTTGGTGGTTTTGGTGGTGGTTTTGGTGATGGCGATTTTGGTGGTGTTGACAATGATTTTGGTGGTGTTGGTGGTGCATGTGCGGATGCATTTATTAAGTAAGGTATTACGATTTAAAGAAGGATACGTGTTACTGTTGCTGGCATTAACTAGTAAGAGTTGGCTGGGGGGTTGCAATTGAATGGAATGGAGTGGAGTGGTTGATGAAGTTAGAGAGGCATAAAATAGACGCTTTTTCGGGGGAGGGCGATGAGAAAAGTTTGAGTGAGTTTTAAATTGAGGGTTAATAATTATACACAATAAAATAAAGTAAAGGAACGTATAGGGTAAGAAAAAGAAATTGGCGATTGATATAAGATGATAAAAGATTTGATGATAATAAAGCAAAAGAGATAGATTTAATAACCGATTGAAGCATCAGAAGCTTGCATTGAAAGCCAAGAATCGACAGTTTCTGCAGAGAGTGAAGAAGGGAAAGAAGTTGAATCATCTAATACAACGATAGAGATAGTACCATCTTTAAAGACAACGGCACCTTTCATTGTTGAATCGTAAGGTCTTTCGAAATAATCTTGAGAACCACCACCTTGACCATCATGAAGGTGAGAGATTAATTTGTTTGAACCAGCTGATAAGATTTCAAAGATATCGAATTCACCACAACCAGTTGACCAACAAGAACAATCTGCTTTACCATATTGTAAAGTTCTTGGGATTTTAGCATTAAGTAACCAAATTGCAGGCATATCGTAGTTAAAAGTTGCAGAATCTGAAGCTTTTGGCATTTGAAATTCGAAAACAAAGATTTTATCAGCACCACCAAAACCGTGATAAGCTGGAATACCATCTCTGTAATAACCACAATCGGTACCGACATTTTGAGAACAATCTTTACCAGAAAAGATCATGAATTCTTTATTTGAAGGGAAAGTAATATCACCTAAAGCTTGTGGGGAAGAAGCAGCAGAGACACCATCAGAGCCAGCAAATGAGATGGAGTTACCAAAGCAGGAAGACCAAGTACCAGAACCTGAACCACCAAGGTTATTCATAAAGACACAGTTATCTGTTGAACCTGGAGTGTAGTAAGAATATCTTGACCAATCACCAGTAGAAGGAGGGGAAGTTGGAGCATTAGTTGGAGCAGCTGTTGGTGTATTATTATCAGGAGATTCTAAAGTTGAAGTTGTTGTTGCTTTGTCATCATTGTTTGGAGAAGGAGTATCTTGAACCAAATCGACAGTTTGAGCAAGTGAAGTTGAAGTTGCTTCACCTGTTGAAATGACATTACCTTCAGCATCATGAAAGACAGTTTGAGTAACATATTGATATTCGATAGCAGCTGCTCTTTTATGTTGATGATGAATATGTTTAGTAGTTGTACAATCATCATTATCATCAGTATCATCTCTCTTTGCAAGAGGAGAACCTGCAGGGTAATAGACACCGAACTGAGCAAGTTTAATAGGACCTCTGAAATGAACAGAAAGTTCTTCATCTAAAGGAGCCATTGTACCAGAGAACTGGAAAGGTTGTGAAGAACAAGCGCAAGAGTTTTCATCCATTGATGTGACATCTTGGTAAGAACTTGAGAAACCGATATTTTTGTATTTAATAGCGTTGACTTTGTTACAGTAGTAGTTACCGTCGATGAAATCGCAGTCAGCTGCAACGTGAGAGATTGAAGCGATCACTGCAGCGATCGAGTAAAGTATTGCTGTTGAGAATTGCATTTGGCACTAGTAGGAAGGGAAATGCTGTGAAAATGTGCTAGTGGGCAGATAGAGGTTGTAAGGAAAGACTAGGGTGAGTAGTGTAGGTTGAGGATGTTGTTGTGTCCAAGAGATGTAAGAAAGAAAGAAAGAAAGAAAGAGGAGTGTGTGTGTATGTATAGAGAGGTGAGTGTTGTAAGTGAAGTGAGGCTTGCGTGGCTGCGAGAAAGAGCGTTGCTGGTTTCAGGTGCCATTTGTCTGAAAAGAAACGAAGGGGGAGCGCGACCGCGTTGTTTGCTTTTTTTTCTCTTTTTTTGCTTTTCTCTTTTTTTGCTTTTTTTGCTTTTCTCTTTTCCCTTTTTTTTTGCTTTTTTTAGAAAAGAAAAACAGCGCGAATCGCCGCCGAAAACGGAAATTGCCCAATGCGGTAAAAGACTGGTGCACGGGTAAATCACCCCTTTCTTTCTTGTCTGTGCTTACGTAATGGTGGTTGGTTGGATTGAACTACAACAACTACAACAACAACTACAACAACTAACACTACACTTATTCACCCTCTGCTGCTGCGTGTCCGGCCATGTAGAGACGGCCACGCTCGTGCTGTGCCAGTTCTTCACGGCCTTCGGTACCATCCTTACCATCCTTACCCTCCTTCCCCTCCTTCCCATCTTTCTCCGCCTTTCCTTCTTCCTCCTCCTCACCGCCTCTCCCGCCAAGACTCTCAACAGGTAACACAAGCACATCTCCAACAAGCTTACCCTCTCGCAGTCCACTCAGTTCATGCGTATCGAACTCATAGTACACTTCACTCGTCACATAGTTCCGGAAATATTCAAGCACTGTATCTGTAAGTACTCCACCAGCTGTCCATTCCATTAAATCAACTTCAATTGCTTCTCCAATCCTCATTTTACCTGATAACGTACGTTCTGTAATAATTGCAATAACTTCTCGTAAAATCGGATGTCCTGCCTTAGATTGCATTATAAAATTACCAAACTGTAATTGTCGACTAAATTTTTCATTAATACCATCATTTTCTAACCCTAAAATCATACCAACCCTTGATGGATCAACATTTTCATTGATCCAACTAGGAATTGGCTTTAATGGTACTGAATCAATATCAGCATAAACTCCACCTTTCGCAAATAAAATCAAATATTTGAAAAAATCAACTCGTAAAATTTGTAATGGTAATTTCTCATATGCTTCAACAATTTCAGGTATATTACGGTATAAATACCGTACAACTGCTGCACTTGTATCATCATTAAATAAATCATGAACAAATCCTGGATTAAGTATTGTCCATTCAGCTTCATACTCTTTCCAACGTGTACCAAAATTCTCATCACGTAATCCATATTTCCAAATCTGCCAAATATATCCAGGGAACTTCTCATCTTCAACGTATGGGTACACAAATGCAAGTTTATCTCTCAATGTAAACCTAGAATCAGGTATACGCATCTGTGTCAGTACCCTTTTCAATTCAGCATTCTCTCGTTCAACTTTCCTTAACTTCTCCAACTGTTCCTCATTCACCAATTCAGAATTACTTTCTTTATCATTACTACTACCAACAACACGTGTTTCAATCACACTAATCACACTGCTCGGTGTCCACACATACTCTGCCGCTCTATAGATCGCCGCTAAACATACAGCACCAAAGAGCAACCGCAGTACTTGCTCACGTACCGTTCCACCAATCTTCATGTCAAACAGTAGTACCATAAACCCAATCACCACTTGTACACTCTCTCTTGCTAATAATAATAATATATTCTCGCGACTACTGTTTCTTCACCAAGAGGAAAATCACCTGGAAAAACTGTCTCTCCCTTCTTTTCTGCTGTTCCGTCGGAACTGCAATCTCTCCTCTTTCGGCCGCTCCAGGCGCGCACGCTCATTGGCCAACAGACCCGCAACGGCTACCGCTAGCAGCCGTTGATTGGCCCAATTGGGAAAGAACCCTTTATCTACGTCTAGCTGCCAGTTCCGTCGGAACAGCACTCATTTCTAAAACAGCAACTGATAAGACAAGTGTGCAACCATTTACTTACTTCTGTTTTATCTACACTCTCCTCTCTTCTTAACAATGCCAATTCAGAAAATTGACGCTTCACAACCACTACAATCTTTTATCAATGCTTTAGAAAATGATGGTTTAGTAGTTATCAAGAACTTCGCTTCTCATCAAGATCTCGATCAGTCCCTTAAAGAAGTCCAGCCTTATCTTGACGCTGACAAGCCATGGGAAGGTAAACTTTTCCCACCAGAAACAAAACGTTGCTTCAGACTTATTGGAAGATCCCAAACTGTTAGAGACAAATTCTTCAGTCATCCACTCTACCAGCAAATCAGTGAACATTTCCTCAACAGAACAACTGTCAACTACTACGACGATAAAAAGACAACTTACACTACGTACCCATTACTCTCAATGTCTATGACAATGGCAATCGGTCCAGGTACAAAGGCTCAGAGAATCCACAGAGACGATAAAAATCATCATGCTACTCACGTAAAGTCAGATACTTACGTAATGGGCAACGATATACTTGTAGGTCTTATGGTTCCAACTTGCGACACAACTGTAGAAAACGGTGCAACTCTAGTCATCCCTGGTTCTCACCTCTGGGGTGATGAAAGACCTCCATACAGGGAAGAACTTATCAGTGCTTGCTTACAAAAGGGTGAAGCAGTTATCCTTCTTGGAAGTCTCTACCATTGTGGTGCTGATAATTACAGCAACACAATTAGACCAATGCATATCATGTTCCAATGTCCGGGCGTTTATAGACAAGAAGAAGTACCTTGGCTTGCATACCCTGTTGAAGACGTGAAAACTTACTCCCCATTGGTACAACAAAGACTGGGTTACCACACATCAGCACCAAACCTCGGTTGGGTAGATCTCAAGGCTCCAAAGTTCCTCCTTGAGAACCCTGACGACGCAGACGTTGGTCACGCAGATTTAGATGCTGCTTAGAAAGATCATGTTATCTGTTCCACAGTGTAAAACTTTTTATTTCAATTGTTCATTTCGCAGTGTCATTTTTTTTTTTTCAATCATTTTTTTTTCACCCTTTCTTTCAATCCCCGATTATCTAACCATTCCTTCTTTTATCCTTATTTAACCTAAACCATGCTAACAATATTCAAACAGGTACTTACACATCAAAGGAAAATACCATTCCGTGTATCACCACAGCTGGGAAAAGGCCTTTTTCTGAATTATCGCATAAATGCACTTCGCACACCCCGTACATTCCCACTTTACCGATATACGCCTATCAGGACGTACTCATCAAAACCACCCACTATTCCGCCATCACAACCACCATCAACACCATCACCACCACAACCACCATCACATAAGAAACCACTCGGACTTAGGTTGAAACTCTTTCTACTTCGCCAAAACAGACCTTTCAATATCGACGAAATAAGCACTTTCTTCTCATGGATACTTATGGGCAACGTTCTATGGATTCTCATTGGGACAACTACATTTTTCGGTGTCCTCATTTATATTGTCAACTGGATAGGCGACGGTGAAGTGGAAAGAATGGTACTTAAGAAACTACTCACTTTTGATAACAAGTTAAATGTGGATTTAACTAGTAAAAATTTTAAAGCAACCTGGGAGGATGGCAAGATCAAAATAAGGAACTTGCGTGTTTTATCAGGTGCCGATCTCACCAGATCAAACTACCAGTTTGAAATCAACGAAATCAACCTCACTTTCTCGTTCAACAAATGGCTTGACGGGTTAGGTTTAATCGATGGTATCGAAATTGACGGTTTAAATGGTGACGTGCATATAGTTGATAATGATGAATTACGTCTAGATGAATCGTTTAATGATAGGTATATTTTAAATTACCTCAAGGTGAAACACTCACATATTACATTTCATAATGAAAATTATTTTAAGCGTCCACTTGAACTAGTCATTTTCAATTGTGAATTAGATCAGTTGCGTCGTAAATGGATGGTTTACGATTTCCTTAATGCTAGTTCTATGTTTGGATCACTAGGTGGATCTTTGTTCACTTTACATAAAAGACAACATAGATTTGCACATTTTAATGAAAATGGAGATTCTAATACCACATCGTATGAAGATGATGAAATAATGAAAAGAATTACAAGATTAAGAATTGATATGCTGGATCTTTCCTTTTTGAACAATAAAAATTCAAAATTGAATTGGATCATGTCAGGTAAAGCAGAATTGATCTTTGATATAATGATGCCAGAAGATGAAGACAGTTTAACATCTAATGAATCCTGCAATTCTAAAAAACAGTTCTCCTTTGAATCAGTGAAGGAGAAAATTATTACAGTTTACAAGAAGATTATTGATCAGTACGAGGAAGAGCAAATCAGCGGCGAACAGAATAAGTACGTGGTTATCGATATGAAAATCAAATATATTAATCTCAAGGCAAGAATGCCGTCTGAAATACCATGCTCAAGTCTTACGGGTAAACCTTACATAAGTGTTACCGATTTACAATCTCTTGTTACTTTTATCAACGACGACAAGTTTGGTCTATCCTCAGCTAACTTCCATCAAATATCTAACGGTCTCAACAGCGACGATGACGCAACTGATTTAGATCACTCACAGGATGATAGTATCGAAGATAATGACTACAACGAAATTACGGTAAACGACGATGACGATGAATCAAATGACACTCTCAATTCAAAAGTACTACCACCGATTAAATTCCGTATTATTCAAAACCTTAACGATTTTGAGTACTTGGATTTACCATCGCTTCTCAGTTTCACCAGTCTGCCGAAACCGGAAGAAGGAGCTGACGAGAAAATCGTTAAAAGTTTTGTCAACACCAACAAGTTCATAGACGCCAGCATCACTGAAGTTCTCTCACTACTACTCGTGTACAAGCAAGAAATTGAAACCAAACTTATCGGCATGTACTCACGACGCAGTGGATTCGAAATTCTCTTCAACAACTTTATACTGGGTAACCTTATCCTTGTCGGACTTGGAAGTTTTGTGATATAGCTTACCTTATCATTCCCCCCTCCCTGCCTTCACCCTCCACCCCTGTTATATAAACCCTACCTGTATACTACTAATGACTTTACGACCCGAAACACTGCTTGCTGGCAGAAACACACCGGAAAGAAAGGGGGCTGGGCGAAGAGACAGACAAGTCCCAGCATCGCATCCATCGGAGCGACCGGTTTCTGCCCCACGCCCAGGGTCCCGCATCTCCCTACCCCCACATCGCATCCTGTTCTGTACTCCGCAACAAGAGATATAGATACTCCGTGAATACCGCTGTGATATACTCTAACATTGCTAACAAAGTGTAAAGGAAGGCATACTATACATTACGGATACTACAACTTCTGGGGATATAGAATTAGAATTAGAGTCAGAATTAGAATCTATAGCTATTTTTAATACACACAACAATTACAATAAAACACACACAAATAACGCAATGGGCAGAAGAAGTCTACTCAACGCCAACCCGGGGAACACTATCGATCAATTATTGAGTCACTCCGAAGGGAACATTACTGAAAACAACAACGACAGTGCCGATTTTGGTGAAATTGAAGAAATACTCTCCTTCGAGTTAAAGAAAAGGCTTAGCTTGTCGTCCGACGAAGAATTACAAGACCAAATTGTCGACTCATTTCCTACAACATCCACCGAAACCAGAGTATTTGGCGACTCACCTACAGAGGTTGACGACAGGGAGAACTCTCTGTTCAATCCAAAGTATCTGGACACCGCCGGTGCGTTTCGGAATGTCGCAACTACAGCGGGAGTAAACCCTTACGATACAGGTATAGGCCCCGCTGAAATCCCATTTGATCCCTTGCTTCCTATTGAAATTGGTGGTAGTGGTATAGGTATTGGGACTAGTGCTGAAGAAGCCGGTAATAGAGACAATGTACCTCTTTCTAAAGTTTCGACAAATGAAATGTTCCCTATAGACTGGTCATATCAGTCACCGACAACAAAGGGGAGCATGTGGAGCTACGAGAATAATTCAGGATACGCAGTTTCAAGGGAGAACTCCAACGATTTGTTCACCTTCGACAACGTCACAACCATTTTCGGATTGGAACCACAGGGAACTACCGGCGGTAGTGCCATTACCGCAGCAGCAAGAGAAGCTGCGCAAACAAAGACTCAGTCGCCAAGTGGAACGTCTCCGAAACCCCGCAAGTCGATCTTTTCCAATATCTTTGAGGAGAACTCGTCCTCGAGTGCTTGTACAGAGGAGGGGAAACCAGAGGATGTCAGGCCGCACACGGAACCATCACAGACCATACTCACGATGGAGAACACACTCAATGTCCCAAATGCTGCGTTCACGAACCCGGCTTGCTTCACACACGGGTTTAATCCACAGGTTTTAACCGCTCCCGCAACTGCACCCGAACTATACCAGAACATGCCCGAGTTTATGCACCCGATGAATTGCATGAATGTAAACGCTTTCTCGTTTCCTCCACCACAGCCACAAACACAGCCACAACCACAACCACAACCACAACCACCACTGAACGGCTTTTACAATATAAATGGCGTGGAGAGGTTTGTGCCTGTACCTTACTCTACTAACCAATTTTCCAGGCATTCATCTATATCCTATGAACCAACAGCAGCAGTAGCAACAACATTAGCGTTCAATAAATTGTCACAGAAAGATATTCAGAGAAACTATGAAACAGTTGTGCGGTACTTTGGAGAGCCAACTCCGGCAGAACTTGATATCAAAAACTACTATAAACATCTGGACAATAACCTGCTCCCCAAACTGACATACCCAATTGAAATGCAAGGCGATTCAACGGAGTACCGCTTAATTGCATGTTGTTTCAAAAATTCAAGGCTTGACGTGTTCTACATCAGCCATGACAACAAGGATAATTTGAAGAACTTGAAAGTAGGAGACTTGGTAATCGTAGAAGCAGATAGAGGTAAAGATTTAGGGAAAGTTGTTAAGATGAACGTGTCTGTACTTGAGGCAAGATTGCTACGGTACGCACAGTACTTAGGTCGAAATGCAGCTGCAGCTGACGATACGTCCTTGTCGTCCCATAAGAGACCTGTACTTAATTTCCCAAAACTTGTGCTACGAGTTGCAAAAGATGAAGAATTGCTGACTATTGACAGCAAGATTGCTGATGAAGTCAATGCTACTGAGTTCTGCCAGGCTAAGATTAAAGAGTACGGATTGCAGCTGTCCGTTGTGGATGCCGAGTACCAATGGGACATGAAAAAGCTTACATTCTACTACCTGTCGGATTTGCGAATAGATTTCCGTGATTTGGTGAAGGACTTGTTCCGTACTTACAAGATTCGGATATGGATGTCCAAAAAGAGTTAATAGAAACCACCACCACTATCATCACCATCACCATCACGACTACTACTACTGCTTTTGCCATTACTATTATTTTATATTCTTTTACTGTAACGTTAATTGCTTTCTCAACGACTGAGCCGCGAAATTGGCTTTTGCCGTGCAACTGGAAAATCAAATCGATCAGTTCGACGTGTCTGACCGTGTCCACGTCAGTTCTGCACTCTTGTGTGCACAGGAATGGCCAGGACGACAGATAAGGACAACGGGGCCGGTGCTGTGGATAGCCCCATTGTCACTAGCAACATTACTTCTCCGAAGATGAAGCTCACGTTGGACACTACAACGGGTATAGATCATCACCAACACAAACACACACAGAGTGTGGAAAGACTGACGTCTCCGTACAGACACCGATCAGCCATTGAAGACGAAGATGATGTTCAAAACAAATCCAGCCGGATTGATAATATTTTAGATGCAAGAGAGGCAGAAAAACGTGAAACTCTGGCAAAGCAACGTGACCACTACCTCAACACTGATCCAAGATCTACCACTATGAACACCAGCAACAGTATTGGCAGCACGAACGACAACACGAGCACTTTTAGGAACTTACTAAAATTTGCTAAGTTACTCTACACAGATATTGACACACACACTGAACGACTCTACTATGTGCTGACATTGGAACTTTTCTTTCTTTTCCTCACATTCACACAGTACCCGTACTTAGATAAAAAGAACAAGTTTCTTACCCCACTTTTCACTGGATGCCAGACATCTCTTATTGGGGAGACGCTGCGTGAGATATACGCTTGGCGTCAGACGCGTTGCATCGTTGACGAGGAAAAGACAATAGGTACCTTGCATCGACGTACACCTAGTATGGCTAGCACTTCAGAGTATAATAGCGACTTCAATGATGCATTTACTGTATCGATTCATGAACATCTCAAGTTCCTCATTTGGGGTAGTCTCAACGGTCTGTTATCGAGTTATTGGATTGACTTCCTTGTCTCGCTTTTCAGTACCAAACTCTTTTGTGTGTTCCTTGATCAAACATTAGGTACAATTTTATTCCAAACACTTTACACACTGTTCCTGTGTTTATGGGACGGTGAGGTGGAGGTAACGTTAATATCTGCCCCATCTACACGAATTCCGCTCACTTGGGATGCGTTTAAGACACACTACACACGCATGCTCTGGAAGTACATGCGTCTCTCCTGGCTCGTGTGGCCCTTGGTATCTCTCATATCCTTTACCACTGTCCCACCAACGTGGATTTTCCCACTCAACTGCCTCTTCAGCACTATCTTCACCGTTCTCCTCGGTCTCTAGCGAACCTGCTCGGCCGTTGCGAAGAAGACACTATAGGGAGCTGACCCCGTTACAACCAATGGATACTTAAATTCCACTCTTTCCCCTCTTTCCACTCTCGGTCTTCGGCGAAGACCGAGCCGAGCCTCCCTTTTCTTTAGCCTAAAAAAAATTTCAACGGAATTTTCGAAAGTTCGAAAAAAAAAAAATAAAATAAATTACGTAGAGCGAATCGCTGTATAGAAGAAAACAACAAAACTGTTGAAAGAACAGCCGTAATAGGAAGACCAGATACTGTTCCATCTCATCTCATCGCATTGCAACTACCTTCCAACCACGCGGGAGACTATCTGGACTACTCAACTTACTCCATAATATAAATCTTCTACTCTATGGTTGATGATACTTATTATATCACACCGCATGAGGCGGCACTTGCCGTGGTTGCAACGGCAATGAAGAAATCCCGTTTACCATTTCATATACTTTTCATCAACTCTATTATTGGAGGGTTCCTTTTCAGTGCAGGTGGAATGTTGTACGTTATGTGCGAAGCAGGGAGTCAGGGACTTTTACCAGGATACGAAATGTTCCTATGGATCGCTCAAGGTGCAATGTACGCTATTGGATTGTTTTACGTTATTGTTTGTGGTATGGAACTTTTCAATTCAAACATTCTCTTCTTTGCTACAGGTGTTATGCGTGGCGCTGTCACCTTGATGGATCTGATAATTTCATGGTTTGTATCATTTTGGGTCAATTTAGCTTCAACGTTGTTTGTTGTTTACGTCATCTGTTACGAATCTGGTGTTATGAAACAAGATCTTTTCATTACTGCGTCTGTCAGTATTGCTAGATCTAAAGACTCTTACTCGTTTGCTGAAATCATGCTTAAAGGAATTGCTGGTAATTTTTTTGTCTGTCTTGCCGTTTACTTGCAAATCATGGTGAAACCACTTCATGTCAAATTTGTTGTTCTCTTTTTACCCGTTTATACATTCGTTGCAATGGGTTTTACTCATTGTGTTGCAGATATGTTTTTAATACCAGCAGGTATTTTCAACGATTGCGGTTACGGGTTTGGCCATTATTTCTGGAAAATCATGCTCCCAGGCACTATTGGAAACATTATAGGTGGTTCATTCTTTGGTATAGTAATACCATGGTACTTACATCTGTACGTTATTGAGTCGGATATGAAGAAATTGAATTTACCTGCATACGAGGAACGTGATGAACAGCCAATGCTAAACATGGATTCAAGAGTTGTTCGTGTCCCTACACATATTTCACAAGTTTCATCTACTGAACCTACTATTAGAGAATTTAAACCAAATACAGAAATGGATATGTCCCGATCAACGTCTTCCAATTTATCTTCTGCTCTTGCCTCAACACTATCAAGACGCACAACATCTGCATCTATGCGAAATAGACGACCAATCAGGTCTCCGAAAGGTGTATTCCCCGTTGTAGACATGGGCGAACCACTACAGCATGAAAAGACTATTGCCTCCGCATACACACCCGCTGCTGCTAATATTGATGATGCTCTTGACGACAACATTGACCATCAATCTTATGATAGTGAAGCTGTGAGTTCCATTACTGATCCTGATAATGAAATAAGTATTTACTCAGGTCCAGAACCAAATGACGCAGAGTTTGCACCAAACATGTACGATCCAGAAGCTGAAAAGGTAAGCGCAAAACTTATGAGAGCAATTACAAGGACTGTTACACGGGGGTCATCAAACGATTTGGAAAAGGGTAACGCTGGTGATACCAATAATGACCGTGATGATGAAAGTGAAGCAAACATTTTTAAAGCTATTACGAGAACTGCAACACGAGTAGAACAAAACTTGGAAGCTGGTATTGCAGATAAACTTAATATTCCAACTAAGACCAAATCGAGAACGAAGACGAAGACCAAGACGAGTAGGAAAAACTCAACATCTTCACTACCAGATCGTCTGCTAGTACCACCTCCGGCTGCTGTCATTGCACCATCTTCGTCAAAGACACAATCATCTAGGAAGTCAGTATCGTCGCAGACGCCGAAAATTTCAGACAGACTTTTCCGACAATTCACTTTCGGTGGTGGAGGTGATAACGCTGGGGAGATCCATCGGAGACTTGCTGACGCTAAAATTACAAAACGTGCAGCAGGAATGTCTAATGACATTGCCGGAATTCACGTTGACACAGTAGACAAGTCTGCAGTGGACAAGAATTCAATTTCCAACTCTAGACGTAACAGCACAGCCACTCGCAAACAAGGAGATTCATTGTCATCAAGAATTAATGATCCGAAACTAGGCGGCCCATACGCCTCTGACACATGGAAGCATTTCACTTACGACTACGATTTAAACAGTGAATTACCTGTCAGTTTTATCAGCGAACAGTCCCAGGAGGATGATACCGTTGATGACAAGGATAAATAAAATAGCACACAAAACTTCATTCTATAGACTAATATTAATAATTTATGTAACTTTGATTACTTTCACTTCCTCTTTTTGAAGACTGGTAAGTCCTCAAACTCGAATCCAAAGCCAAGCCCATCTTCGTCTTCCAATTCAGCAATTCGCCTCCGTTGCTTCCCACGACTACTCTTCCCACCATCACTTTCTTCGTCATCAAAGTTTAGTCGACGTGCAGATTTGTATTCATATTCGTAATTGTCATCCACTCCAGCAGACTTCAACTGCGAATCAGATGCTGTACCAACCAGTTTCGGCCATTTCTTTTGCGAGTTCTTACGCGGTGAAGGTATAAGAGCCGGTAGTTTCGTAGGGGAGGCCACTGGTGACACGGTATCTCTTTGCTGGGTATGGAATGTGCCACCAGACATGGACCTGGCGTATTCAAGGAAATTAGTAGCTGGCCGAAAATTACGAGGTGCAAAGATACACCATTGTGGGTCAATAACTGTTGGTAAGACACCCGTCTGCGAGAGTTCCCAAATGAAAGCAATACTCACGACTGGAATATTCCATTTCTTAGCGGAATTGATCTTTTTCTTTGTCAAACTGACAGATGATGCACTCGAACTCTTGCTCTTCCCAGTAAGTATATCTTTAAATTTGTATTTAAACAATTGCGGTGAATTCGCTTCAGTTAGTCCAAGAGATGATAGATTTGTGACAAGAAAATCACAATTCTCTGTAAGTTCTATGCTTGGTGTAAGATTGAGATTTGCAATTAATTTCAAAAGATGCATCGACTCGATCTCGTTGAATCCAGTTATGTGCACTTTAAAATCGTAGTTCAAATCAAGTTTCTGTGGAGGCAACGACCAAGAGTCATTAATCAATCGTTTAAAAAAGAGACATCGTTCCACAAACCATTCATTTACAATCTTTGAATCACATACACTGTTTAATCTTAAAATCTTTTCTGGGATTTCCTCCATTATCAGCGATGACGGCACAACCACATGAGTGATTGTCATATCATACTCATCCTGCACCTCAGCTCCGTTATCTTTCAATACCTTCATGAGTTTTTCCACTTGTGTGTCGTTGAACCCGTAATGCGAGAAAACACACCCTGCAAATAAACCAACAGGTTCTCCTTTACGAGTGCTACGCACGCCAACAGAACTAGTATCTTCCAAAAGCTCTTCGTAAACAGGATTATCTTCCTTCCGCCCATAATCGACTATATTTCGATCTTTCACAAATGCTCCACGACCCATCTCTGTAATGTCTTTAATTTTTGAAATATCGTAAAACTTCGGATTTAGTATTCGCTGACATTTGCATGAATCAATAACCCACATCGGATGCACAGTCGCAATGTTCCATTCAACAGCACGTTCGTAACGCAACCCTTCACATTTGTCTGTTATCAAGAACGATACTTTCGGGGTAAGGGTAGATGTCGGTTTACCTCCAAATCGATGAATGAGCTTGTTTATGTAATGTTTCTCGTAGCACACATTCTGAACGTTACCTAATCTAGACACACACAAAAGACAGTTCTCGAAAATAGGCCATGGGTACTCGTCTAAGATCTGGATAGGTATTCGAGGCATGTCCCGCTCTTTGAATCGACGGTATATATCACGAAAGTCGCTCGGGTATATTAGTGTGACGTCTGTTCTATGTTCTAGACAAAACTTAGATTTTGCAGTGTCGGTACTACCAAGAATGAGAATATCTGTGTCGGATGTGAGATTGCTGTGTAATTTACCGCCCATATGTGATATCATTTCGGCAATCTTGGCTTTCTGGTCAGCTGGAATGTTCGTTGTAGTAAACGTAAATCCTTCAAAAAGGATTGAGCTATGTTTCTGCAGATGATTTGGCTGTGTCATATCTGCATCATGAAACTTGCCGTATTTAGAAGCTATACTGCGAATGTGATCAAAAGTGTAACTAGTAGTATATTGTAGTGTCGTCTTTACAATTTGTTGATCTTTTCGCACACTGCCTGCGCAAACCATTTTTCGTCAACCTTCAGTTGGACGATTACTTACTATACACCATTTGACTACTGTATCATCAAGTAATGGCGGGGGAAAAGAAAGAGTCTACATCTCAGAATCATAGAAAGAGCGGGTCTGCTCCACATAAGACAAACATTCAGTATGTGGCCAAGGTGAGATACTCTAATACTTTGCCTCCACCACTGTGTCCGCCTAAACTCTTGAAAGACGAGACTAGCGATGGGAATGACAATGGTTTGGACAACCTGGTGTCCTCTTTCTTCCGTAAGGAGAACTTTCGAAACTTGATTCGTCTTGATGAAGATCTTGGAATGCCACTGAACTTAATTTCTCTACCTAAAAAAGAGACAGTTTATGGATTGCCAGGCATAGAGTTACACCCTGAAGATGCAGTGTTACTCACAGATCCGACAAAGAGGATTAAGACGAAGTCTGAAAGTGTGAGTTTCTTGCGGAGAACACAGTATATTTCTTCAGGTAACCAGAGTGGTAATACGGGTTCTGCTGGCATCAACCAAACCAAGGTTAAAAGTGATGAATTAGATCCAAAGACACAGTTAAAGGTAGTTGAAGACATGTTTGATGTACCAAGCGTAGAAGATGTTACAAAATTCCAGCATCCGACAAAGAAACATTTGAAAGCACGTAAAGTGTGGAATTTCTTACCTGACACATCCATGTTCGACCAGCAATACTACGATGTGAAGTTTATGAGCTCTGCATCCATTAGCAAATCTCGTGATAAGAATAAGGATAGTATCCGTAGTATGACTGATCCTAGACTTTTAACTGCTATTTTCCGAGAAATCGAGGTTAACAAGAACACTAAATTGACATCTTTTTACGTTACTGATGTTGAGGAGGCCAATAAGGTACAGGCAAAACTTGCTGATGAAACAGAGAATGCTCCAGTGGATGATGCTGAAGTTGAAGAGATTTTAAAAGATGAAAGTAAGCGTAGTATCTACAAGAGGCAGAGAGAATATGATGGTAGCGTGAAGGAATTAGAACCACTTCGTCATTTGGTCATTACCTTTGATGATAAAACACAGAACGCTTATTATATTCCTGTTGCAGGCAAGCTGGAACTGAAGAAGTGTCGTATTGATCCATACCTCGCACCTAAGATTAAAGAGATGACATACGATCAAATCAACATGCATTTGCGTGAACCAACAAGAGGTGAGATCGAACAAAGGGATATTATGAGAAGTGATTACGATCCAATGGAGTTTGGAGCTGATGATGAATAGTAGTGGCAGTAAACGGATGAAAATTCATGCTATAAATATAGGGTATGTAAGCTATTTGTACAATGCAATTTTGATTTAAATCAAGAAAATGTAAGGGTTTTATAGTACCTAGGAGTACCAACTGTACCACTGATAGTACCAAGACCGATTGCACCAGATGAAGGTATAGCAACTTTAGAGTACATGGATGTAAAAGTTTGCACCCAAGCTGTAGAATATACTGAAGTAATACCACCTTCAGTGGTAGTCATCCAAACAATAGTATTATCGACAGTTGAAGTTGAAGTTAAAGGAACAGAAGTTGGTGTAAAAATTCTAATAGATTTAAGAGTTTTAATAGGTGGAGTCGTTGTTGGTGTTTGTGCTGCTGGCGGAGTGGTAGTAGTTACCGGTGGAGGCAGCTTGTTCGTTGTAGTATCAGTATTCTTGGTATTTGTTGCAGTATCTGCCTTATTGGTATTTGTCTTTGTTGTTTTTGTTGTTGGAAGTACTGCAGTAGTAGGTGTGGTTGTTGGTAAATTATTTTTCACAGGTGCAGGAGTAGGAGTTGTAGCGGCGGTTGTGAGTTCAGTTGTAGGTGTGGTAGCGGTAGTTGCGGCATCTACTGCTGGATCAGCCACAGCAGGAGGTGCCTGTGCTGGTGGATCAACTGCAATACTGATTGAACAAAAGAGGGAAAGTATGAGGAAGACAAACGCTGCCGGATGTGTTGCTGTGAAGATGGCTAGCTTCATGTTCGTCTTTTTCTCTATGCCTTTGACTACTTGATGAGTGGATAGGATGGAAGGTCAAGATGGATGTGTGTTATTAGGAAGATGAAGATGTTGACAAGAATAAAAGTGTTGAAACGAGAGCACTGCGAGGAGATGGAACACAGAAGGTAACAGAACTTTCATTACAACATGATCTGCATGTCTAAAAAAAGAAAGTCCTGGAAAAATAAATTGTTTACACGGTTCGAACAGAAAACAAAGCAAAAAGTTAACGCAGGTGGTGTAAAATTTGGAATAAACACCACTGAAGTTTGACTGAAAAAAAAATTAAGGTTCAGCCCCGCTGGGGTAATCCACCGGAATGGCTTATACCGTATAATTAATCCTTTCAAATGACACACGACCGGGAATATCATCACTATCATCTTTACCGGCTGTTAACCATGTTTATGATCTATAATTATCTCAACTTGATTTGGGTACAACCAACCTCAATACTGTAAAATCCAATTTTAATTCTCTTTCTAAGTTCAAGCTATAATAGATGTAACAAACATGAACCTTTCCTGACGCGATCGACGCGTTAGCCATAAATATTGTATGACGTCTTCTATTTCGAAATCCCAACGCACACCCCCCTTCCGTAAAGCACCGAAACAGGTCAGTCGACAAATGAAAGACGCGGAATAGCTCCCTGCACTGGATTCACGCGTTGACCTGCGCCTATCCCAACGGTATTGTTCGTTCCTTAATTTATTAATGGAATCACTCGGGTAGTACCGCGTAAGTCGGATAATGCTGACAACCATTACCCGAAAATAAACAACGCGAATTTGTGAGCGAAAGGCTTCGTTTTTTTTTTCCAAATCAAAAATATGAAAGATCAACACAATAATAGCAGACGACTATCATATAAAGTACAACATCGCTTATTGATCTTTCCATATTCACGTCTTTGCACATGTTGAGAAACATATCACTGGAACTGCTTGCAGTTTGTGATGAAGTTGATGCTGAACTAGAACAGATTAAGTCAAAGAGCAGTCTCAATGAGTTCACGCGAAACGGTAAGAAGTACCGTTTGACGTCGAATGGCGACTTTGTTCGTGTGCATGACGAGTCTAAACATCTAATGGTTTCGTCAAATTACCAAGGGTTTGAAAAAGAATACTCGATTTTATCTGCATACCGGATTCTTTGTTCCTGCGGTGAATTCTTGAAAGAATACCGTCAACTCGCCCTGGCAATTCTTTTTACTGCTCGTGAGCTGGAACTCAAGCAGTGGTATGATGAAACATCCAAAGTGATAGTCGTTGAACGTGATGTAAATACAAAGACCGTTGATTTTTCTGATGTGGAACAGGATGCTAAAGCGTATATTGCAAATATCAACTCAGTAGAAGCAGCAGAGTTTGTTCATCTTGGTGCAGCGATTATCACAGCAACTAAGATCAACTATTTCCAAACAGATCACAATGTTACAAGCCCATCTTTAGAGGGTTACGCATTGAGAAAACTCATTACTGATACAGGAGGCGAAGATGCACTTCGTTCAATTGACGTGTACAATGCTCTTCGTGCATTCTCCCACTGGTGTTCAATCCGGGGTATATTTTTCACGCTTGGGCTTCCAAATTTAAACATTGATCCTGTTTTGAAGCATCATTTTAATTCATTTCCGACTGTGCCCGAATGGGTCATTAAATCAGTTCATGGGAGGTATCCCGCGGGATGTTCTCGTATAGCACTTATCAAGAAAACACTTGTTGTGCTAGGTAATTCACTTTATGGACGCCTTATTGCAGCACCGCACCCGCTTGACACTGGTGTCATATTGAAACTGTGTGCTGAAATTGAAGCAGATCCGCTTACGTACCGACTATGTGCATCACCTAACAGCAATTATTCAACAAGAGCACACATTGAGGTATCACAGAAGTTTGTTCATGCATCAAACTGGCTTGAATTTCTGTCTGCTGTCATGCATGCAATTGGAACGCATCGACTGCATGAAAATAAGCTTCTTACATCAAACAAATTCATAAAATTGGCTAAAGTGAAAGGTATGAAGGCATATAAAGACACATGTACTCTTGTACAACGAGTGCGTGGTGTGGAACGCAAAAGTGGACGTAATGTGTCTGACGAAAAGATCATAGCAATCCTTGGTGGTGAAGTTAAGAACTCCATTGCCTCTTATGTAGTTAAATAGCATATTAATTTATAACACTGGGTATATCATAAAACAAGTGCATGTAGAATTGCGGGTTAAGAACAGAACAAGTGATGAGCCTTTTGTGAGTGTGGGTTATTTATTGCTGAGCATTTCCCAGTGCGTGGTAGCACAATTGGATTTCTTCTCAACCAAACAATAATCATGGTAAGTAAGTAAACATACAGCTACTAAACAAATACTAACTAATGTACAGCCACCTAAAAAGGGAATGTCAATGGAGGAGAAACAAGCAAAACTTTTAGAATGGTTTCAAGCTGAACATACAATGTACAACATTAAAGAAATTGAAACTCAAGCTAGTAAAAAAACGGGAATTTCATCAATGCAAATTAAAGATGTACTTAAGATGCTTATTGATGAAGGACTTGTGTCTTGTGAAAAATGCGGTATTGCCAACATCTACTGGTCTTTCAATTACACAGCGGAAATGCGGCTTCGCCAAGAGTATGACAGGGCACTAAAAGCCCAGAAGGATGGTAAATTAGCCCTTGAAGATGTATCAAAACAGTTAAAGGAAATGTATGCTGAAAGAAAGATGTGTGAAGAGGAGAGACAGCGGTTAATACTAGAGGTTACAGAGTTGGAAGCAGAAATTAAGGCTCTTAAAGAAACAGACAGTAAGTTGCTTGAAAATACACCTGAGATGGTGGAGAAGCGTATGAAGCATGCACTGGCTTTAAAAGAAGAAGTTGAAGAAATTGTAGACAACTTGGACATCCTTGTTAGCTATATTGTCAAGAGTAGTCCAAATGGTGTGAGTTCCAAAGAGGTACGTAAATATTTCGATATACCTGAAGAGGATGACGACGAGTAATAGTAGTAATAAGTCTAGTTTATACAATCACGAAGAACCAAGAAAAGAGTCCAAAGACGAGGAAAACAGGATACACCATAAGGAAAATACGTTTATCTGCGTCGTTTCCATCCTCACCTGTGCTAACAAAACTAAGTGAACCTTTCCTTTTGCAATTGCTAACAATAGCTACAATGAGCCACGTACAAAGGAGTGACCAAGCAAGCATAGCGATGTTCACAAGCATCTTAACAAACCTGAAAGGGATAAACACTGAGAGTATACCGCCAAGTAAAACGGGGAACATTGCATAACTAAGCAGACTAACACATTGAAAGAAACTGAGACCTACCACACCGTCAGAGACACCACCGTTCTCCAATTTCTGCGGCACCGGTGTAAGAAGTTGGATGTTGACAGCAAGGACGGCAAGTGATGCCCAAATAAGCGTGAAGGCTGCACTGAAAGTAGCACTGGAGTTATGTTCACCGCTGTTGAGACTACGTGATTGCATGTATGTGATAACAAGTGAGAGGAGGAGGTTGATAACGAGCGGCCCCCAAAGATCCCAGTCTCTGATCTTGCGCATTGTGTCACTAGAGTAGTCTTCATCGTCGCCATTAACGGCAGCTGTATCCTCAACGTCGTCGTTGTTGCGATCCAATCCGCTGAGTTTGCGCACTGCCATAAGAGAGTGTTTGAGGCGCATTGGCCAGAGGATAGAGAACACTTTGTCTCCGATCGTGGCAAGGTCCCTGTGCAAAGTTGTGAGAACAGACTCATCAAGGGTGTTTCCACCAGTGAAAGGTCTCTCCCGTGTTTCAATTTGAACAAAATCAGGCATCTGAGGTGTAATGAATGATGAAAAATTAAAACCTGAGCTGGCAACTGGTGCAGGATCTACCTGTGTAAGTTTCGGTGGTGGAACCGGTGCTTCATCTTGATGGTCCGGGGTAATGAAAATGTCATCATCGTCTTCCACTGGAGTAGTTGTTGACCCAAAGTCAATGTTATCTGTAGCGTCTAGTTTCGAGTACTTGCTCATTGTGGCTAAGAAAAGAGTGTTAGACGAGGAGAAAGAACTTGAACTTGCGCGTGGTCTGTATGAGTAGAGAGAAAATCAACACTTTGCTGCGTCAAATCTTCAACACACACACACCACACACTTGCATCTTCTTTACGCAATGACGAAAACGGCGTTGATTACAGGATGCTCATCAGGCATTGGCCACGAGTTAGCTATTGAGTTTGCGAAAAGAGGATACATCGTGTTTGCATGTTCCCGTAATGCTTCATCGATGCGTGACCTCCGTGAGCAGTACCCTGACCGAATCCACACTTTCAGCATGGACGTCTCGTCACTGGAATCAATTAAGAACGGCCACAGTTTTGTTTCAGATACACTCAAAACTATGGGTGAGAACGGTCTTGACGTGCTTTACAACAATGCGGGCTCTTCGTGCACTTTCCCCGGAATCGACGTACCTGACGACGCACTCGAGCAATGCATGGCCACCAACTTTATCGGTCCAGTACGGTTAGTGCATGCGTTTGCACCGTTAGTTATTGCACGCAAGGGTACAATTGCGTTCACGGGTTCCGCTGCCGGATACTGCCCGTTCCCCTGGGGGTCAGTGTATGGAGCGAGCAAGGCTGCCGTTGGCCAGTACGCCCAAGTGCTTGCGTTTGAACTGGAGCCGTTTGATGTTGCTGTGAAGAACTTCATTACTGGTGGTGTACGCACGAATATTGCTGACCGGAGACCGTTACCTGAGTCTTCCGTGTACAATGTCCCTGCTATGCAGGAAGCGTTTTTGGAAAGGCAGAAGTTTGCGGAGCGTAATGCACCAATGGAGGCGTCCGTTTACGCTGAACGAGCAGTTGATGCGATTGAGAGAGGTAGACGTTCCGTTGTGGATGTGTATCTCGGTACGTGGTCTATTTTGCCGCGGATTGTAGCTGTGGTTCCACGTTGGTTGATTTTGTTCATTTTCAGACGCAAGTTCCACCTCCTTGAAGTGTGGAAGGCATTGCGTGGAGTGAAAAGAGAGTGAAAAGAGGGTGAATGGAGAGTAGTTTTAAATTAATCTAGTAGTTTATTTGGTTATATAGCTAGTAATGTCAATTCCATAATTGACTCGGTTAATCAGACTCAGAATCTGTCTCGTCAGAGTCGGCAAAGTTGAAAGCAGACTGCCGCTTCTGCTGCTGCTGCTGCTGCTGCTGTTGTTGTTGTTGTTGTTGTTGACGGAACTGGCGGTTCACGTCAGCAAGCGAGCCTATTGATCCCAACGACGCAATTGATGCAAATGACGCCTGTCTTTTGCTGTTTCCCTCCTCTTCTGCGTCCGGCATTTCTTCGTCTGAATCCGAGTCAGAGGAGTCGTTAAACAAGAACTTCTTCTTACCGCCAGCAGCAGAGGATACGCGTGGTGTAGACTTCTGTGCCACTGGTTCTGACGCAAGCTGGAACAACTGCGGCTTGGATCCAGCACCCGTGCTGCGTTTGAGACCCGTGGAGGTGAGATCAAGGCCCGAGAGACCAACTTTGATCGAGGAGAGGCTCTGCGTAGACGATGAGCGGGATCCTATCGAGGACGTGCGTTTAAGTGCCGCTGTTGGCGGAGAAGATGACGATAAGGGGGAAGAGGAAGACGAGGCGGAAGCGGAGGCAGAGGTGGAGGTGGTGGTTTGTGCTTGCGGTATTGGCGACGGGGTAGAGATTGGTGCAATGGTTATCGGTTTCATGTCTTCAGTGTCGGAGTCGATCTTGCAGCTTTCAGGGACGTCAAACAGTTGCGCTTGTTGCGGGGCGGGGCTAGATACTGTAGGCGAAACCGCTGATGGTGCAGAAGTTGATACGCCGTAAATTGTAGGATTAGACTTGTCTGAGTAGACGGTGTTGTAGTCGTAATAGTAATCATATCCTCTGTTTGTACGTGTATTGTGAGAAACTGTGTATTTGGAGTTAGCATTGCGACGCAGCTGCAGTTCTTGCTGTTCCAGGGCGAGTTCATCATCGGAGGCAAACTTGATGGTTGTGGCAGGCAGCGGTGCAATTGTACGGATGTCGACAGCAGGGGCAGTGAGTGGCTGGTGGTGGACAAGACGACGACTGTCGCCAGTGCCGAGGACAAACCCTTCATCGGAACTCGAGTCAGAGTCTGAATCT
This sequence comes from Pichia norvegensis, assembly GCA_030570285.1. Classification (NCBI taxonomy): domain Eukaryota; kingdom Fungi; phylum Ascomycota; class Pichiomycetes; order Pichiales; family Pichiaceae; genus Pichia; species Pichia norvegensis. The sequence goes on from JAJLVM010000164.1 coordinate 153,205, forward strand.
GAATCGCTGTCACCGGAGTAGTTCAAGTCCATGTCCATGTCCACATCCACGTCAATGTCTGTTGGTTGGCCATGTCTATTGTCGGTATCCTCCCTGTACGGTGAGCGGACCATTTGCGATACAGAATAATGGTCAGATTCATCGGAAGAGTCCATGTAGTTGTCCTGATCTGTGTCTGTTGAAGATGCATCGTTACCAGCAAGGGCAATGCATTGGTCCACACGCATATTGAAATGGATATGTTTCTTTGGTGGGACAACTGATGTTGATGTTGATGTTGATGTTTGCTTTGGAGCCTGTTGTTGGATGTGGAGAGACGAGTTTTTAAGTGACGACTTTATTGAACGGACAGCAAGGTTCAGTGTGGAAGTAGAGTTGGATGCAGGACTAGAACTTGTTGTTGAAGCAGCTGATGGAGCTTGAGTTGAAGAAGATAGATGCGAGCGAGGATATCGTTTTGATGTGTTATGAGGAGCCATTGTTGATGTTGTTGCTGTGGAAGTGGAAGTAGAAGAAGAGGGAGTAGAAGGCAAATCTCTGCTGAAGGGGGTGCTGTGTGGGAGAGCAGAGTTTGTATGAGTGTGCTGTGCAATGTTTTCGTCAGTGAGAGTTGCGTTGGAAGGTAGTGAGTTGATGTTTGGGGTGATATGCCTGCTTTCAAGGAGATGTTGTAAACGAGAGTAGCTTGCATCACTAATCATTTTCTCCACATTTGATTTTTTCTTGAGGATAGATTTAAGATGTTCACCATTACTAGGATCCGAGTCATTTGAATGAAGGACAGGTCTACTGTCAACGGGTGAAAGATGTGGGGAGGAAACATATGGGTTTTTGCTTGAATCTTGTATTAGTCCAGATTCCGATTCCGATGATGATAGGGATGAAGATGACATAAGTATATCCATATTACCATGACTATTATTATTTTTATTAATAATTGGACTATCTTGATGAGGTGATGGTTTAATCACTGGTCCGTATAACCAAGTAACATCTGAATCTTTTGACCAATTAAGTTCTTCAGGAGAGATTGTTTTCAAATTAAGTCTAGTTTGAGCCCAAGTACGCCAAGAAGCATTTTCTAAACGAGCTGAATCGGCCACATTCCCTCTACGTAAGGTAACGTATTTCCAAGATTTTGAGATTTCTTCTTCTTGCCATTTATGAGTGAGGTAATCAACATGTTGTTCAGGGCTGTCCTTTACATCGATATCATCATGTAATAAGTTTGTAAGGTCTTGATGTTGTTCGTGTTCACTAGATAAAGTGTCGAAAGATATTGTAGCGTCAGATGAATTGGTAGAACCAGCAGCAGTTGCAGCAGCAGCAGCGGCGGCGGCGGCTGCTTTTTTGAGTTGGTGTTTTGGTATCAAACATATTGAAGAGTTTTGAACAGAAGAATTTGGGGAAGGTGAGGAAAGAGAGTCTTCTGAATTGTATAGATCATCAGAACATGAGTTGTCAAGGCTTGGTAAAGATTGAGGAGAAGCGGGTACGTGATGATGGTGATGTTGTTGTGTGTGTTGCTGCTGCTGCTGCTGATTATGAGAACGATCATATGAGAGTGCATTAGGAGAAGAAGACGTAGATACTCTTTTATTGATGATATTTGTACGGAAAAGGTTATTTGAGGAAGAAGTTGTATGAGGAGTTTTCAAGTTGAGTTTATTCAAAGCTTCCTTTGGTATAAATGAACCATCTTGTAATTTTGAATTTGGAGTAGGAGAAGGTTGAGTATGAAGTGGTGAAATAGAGACAGGAGGGATAGGAGCAGAATTTGAAGGAGATGTGGGGTCAGATGGATTTAAATTAGGAGAATTTGAATTAGAGAAGGGGACAACAGGATTATCTATTAGTAAACCCATAGAACGAGTACGTTTTAGTTTAAAAGTTGTATTATGGAAATGGTTATCGTCAGTGGAATCGACGTGCTGCGAGGTAGTGGGGCCCTCGTTAAACACTTCGTTAGACATGATATAGGGCGATGCTAAAGTGGATGGGGGTAGAGGTAGGGTTAGTAGGATTATTAAGGCTTAGAGGTAATAGTTAGTAGTTAAGTAGATATGAGGAAGCCTGAATAAGGGGTCTGTATGAAGGTGAGAGTGTGTGTAAGGGAGTGAGAGAGTGAAAGTGTGTGTGTGTGTGTGTGTGTGTGTGGGGTGGAGTATATTGAAGAGACTGGGGTTGCTGTTCGAAGTCAGAGTAGTAATAATTATACGTTAGGTGTATACTACCGGTAATAAATAAACGCTAAAGCAATTGTTGCAATTTTAAATGAAGAAATTGTGAGCACGCGCTAAAGAAATTTGGAAAATGCGGGAAATGCGAAAATAGGAGAAATTCAGAGCTGTGCTGAGCCGCCAAGGAGGAAATAGGGGGAAATGCGAAAATGAAAGAAAATGGACAGAAACGGAAAGCTGTGCAAAGATGGTGCACGGGTGCGGAAAAGGGCGATTACTTACGTAATAATTGTTTACGTAATGCTTGTTTTTTTCTTTCTTGGTGTACAGGTGTGTACAAAAATGAGAATTGTAGACGGGGCAATTTTACATCGTCCCCTTTTTTCCTTCTTACAAACGGGGCAATTTTTAAAAGTAGAAAAGGGCAATCTATTGACATGGCAACAACTCTAACTCTATCGATTTGATCCGCGAACTGCTATTAATGTGTCCGTAACCCCCCAACCCCCGTTCTCTAGAATGCTCAGCACTTTCTTCTTCCTTTTGCCAAGAGCACACACACAAACACACACACTCTCTCATATCATCAACAACAACAACAACAACACTACCAACTATTTACACTCTTTCTTTCTTATTTCCAACTAGTTACTTTCCTTAATTAACACTAATTCCAACTATTATTTACATTCCTTTGCTCAAACTCAATAGTTATCAACAAATTACAATAGTATGTATCACCTCTTTCTACATTTCAATTGATTCATTCATTCCTTTGCTATACTCCATTACCACATATCAATTCTATTACATTCCAGTAAACATCATACGCTCTACTTTCTCCAATCTTTACATTTATCAGTTAAAAGTCTATAAATAACCAACCCTCAACACATCTATTAACATTTGGGCTCTGCAATTTGACTCTTTTGGGAATGTATAGATTGAATGAGTATGTGTATGCTGTTGAAGTTGCTGGATTGTTATTTCACTTTTCATTTGTTGTGCTGAGCGCTGGTTTTTTCTTTCCAGCAAAAGTGGCGGGTTATTTTTATTGCTTTTTTCGCATTTTCAATATTTTCAATATTTTCGCATTTTCAACATTTACTTTTTTCCCTTTTTCACATTTTTTTTCTCCACTCCCACTCCTGCGTGTTTCATCTGCCGTCCCTGCCGTTCATGCCCGCCCAACGTTCTTGGCTCGTTGTCCCCTTCCACTTTGCGCGCCTGACGCGCTCAGATCACCGATTCAACAACACGCAACAAGCGCACATTTCGGTAAACAAAGTATAGCATTGGATTGAACTTATTCACTTCTCTCTCTACATTCATTCAAACATCTTACTAACATTCATCTCAATTCCTACAGAAATGAAACTATCTAACGCTACTTTAATTGCAATTACTTCTGTAATTGCTTCTGTTTACGCAGATGATGAAGATTGTACAACTACAACCCAAGTTCATATGCATCATCAACATAAAAGAGCTGTTGCATTTGATTATGTCTATGTTACAGTTACAGTTGATGGTGAAGGTGTAACTTATCAACAACCAGAACCAACTTCAGTTCCTCAAACTGAAACAGCTCAAGAAGAAACTACAACTTCAAGTTCTTCATCATCAGAACCTGAACAAACATCTCAACCAGCTGCTGTTAATAAAGGTTATTCATCATCATCATCAGGTGATTTGGCTCCATATTCTCCACCAACTGATCATTTTGAAGATGGTGTTATTCCATGTTCTCAATTCCCAGGTGGTAATGGAGTTATTGCACTTGATTGGTTAGGATTTGGCGGTTGGTCAGGTCTTTATCATGATGATACATCAACTGGTGGTAAATGTGAAGATGGTACTTATTGTTCATATGCATGTCAACCTGGTATGTCTAAAACTCAATGGCCATCAGCTCAGCCTGCTAATGGTGTTTCAGTTGGTGGATTATATTGTAAGAATGGCTACCTTTATAGAACAAATACTGATACTGATCATTTATGTGAATGGGGTATTGATGCTGCAAGAGTTGTATCAGAAATTGACCAATCTGTTGCAATTTGTAGAACTGATTATCCAGGTACAGAAAATATGGTTATTCCAACAGTTGTTGGACCAGGTTCTGAAAATTATCTTACAACCGTTGATCAAGATACTTATTATCAATGGAGAGGTATGAAAACTTCTGCTCAATATTATGTTAATAATGCAGGTGTCTCTGTTCAAGATGGTTGTATTTGGGGTACTCCAGGTTCAGGTGTTGGTAATTGGGCACCATTAAATTTTGGTGCTGGTTCAACTGGTGGAATTGCTTATTTATCATTAATTCCAAATCCAAATAATTATTCACCAGCAAACTATAATGTTAAGATTGTTGCATATGATGATCAATCAACAGTTATTGGTGAATGTTATTATGAAAATGGTAAATATAATGGAAATGGATCTGATGGATGTACAGTTTCTGTTACATCTGGTAAGGCTAAGTTTGTCTTTTACTAGATTACCTTTATCTATTTACATTTTAGTTAATTACTCCCTTTCTCTCCTCTCTGTTTTTTTCCCCTCCTTTCTGTTTTTTTTTCTGTTTTATTATTACTATTATTTTTATTAAATGTTTAACCTCCTTTGTACTATTTAGAAAATACACTAACTAATTCGAGCGCTGAGCATTGCTTTGTTTTTAGCTACACGCCGCTGCTACCTTTTCTTTCGCCATGCGAGTGTGCAAGTCAGCTGTGTTGTTTATTCAAAGCTGTGATGACAGTAGTGGTAGTGGTGGTGGTGGTGGTGGTGGTGGTGGTGGTGGTGGTAGTGTTACTGGTGATACCTCTGTTAGAGCGGGAAGGGTAGCAAAAGGTGGAGCTGAGCCTTGTACCAAAAGAGCAGGCCACAAGAAAGTCAAGCCAAAGGTGCTGAAAGGCCGTGCACGCCAGCAGAAGCTTGATCTTGCTGCTGTGGCAGTGTCGGAGATGTCGTCACCAACATCACCACGAATCGTGGTTGCACCTGCTGAACCTGCTGCAGCTGCTGAACTTGCTGCACCTTCAGCACCTGCTGCACCCGCTGCACACGCAGACCCGATTGACTCTGCCGTTGCCGTGTTTGCCGCTGAGGTCCGTCGCCGTGCTGCAGCTGCCGAGGCCGCTGTGGCTGCCGAAGAGAGTGCTGCCGTTGCTGCTGCTGTTGCACGAGTACGAGCTGTGTTTGCTGAGAAGCGGCGGCTCGTCATCGAGGGCGTGGCACGTGACGCGCTTGGCTGGTGCAGAGATGTTTGTCCGGGCCAATGAGCAGCGAGCGCATTGGGCTTACCGTCTGGACAGTCTGGACAGTCTGGGCAGTCTCTCTTCAGTTCTCTCTTTACTTCTCGCGGGTGGTGGTTGGTTGTGGTGTTTTAGTTTGTTCGTGGTTGGTGGTTGGTCTAGTCTATTACAATTACAACTTCCCTCTATTGACCAATGTTGACTAGACTATCACTTAGAAGCACCAGAGGTGCAGTTCAGGCAAGATTCCTTTCTCGTACTGCTCAAGTTTGCAAGTCTACATATGATTCACCTGATTTTACTCATTACTTAAACAAGAGTAAAGGTTCTGATGACAAGTCTCGTGATTTCACCTATTTCATGGTTGGTTCTTATGGTGTTTTAGGTGCAGCTGCTGCAAAGTCAACTGTTGAATCTTTCCTTAGTACCATGGCTGCATCTGCTGATGTGTTAGCAATGGCTAAAGTTGAAGTTAAATTAAATAATATCCCAGTTGGTAAAAACGTTGTCGTTAAATGGCAAGGTAAACCTGTCTTTATTAGACATCGTACTCAACATGAAATTGAAGAAGCAAATAATGTTGATATTTCATCTTTAAGAGATCCTGAAACTGATTCAGCTAGAGTTAAAAATCCTGAATGGTTAATTATGCTTGGTATTTGTACTCATTTAGGTTGTGTTCCAATTGGTGAAGCTGGTGATTTCGGTGGTTGGTTCTGTCCTTGTCATGGTTCTCATTATGATATTTCTGGTAGAATCAGGAAAGGTCCAGCTCCACTCAATTTAGAAGTTCCACAATACGAGTTTGCTGATGAGGAAACACTTGTCGTTGGTTAAACAATGAACAAAAAATTGTCTATAAATTACATACATAAATACATAACTCCATATCTTCTCCCCTCCTCATTATATATAACATATTACCTATTAATTACCGTTTTATTCTTTTATATGATAATATACATAAACAAATGAAAAATTGCGCGAGTTAATGGATAGTTACTACATACTATTCCTTTATCATGGACTGGCAAAGGAAGTATAACGAAGACGATACCGTTAAAAGACTTGCTAGAAATTTCGATAAGTACGTGACAATAGATTGGAGGAATGAAAGAGTGAATGCTTTGAAAAGTGATGATGACGAAATACCACTCTCTAACGGTTCATCTTTAGCAACAATAATTGAAACTTTCTCAACTGGTCTATCATTACGAAACAGATTATACTCAAGTGTGCAAACTTGGACAGTACTGACATGTGTTGCAATTGTAATTGGATCAGTTGCAGCTGCTGTGGCTGTTGTAACAAACACTTTAGATACAGTTAGAGCAAATGCTGCTAATATTGGACTACTGGTATTTACTCTAGTGTCAGTTGTTTTCGGTGTAATTGCAGCTGCAGCTTGCGCAATTGTTTCCACTGATGCTGCAGGTAGTGGTATAAGTGAGGTAAAGGCAATAGTTGCAGGTTTTGATCGTCCATCGTTCCTCGGATGGCGTGTACTCGCAACTAAAGCTTGTGCATTACCTTTCACAATTGCTAGTGGTTTGAGTGTAGGTAAGGAAGGACCAAGTGTACATTACGCTGCTTGCGCTGGTGCATCAGTTTCTAGATGGCTTGTTAAATGGCTACAAGATTCACCACATGCAGTTTCTGAACTCGTTGCAGCTGCAAGTGGTGCAGGTGTTGCCGTCGCATTTGGGAGTCCTATCGGTGGTGTATTGTTTGCAGTAGAGGAAATGTGTGGGCCAAAACTGACAACATTGTGGAAAACTTTCTACACTTCACTTGTTGCAATTACCGTTTTACAATGGTGGAACCCTTTCGGTACGGGTCAAATTGTTATGTTTGAAGTACGATACTCTGTTGATTGGGAATGGTCAGAAGCTGCTTGGTTTGTACTCTTAGGCGTGTGTGGTGGAATTTACGGACTCGTTGTTACCAAATGGAATATCGTTCACGTTTACGCTAGAGAAAAGTTTTTCAGTGAAAGAGCATGGAAATGGAGTGGAGTCGTTGAAGTTGCTCTTGTATGTGCAATGACGGCATTACTCAGTTACTATAATAAATTTCTGCGTGAAGATATGGCGGAAATGATGGGTGAACTGTTTGCAGCTTGCAGTGACGAAAATTCAAGCCTCTGCAATGATTCCTTCACTCTCATCACATCTCTCACATATGCAACAATCCTGCGTATTGCACTGGTTGTAATAAGTTACGGATGTAAAGTACCATGTGGAATTTTTGTACCGTCCATGGCAGTTGGTGCTACTTTTGGTAAACTTGTCGGTGTTATACTTCACAAATGCGGATCACCCGTTAACAGTGGGATATATGCATTCCTTGGTGCAGGTGCTGCACTTAGCGGTGTTACCGGTCTTACAGCGACAGTTGTCGTTGTTATGTACGAGTTAACAGGTGCAATCAAATATGTTGTGCCTACAATGATTACGGTTGTCAGTGTGCGTGTTGTTGTGGCATTGTGCGGTAATGGTAATGGTGGTATAGCTGAACAGATGCTTAAATTTGCAGGTACACCATGTTTGGAAGTCGGTGAGGGGATTGATGGAATCGTTAAGGATGTTATGGTACGTGCCGTTATTGGAATTGATTTAGAGAAAGAGATGGATTTTGAGAAAATATTGGCATATGGTAAAAGAGAGTACCCTGTTTGGCATAATAAAACACTTGTTGGAGTTGTTGAAAAATCTAATATGGATTTGTCTCATATGGATAAAGAGTTTATTACAATTGAAAGTGGTGCATCTATTCACACACTTGGAGAAATGTTTGCAACTATTGGACCAAGAATTGTGTGGGTAGTAGAGGAAGGATTACTAGTTGGAGTTGTAACTCGGAAAGATTATGTGAGGTATTTACGATATATGGAGTTGATGGAAAAGGGAGATGTTTTTGTTAATGAATACGCTGAACAAATTTATGTACCACGATTAGTAGCACTGTACAAACGAGTTATATAATGGTTTCTTTCTTTTTTTTTCATTTGTTCTTGAAAAAAGTTTCATCTTTTATCCAATTTTAACAGATAACGTCTTGAGTTGCTCTTGAGTTCATCAACAATGCAACAATTAAACCGTAAAGACCTAAAACTTCAGCGAAAATAAGAATCAAAATCATACCAACGAAAAGTCTTGGTTGTTGAGCTGTACCTCTAACACCTGCATCACCAACAATACCAATTGCAAAACCTGCAGCTAAACCTGCAAGACCAACTGATAATCCTGCACCTAATTGGATAAAACCAGTATATAATGCTTGTTGTTGTTTAAGTGATGAAGAAATAAGAACTGAAACAACAAGTCCATAGATGGCAATAATACCTGCCATAATAACAGGGACAGTATTTTTAATAAGTAAATCAGGTCTTAAAACACAAGTTGCACAAATACCGACACCACTCTTTGCTGTACCATAAGAGGCACCAAAACAGGTGAAAATGATTGCTGCAGCACAGCCAATGGAACCGAAAAATGGCGCATAAACAGGACTGTAATTAATGTTAGTATTCTGTAAATATTGAAGTAATGGTTGCTGTACTTACCAAAGGTCAGACATGGTTGATTGTTTGATGAAGAAAGAAGATGCAAGGAGTGGCACTGGAAAAGCAGCCAAACTCAATTGCAGCGATTAAAGCAAATCGCGATCAAAATTGGCGTTCTGTACAACAATTACACTACACTACACTACACTCTGGATATGCACAAGCAGAAATAGCAGCTGTATACTGTTGCTGGTACTGTTGCTGATTAAAGTGTCTGTATCTTCAATTGATACACCACTCACTATTCTTTTCACATTATCTGCAAAACATCCACACCCATTCTCTGTAGCTACAACTCACACCTACACGTAACTATCCTTCACTGGACTACCTTTACTTCCTTTACATCCTTACCACCTTCTCCACCTCCTCCACCACCCTTCACAACCCTTCACAACCCTTCACCACGTTCTGTCTCTTCTTACACTTGCCATCGGCTATCACTCTCGGATCGGCTATTTTAAATTTCCATTACCCGAAATAATTTTCTTTTATTTTCACATTTTTGTCTTTTTTTTGAAAACTTTTTTTTTTTTATTTTGGAATTTTTTCATTTTCAAATTTTCCGTTTTACTTTACTTTACTTTAACTTTACTACTTCTTCTTTTCTCTTCCCTTTTACAAGGCGAGCTATTGCAAGGAACCTATTACTCCTATTACTGTCACTATTACTAGATAAAATGTCTGCTCCAAACCCTAAAGCTTTCCCACTTGCAGATTCTGCTCTTTCTCAACAAATCCTTGACCTTGTCCAACAGGCACAAAACCTTAGACAACTCAAGAAAGGTGCAAATGAAACCACAAAGACCCTTAACCGTGGTATTTCAGAATTCATCATCATGGCTGCTGATACTGAACCTATTGAGATTCTTCTTCACCTCCCTCTTCTTTGTGAAGATAAAAACGTTCCTTACGTTTTCGTTCCTTCAAAGACTGCTTTAGGTAGAGCATGTGGTGTTTCTAGACCTGTTATTGCTGCATCAATTACTACTAATGATGCTTCCGCAATTAAAAACCAAATTTACGCTTGTAAGGACAAGATTGAAACACTTCTTATCTAAAATCACCAATCATTTTTTTTTGTTTTTTTTTATAAATTTTGTAAATACTCAATAATACTTGCAGATTCAGTACTGCTTTCGATATTTGGTACTGGAATACCGTTAACAACAATTGTTGGTGTCATATGGACTCCAAGTGTACGTGCATAACGTGCAAAATACTTAGTGTCAACAGCTACACCAGTTCCAGGATTGCCAGGACGATCAACTTTCGGAATTGTAACAAGTGAACGAATCTCATCTACTTGTTGACTTGTAATGGATCCACCATTACCTTCTTCACTAACTTTCAAAACTTTCTCCACCAACTCTTCCCGTGTAAAATTAGCAATTTCCGTATCGTAAAAGTCCGTGATATGTTCAAACATCAGTTTCGAATAATTCCAAAACCATTCTGGTGCAACACGAGCAACAGCAAATGAAACTTCATGTAACACACCACTTTGAAATGCATGCCATGGTTGTATAACATTAACAAACACAAAATTGTGTTTTCCCTCTTTCTCAAGAGCTGGAATAACTTCGTCAACCATCTTCTTGAATAGCTTTCCACTAAAAGGGCAATTGTAGTCTAAAAATACTTCAACAGCATGGCCACCAGGATGATACCTGTAAACATGAGAAGCAATATATCTTGGGTGTAAGTTTGTCATTGCAGAAGAAACTCCGATACTTATCTCCAATGTGCAAACCTTTTCAACTTTAACCTTTTATGCCAATCTGTTGCAACCAGAGAATTGCGAAAAGCCTCCTTTTTGCCACCGTAGAAGAGTTGTTAATTAGTAAGTAATTGAAACAGCAAAATGGATATACATGACACTGTACGGTCGCGCAGTAACTGTATTGCGACAAATCGGTCCATCCAGAAGGATTGGATTGACAAAGCGTCATGCAGAAGCTGAATAAGGAATGTTACAGAGGAATTGGTACTTGATAAAAGTGATTCCTACTTTTCTTTGAATGACACTCGGCTCATCCAATTGATCTAACATTTCTAGTATGGAAGTTGTCATTGGTAGGATTTACTTCAGTCAAGTTAATACTTGATAGAACATGTAGTTCTCCCTATAGATTAACAGATGATGTACACATCAGAGCCAATTAACCCTACTAATTCATGACCAAGAACGAGTTGGCGCGTCTTTATTCCGACGAAATCGCAAAACTTGACACAACACCATTGAGCCATTCCTTTCTTCATCGATGTTAGCTGCACGTCTACGTCTATTACCAACCGCTAATCGTCACTTCTTACGTACAATGTCTACTGCTGCTGCTCCAGATCAACTCCAAATTGAAACACTTGCTCCAGGTGATGGTAAAACTTACCCACAACCAGGTGACCTTTTAACCGTTCATTACACTGGTACCCTCACCAACGGTAAGAAATTCGACTCATCCCTTGACAGAAACAAACCTTTCCAATTCAGAATTGGTCAAGGTATGGTCATTCGTGGTTGGGATGAAGGTTTCGCAAAGTTATCTCTTGGTGAAAAGGCACGTCTTACCGTCCCACCACTTATGGCTTATGGTGACAGAGGTTTCCCTGGCTTAATCCCACCAATGTCTACTTTAGTTTTCGATGTTGAACTTCTCAAGATTAACTAAATATCGTATAATCTTATATACTTTTAACTTATAACTCTCAATTTACCGTCTAAAACTCTCACTGAGTTATCCGCTGATACTGCATATAGGTACACATCGTGTTCACTGTCGTAAAATGTTAACAATGGCACATCCAAACCATCAAAATATCTCCTTTCAATGGAAACATCACTGAATGGCTTCACAACAATCCTTTCATTGTCACTCTCATACTGTAACGTCCTCTCTGTAGGATTTTCAATAACATACTTTACAATAACTTCATTGTCTTCTTCCTTCTCACCCACTTTTGTAACAAGTACTCGTGGTTCACAATGCGGTAGGTTCCCCTTGTATACATTAACACTGTATCGTCCATTGTCAAGATCCAGATCACAGGCAACATCCACGGGTACGCTCCTCAATACACGCCCACTACCATTATTGCAAACATCTAATGCAACTCGCATTATCTTAACTTCTCCCGAAGCTATAACACCTTCCTCATTTTCATCCATCTCTGGTCGTACAGATAACTGCACACCTTTCGGTCCTCTTACTGCAAACCTGCATCGCTGTACATCAACTTCATCCTTAGTTTTATTCCGTAACCGCAATGTAAACAACCACCTACGAGTGTACACTGGTCCATTCAATCCATTCACAACAGGTCGGACACTATTCTGAAATTCAAACATCTCACAAACAGCAACAAAATACTCCTTCACAATTGCAATACCACCATAGTCCATTGTAAACTTCATAACCAAATTTTCCTCAACATTCTCTACAAAGGGCAATCCCCCAACTTGTGGCACATCAAACACACATTCGACTGTTGCTTCACCACCAGGAGGAATATCCCCACTTTCAAACTGTCCACATTCTATATCGTACTTCTTCAACAACACGCCTTTACCGTGTCCAGAAACACAAACAGAATGATCTTCTCTGTTTACAAACTTAAAACGCACAACAGTTCGTTTCCCCGCATATAACACTTCATCATGTTGTACTTCACAGTCCACAACAGGTTCCCGTGGCACAACAGTAAACTCATCAACACGTTTACAAACTTCTCCAGTACCGTGCCACTCAAAATATTTTCTACAAGAGACAGTCTCCCCCCTTCTTTTAACAACACCACGTTCACACTCTCCAATAAACTCAACTCCACCAACGGAACCGTGAACACAAACAGAGGGAAGAGCAAACTCTCCACCATTTTCGTACCGCATAAGCGTCTGCAAAACAAGAAATCCGTCAGAGTCAAACCCATCCACTGCAACATTGATAGATCCAACATCAACTGAATACACTTCACATCCATTGCATGGTCTCCGTATCAAAACCTGTACTTCTACACCATCATCAATTCCGTTAACAGGCCGTTTCACTCCAACATCAGCAACAATTCCACCCTTCACTAAAGCCACTGCATCTTCCTCTTCCTCTTCTGCTCCCACAACGCCAAGTTCAAGTAACCGTTCACGTAAATCATCATATTTCACGCTGTCACGACCACTAATAAGGCACAATTCCACATAAGCTGCAGATGCTTCTCTCACACGACGGAGCTCCATGTAACACAAACAAACTTTCCGTAAAATACACTTCACAATAAATAAACACCGTTCACGCTTGAAAACACCTATACTTGCCATATAGTTGTTTACTGCCATGCTGTAATTACCACGATCTCGGTAAACATCACCGAGTAATGCATATACACCACATTCAAACCTTTGAAATCGCGTTGTTGCTGTTCCAAAAGCGTCGAGTGCTCCACTTAGTAGCTGTATCCTGTTATCGCTGTTAGCATCAACATCAAGCGCTCGGTACCTGAATGCTTGCAAGTATATGAACCCTGTTTGTGGCATGTTAAAACTGTTAAGCTTATTACGACCACGTACTGTGGGAAGTAGTGTTTGTTCTACTGGAATCACTCCGCTACCACTCTCGTGAACACTCTCAAGGAGTTCACCTAGCCATGTGTATTGCAACGACATCCAACAGAAACTAAACTCATTGCCAGCAAGCTCTTTCACTTTTTGTAAGTGAAACATAAACTTCCGATATGCTACATTTGTCTCACCAAGTACCAAACATGAACGCACAATGTGCAAGCACAATATATCTAACCATTGTCTGCCCTCTGCTGGCTGAGGAGTATCTCCTGACTTTGCCTGTAAAATCTGCAAAAGTTTATCGTATGAATACTCAAGAAGCTTAGTAGAATGATCATCGATCCCCTTCATCTGTTCAAAAATTGCCATCTTAATAAGGTTACGACAACCAAAAAATGACATCGGATACAAATCGTTCTTCATTTCACGTTTCTTCAACTTCTGCATTTGCAACTCAAAAAAGTCTGTTGAATACTGTCGCAATCCAACCATAAGCTTCCTTACAAAAACAGCTTGCTCTCTCCTGGCAGTATCACCCGCTCCACCGTTAATAACAAATAACGAGTTTGATGTCATGTTGATCCTTGACATTAAGCTCTGAATCCTTACGTGTCTTGCACACTCTGGCCTTGCATAAACAACAAGTGCTACAAACTTTATCATCGTATTAGAAAACCTTGCCTTTATCCTGTTGATTTCGTTAACTAAAATATCGTCCAATGATTCGTCTAAACCTATCTCGTAGATGGAAATAAAAACTGCAGGTATGTAGTCATAATATTTGTACATCCACTCCAATGGCAACAATGAGTTATAAAACTTACCATTGTTGTTGTAAGGTGACAACGATGATTTAGATCCGTTCACTATAACTTCGTATCGTCGATCAGAATACTTCACGTTGAACCAAACACCCTTTGCTGTCCGACTAACACTACCGCCATCCTCTCTTGGCCACCACACACAATCACGTACACTGTAATTGTTAATAAGCTGTGCAATCCAGGCCACACCTTCACTGTTAACATCGTCTAATTCCCTGTCAATTGTTATCTGAACACCATAATGCAAGTCTTCACCACCGTGTACGTACTTTTCTTCTTGTGATACTCTTTGTCGCCATTCCTGTCTCTTTGAACGCAATTCTGGTGCAATACCTTGTACTACCACAAGTGGTGCTGGAACTGCTACCAATCCTGGGTGCACAGTCTCCATTAACCTTCAATAACGATACGTAACTACATACTTAAATAACGTATATCGCATTTTCAAAGACATCTTTTTCTCACTGAAAGCACAGCCACTCATCGATTTATCTTCTTCACCGTTCTATAAAGCACAAAATGGCTCTACAAACGACAATTACTACTCCATTTATCGATCCTCATGGTGATCTCCTTGAAGGAATTACTTACGATGGCCGCAATGACACATTATATTACATAAACATTCCTAAAGGTGAAGTGTTTGTTTTACCAGCTGTCTCCACACACGATACAACCAAACCACTTCCACCACCATCCGCTTCATTCAAAGTCAGCGATAGTATTGGTGTAATTGGTCTTACCACATCAACAGACACACTTGTATGCGGTGTTGAACGCGGTATCGTTTTGCTCAACGTCACTACTGGTGCGGTCACTCCTCTTGTCACATACCCACAAGATAATATTGTTGATGGACGTCAATTGAGATCAAACGATGGTTCGGTAGCTCCAGATGGCGCCTTTTGGGTTGGAACTATGGTTAAGGATGGTGAAATCGAGCCTTTAGGGTCAATGTACCGTCTCTCCAACGCAAATGCATCTTTGGAACATCTTTGGTCACAATGTAATATTCCGAACGGAATCAATTGGGATACTAAGCGTAATATTTTATACTGGACAGACTCAAAGGAACATTCAGTGTATGCTTTTGATGTCTACGGAGAGACTTACAAGCCGGATTTTTCTACAAAAAGAATTATGTTGCGTCATACAGAAGAGCCGGACGGATCCTGTCTTGACTCTAACGGTAACCTTTATGCGGCTGTTTGGGGTACAGGAAAAGTTGTTCGAGTTACAGCTGAAGGCAACAAAATCGACATGGAGTGGGTCTTCCCTTGCAAGAACGTTTCATGTGTTACTTTCGGAGGCCCACTTCTCGATCAAATGTATGTAACCACTGCAACTAACAACGTTTCAATTGATAAGACCGAACTTCCTGCTGCTGTTTTCAAAGTTGACCTTTCAAAACACGGAATCCGTGGTACACCTAAGAACTTGTTCCCTCTGTAGTTCGTCTTTTATAATTGTCGATCCACACAAGCAACCATTCCACAAACTCCTCTACATACTCGTTCTCTTCAACACCACCAGTACGAAGATTATTAAGTTTCCGACTTGCAATCTCTAGCCTACCGTCTCTCGAGTATTCGTTGGTTACACTCACATTTTCCATAATCTCAAGAATAGTGAATAGATGGAACTGTATAATCGGCGATTTAACGTATTCCTGAAATTGTGATTCCTTTACTAATTCCGCCACCATTGGATCGTCGATCTCTGTTGCTATGTCTTGTTTTTCGTTCTGGTCCTGTTTCTCCTTCTGCTCTTCTCCCTCCTCCACAACACCTTTTGATTCACTTTTCTTCTCATCAAGCTCTACATGTTTTGCAGACTTGAAACAGACAAGTGAGCAGTACTTGCTCATGCACTTTGGACATTTATACTTTGACTCTTTCTCTCCACATATGTCACAAATCATGTTTCCAAATGTAATTGTCGAAAGGAAAAATATAGAGTTTTTGCATACGACCCCACTTTGTAAAATTTCAGTTTTTCCCAATTAGGTAATAACCGTCATCCAACTTGTTGATCAGAACTTCTCTCCCTCTCTCCTTCTCTATTTTATGATCTTTACACAGCAATGAACATACAGAGAGTTGCTGTGATAGGAGCAGGTCCTAGTGGCTTAGCATCATTGAATGAGTTGTTACACACGTCTAAGGAAGGAAAGTCTACCATAAGAAGCTTTTGTGCGGCTGAAAACAATCTACCTGCAGATCCAGCATTTGAAGTGGTGGTTTTCGAACAGGGTAATGACATTGGTGGAACATGGAATTATAGTGCCTCAGCAGATCCTTGTTTGCCTGGTGATTCTAAACCAGACAACGTGAGAACTTTATTACCAGTTCCTGATGCCGTTGAATCTGCTTCATTTGACAATCCGCTACCATCAAACGTGAACCTCTCCGAAGTATGCCTTTGGAATAAAAGCGGTCTATACGATGAACTTTTTACCAATGTGCCAGATAGAATGATGAGATTCTCAGCTGGTTTGGACTTGGATCCCCAGAGTAAACACGGATCAGATAATCCTTATCACCCTTTTGTTACTCGTCAGCACGTTTCACAGTATCTGCAGAACTTTGCTGAAGTGAATGATCTTAAAAAGCATGTTAGGTTTAATTCTACGGTGGAGAAATTGTATAAGAAGGATGATAAATGGGTTCTGAATGTTCTTGTGACAGAGGAGGAAGGAAACAAGTGGTATTCTGAGACGTTTGATGCAGTGATGCTTTGCAATGGCCGTTTTAAAATACCTTTTGTTCCCAAAATAGAAGGATTAGATGAGTTTGCTAGAAGACGCCCAAATGATGTCTCTCATACTAAGGCGTTTAGGAACGTTGAACCTTATAGGGGAAAGAAAGTTCTACTTGTAGGATCGAGTATCAGTGCTATTGATCTCTTGCAATATTTAATTCCAGCATGCAAGGAGGTTTGGTTATCCAGTAATTCAGTTACAGCTTTAAAAGTCAGCAACGAGAAACACACTGGTAAACCTAAGGATGGGCAATGGATTTCTGATATTTTACACGACGAGAATCTTAAGTACAATAGATGTTCCCGTATCAAAAGATTTGAAGGTGATACTGTTATTTTTGAAGATGGGTCAGCTGAAAAGTTTGATAAGATTCTATTTGCAACAGGGTACCATCTTTCATATCCTTTTTTAAACATCCCAGAGAATGAGGGGAAGAACTATATTAACATTCTTTCGGGTAAAAAGGGCGATGACAATCATGCTATGACAAAAGCTGATGGTGTCTACATGTATACCTTCTCAGTTGCTGATCCAACCTTGGCATTTATTGGTATTGCACACACACCATTGATCTTTTTGATGTCGGAACTTGGTGCAATGGCCGCCGCTGGCGTGTGGTCTAACATTAAACATCTTCCTTCTGTAAAGGAGCAGAAACTTTGGTGTGAGGAAAAGCTAGCTTCTAGTAAGGATGGTCTAACTATGATCAGTGAAAAAGATTTTAAAGCTTTTGTGGATACGATGTTTCCATTAGCTCCTCTAGGAAGGATCAATTTCAAGGACCTTATCATTGAAGATGAAGTCGAACTATCTCGGCTAGTTCTTAAAGAGCTGTTTTATAAATATGTCAATGGAGAGATTGTTTAGTGTACACTGTAGTGATGTAATCATTTAAACTAGAACATTTTTGAAAAGTTTATGTACGAGATTCGCAGATTTTAAACCTATCTTTTTCTTGATAACACACATGCATGGATCTGGGCTACTCTTCATCAGATTCTGATAATGACGATCCCTCTGCAGAGAAAAGGGATTATACGTTATTGAATTTAGATGAGGTATTTGAAATCAAAGAGCGTCCAACAGTGAAACGAAGAAAGTGCGATACTATTGATGTTCACGCTATTATGGAACAAGTGAAGGACCGAATCGAGTCCGAACTTACAGAAAAAGAAGAAGAGGAACAACCAGAACAAGTGGAAGGTACTGCTGTAAATGATGATAGTCAATCTGAAATTCCTGGTGGTGTGTCTGTTAGTGTACCTAAAGGTGTCCACATGGAAGAATTTAATGTTGATGACTTTTATGAAGAAAACCGCAGATTACACGAAACAGGTCAACTTGATGCTCTAAAGCAGGATAAGATTGGTAAAATCGAACTACATAAAGGTTCAGGCGGTGTCGGTAGTTTGAAAGATGTAATTAACTTTAATTTAAAGAACGAAGAGAAGATCGTTTTCCAAAATAAGGAAAGAATTGCCCGAGAACGTGCCAATAAGAAGAAATTATAAGTAGATGTTAAACTAGATGTATTATATAAGTTATGTACAAGTAAACTGGGATATATTGTTTTTAATTTGCTGTTTTCTTTTCTTGTTCGTACTCCTTTTGTAATTCCTTAATAGTTGCTTCATCAAGAGGTGGAATAGGGATGTCTTCAAAATCATCTTGGTTCAAGAAGTTGTATGTGTAAAGATAGATACCGATAGGAATTGCTGAAAGGATGGCCAAACCAATCATGTTCTTAACAAAGTAAGGCTGGCGAGCACGAAGCATAGCTGGTGACATTCTGTAAGTGTGTGGCTCATAGTAGCCTTTGTTAGTCATAAAATTGCGGATTAAAGCCGATGGATGCATTGTCGATGTGGTGTTGTTGAACTGTGTAAGTGGGTGTTCTTGAACCTCAGGTCAGGTCAGGTCAGGCCAGTTCTGAGATCATGAATTTAGATTTTGAAGGTTTGAGGCTTCTTCTTTCTGCACAACGAAAATTTTGAAAAAAAAAAATATTTGATATCTGAAAGAAGATCTGTACATCACGAATTAACCACTAAACCATTCACTTGCAAGCCATTAGATGAGTGACGAAGAGAAGAAAACGGTAAAGATTGTTGTTGATAACAAGGAGGTTGAAGTTGCAGCTCCTGATGAGGAAGAACTATACCTTGAAAAAATAGTTTTTGGTGATTCCGAAGGTTTTGCCAATAATTTGAGGAATGTAGACAACCTCTATGAAGACGAAGATGATGATGATGCCAGTGAAAAGGAGAATGCATTTAACTCATCAGATTCGGAACCTGATGAATTTTTAGATACTTTCAAAAACAAACAAGAATATGGTTTTGATGAGATTGATGGTGGTAACTCCAGTGATGAAGATGAAAATAATTTTGAGAAACTGAACGACGATGAGTTGTTTTACAATGATTCAGAAGCAGATTCAGATGCTATGGATGTTGATGATATATCTGATGCAGAAGTGGAAAGTATTTCATCTGATGAAGATGCATGGGTTGATTCTGATGACGAAAGAATTGTGGTTGACGTGAGTACGTTGAGTAGAATGAGGAAGTTACGTGAAACTGAAGAAGAGAAATTTCTTACAGGTATGGACTATATCAATAGGTTGAAGAAACAATATGCATCTACTTTTAAAGTCCCTGAATGGACTACTCACAAATACGAAGACAATGCATCAGATAATGAAACCGAAGATGCAGGAAAGATGAAGAACTATGATGTAGTCGGTGCTTCACAGAATGTTGCCATTACATCGTCGAACAATCCATTAGTTGAATTTTTGGCAGCTAATCAAACCTATAATATCACTAATGAAAACTCGAAACTTCTTAATCCTGAAAGGTTGAGTATCACCAGACTAGTCGATGCTAATATCACAAGACCATCTAAATCTGGAGTACAATCCTTGAGTTTCCATCCTACACAGCCGCTTTTGCTTACTGGTGGTTTTGATCGTACCTTACGTATATATCATATTGACGGTAAAAATAACAATATGATTACATCATTACATTTAAGACAATCACCAGTACAAACGTGTGTATTTTTGAAGGACAATGAAACAGGACAAACCAACATTTTATCTGGTGGTAGACGTAAATATATGTACAAATGGAGTGTTGATATGGGTATCATTGAGAAAGTTACTAGAATGTATGGTAACGAAAATAAACAACGATCTTTTGAAACTTTCAAGACATCCAAAAACGGTAAGTTGGTTGCTCTTTTAGGTAACAGGGGATGGGTGAATTTACTCTCCGTTTCAACATGTCAATGGATCCATGGATTTAAAGCTGAAGGGAATGTGGTAGATTTAGAATTTTGTGATGACGACAAAACTCTACTTATAATTAACCAAGCGGGTGAAGTATGGGAATTCAGTTTCACAGATTTCAAAATTAAAAGCAAATGGACTGATGTTACTGGTGTCGGTATTACGAAAATAAGATGTTCACCAAACAGCAGATTCCTTGTTATTGGATCCAACACCGGGTTTGTGAATGTATACGACAGACTCAAGAACAACGTACTAATAAAGTCTATCGGTAATCTAACGACAACGATTTCGAGTCTAGAGTTTAGCCATGATTCGCAAGTACTCTGCATGGCGTCCAGAGCTGCCCGTGATGCCCTCAAGATGGTCCATCTTCCGTCCTGCCATGTTTTCAAGAACTGGCCAACCAACATGACTCCGCTTGGTAAAGTGACATCGGTAGCATTTGCACCATCAGGCGGATTCCTTGCTACAGGTAACGACCAGGGCCGTGTCAGACTCTGGCAACTCCTTGATATCTAGTGCCACCGAACATGTATCTATATACATCTATCTATATTCCTTCTGTAAGAATAATCAACCAATAACACCCTGTGCAATAAGCACGACAGAATTTGTTGTCGCGACGGGACACGGAGACCCGGATAGAACCCTCAAATGCATCGCCAAAGACAATGTCGGATCATTTGCACAACCCTTGTAACCGACTGCTGACTGGGTCCGGTTAACCGTGTGATATAACACCTTGGTATTACCCCGCTGCACTTCCTTACATTCTTTACTATACCCTTTTCTCTCTCAGAAAGTATATTTCATCGTTGAGATCAAACTGAAAATAACTTTCTTTTCCATATCTATGACAGATATCACACGACTAGCTGATGAGTTGATCGCTACTGCATCAGCTGTAACGGATCAGCGAGTAGTAGTTCTCATATATGGACCGCCGGGATCTGGTAAGACAACTGTTGCTGGCCAATTAGTTGATTTGATTAATGAAAAAACAAGCACCGTTCCAGAAATTGAATGTATCTCATCGAAACCGTACAGAGTTTACACTGGTTCCGGAGGAACACAAACACAGATATGCGAGTACAGGAACGAACAAAGGTCGAACGACAATAAAATACCAGCTGCAATTCATCTGAAAATGGACGGTTTCCATTTACCGTTGGCAAACTTAACACCTGAACTAGTTGCACGACGTGGATGTCACGAATCGTTTGATGCCAAACTTGTAGTACGACTCTGTGAATTACTTGCTAACAACGAATGGTCGTCGTTAAGTATACCTGACTTTGATCACCAGAAAAAGGATCCTGTAAATCCAGGTATACGACTCCATGCTACTACTAAAATTGTAGTATTTGAAGGATTGTATTTGATGTTGAATATATCACCATGGAATGAAATATCGTCACTGGCGAGTAAATTAAAGGAAATGAATTATCCTATAAAAGTTGTTAAAGTTGACGGTGGTAATACGGATGTGTTGGCAGAACGTGTTGCCAAGCGTCATTATAAATGTGGACTGGTTACATCTTATGAAGAAGGGTTAGAAAAATACCACGCAAATGATATCCACAACGCTCATGTTGTTCTCTCTGAAAGTACAGGATCACTTACAGATTACGTTCTTGATAATACCAGGAGTATTTGATCTGTGCGTAATCTTTAGTCTTTTGATAAAAAATGCAAAATTTTATAAATGCTAAATAATGTTAGAAATAAAGGTAAAGTAAAAAGTGAAAAGTAAAAAGTGAAAAGTGGAAAGTAGAAATTGAAAAACAAAAGACAAAGTGTGAAAAGTGAAATCATCCAACGATTTTATGTTTACGACGTGCTAAAATAGTTGCAGAGTCAAGTTGTAAGCTGACGACACCATGTTGTGACATTTTCTCCTCTAAAGAAACTTCTTTAACAACAGGATCTGCAATACCATTATGCATTTTTTCAGATCCTTTAAAAACATAAGGAGTATGTGCCTTACATTTAGCCATAAATTCGCTTCGTGTCAACTTGTGTAAATGTTCGTGAGTGGTATCATGCATACTAGCACTTGGAGTTTTGTCGTCGTATTCCATTTCAGTAGTATCTTCTTCATTATTTAGTTCCATGATATGATTTGCCAGATTGAAAGATCCTACATGGCTGTGGTTAGAGCTGTGAGATCCATGTGAGATTGAAGTATCAGAGGTAATCGATCCTGACCTTTTGGAGTGATCCGTGTCAATACTAAAACTGATGGACGTTTTACGCGGTTTGTTACCCGTTGTACCGTGTTCGTTTTCGTTTTCGTCGCTGTGTGGTTGTTCATCAATTATAGTACCGTGGGTAACAATAGTAGTAGTGGTTGCATGACTGTGTACTGAAGTCAAATTTGGTAAATCTGGGTCTTGCCTACTTCTTCGTATCATCGGACTTTTCGTTCTCGCTAATGAGGTTAGGGTTATAGGGTATGTGTCATCATAATCATCAGAATCTAACGAACTGGTATCATCGTCATCCTCCTCCTCCTCATCGTCATCATCATCGTCTTCATCGTCTTCATCACTTAACACGTGATTATCGTATGCAATAACAGGCACTTCACCAAGATCGGCAGAACTGACGTCAGAGTTTAGATCACTCATACTGCTTGAATTTGATGAAGTGGAGAGTCTAGTAGGTTTTTGACAAATAAAGTCAATAACACCGTTACGGTTCTTATGACGAACATCTTTGGCGGTATCAAAAACCAATTTAATAGCTTCTGCCCTTGGAGTGAGAACTTGAACATCCTCAGTATTTACCCTTCCACTAAAATAGTCATCAACATTATTCTTATTAATAAGATCTTCACTAAAAGTTTTGAAAAGTGCATTGTCATAAGTATTTTGGGGTGCATCTTCCGCTGGAGAAGACATACGTACAATTGTTGTTTCATACCCTTGATTAAACCATGGATCTTGTAAAACTTGTTCTATAGAATAACGCTTAACAGGATCAACAGTTAGAAGGTTCGAGATTAGATTTTTACATCCTTCTGAAACTTCATCAAACCATGGTTTCAAAAATTGATAGTTACCCTTCATGACTTTCTCTGTTATATCATTCGGGTTTTGATTATTAGAATAAAATGGAGGGAATCCAACAACCATTGTATACAAGACACACCCAAGTGCCCACATATCCACTTTCTTATCATAGCCAACATTCATATGTTGTTCAGGTGATGTATAACCAACAGTTCCACACGGTGTTTTAGCAAGTTCTTGAGATGTTTGTAATAACGTGGAAAGACCAAAATCAGCTAGTTTGATGGTACCAATACCGCCGGCACCATTTTCTATACTGAATTTACCTTCATCGACTTTGTTGTCATCATCTGAAACTCTTCTTGCCTTGATTTGTTCCTCTGGTGAACGTTCAACGAATGGTGAAGGCTCAAACAATAGATTTTCAGGTTTGATATCTCTATGTACAATACCTTTGTTGTGTAGATATTTTATAGCAAATGCAACTTGCCTAAATATATGACGTGTTAAGTTTTCACTGAAGTAAGTATATTTGATAATTTGATTGAAGATTTCTCCACCTGAAACATATTCCATAAATAAGAAACAAAATTTCGAACTTGCCGGATTAAAGTAGTTGTATAATCTGATAATATTTGGATGATCAACTTGTCTTAAAATGGCAATTTCTTTCAGAATTGAGTTAATTTGATCAGGTTTCATCAATGATTTGTCAATAATTTTGATTGCAATTACAGATTTCTCTTTTGTATCATAAGCTTTAAAAACATATGAAAACGCCCCATCTCCAACTTTCTCTTGAAGTATATACCTGGAACTAAGTTCTTTATAGTAATCAGCATACTCCGGGTGTTCCTTGATAAGTTGTGTAACCTTTTCCTTAGCGTCACCATCATCATCGGCGATGCTCTGATCTTTACAAACATTAACCTCTTTCCCTCTTTCCAACCCTCTCCCCTTCTCAACACCTTCCTTTGTCTTCCGGTTTATTATATTTTTAAACAAATCTAACATTTTTGGGATTTATGTTTCAATAACGGATGATATTATCAAGCCGTACCTGATTTTGATGATAAAATGTTTCACCTTCAACGGCAGTGGATAGATTAATAAGATTCCACCTAGCTTGTAAGTAAAAAAGGGGAGCTTTGAGTGATCTTTAAAAGTAGATACTGGACCCGCTGTTGATACTATAGAGTGCGTGCACGGAGCCAGGTGATTGATTGCACAGAGCACACACCTGCTGACATCCTGGGAGCCGGAAAACGGCGTCTCAAAACAAACAGCGTTCTGCACAGTATTTTTGGAAATGCCAAAAAAAAAAGTGAAATCGAGTGCTCTGCGCCAAGAGAAAACATTTCCCTTTTCAGCCTGTCCGTGCACCAGTTTGTGCAACATGTTTTTTTCAGTAGGTTCTTTGACTGTTCAACACCTGTTCTGTTGCTAAAGCTATCAGGATTGCCATGTCTGCTGCTAAGTACTTCAAGGTCACACAGCTTAAGTCTACTATCGGCTTGCCAAGGCTTTACAAAGACACCCTACTGTCTTTGGGTTTGCGCAGAAGACACCAGACAGTTTACCACAAGATTACTCCACAACAAGCAGGTGCAATTGCAAGGGTAAAGGAACTAGTCAAAGTGGAACTTTCAGATGTTTATAAGAACAAAGAAGAAATGAGAGAGGAAAGAAAATCTGACCCAGGCTTTGAAATCATTAAGAGAGTATGATTTATTTACTTATTTCGGTAACTTGTATAACTTAGGTTGTTTACCACCACATTGTATATAGCTATAATCCATTCGAATCATTTGTTTGTTGTTAAATTTACGGGGATATCATGATTTTCTATAAATACAAATACAAATTTTGAGATTAGTTCAACGGTTTCTCGAATTCATCATCTAACGCACTAATCAAATCGTCAGCATTAATCACAAGTTTACTACTGAAAGTGGTTCTTTCCTTCTTCATAAAACTCATAGATTGATTGTAAATTTCAGTATCACTGGAAACTAAACTTTCATCAACCATCTTCATTATACCTTTAGCACTGATTGTCATCGAGTTATCATACGTAGCATATACAGAACCTAAATGTTTAGGCTTGGTACCACTACTTCCATTATTTGAAATACCTGTTCTCTCGCTGTGTAACTTTTTAATTGGAGAGCTGTTCCGCTGAAGTGATCGGAACAGCATGTCTTGTTTCATTGGTGATTTTTTAGCAGGTGAAGAAACAAGGAAAGAACTCATCTCATCAATTTCAAAATTGGTATCTTCTTCTTTTTCAGAATCATTATCAATTTCATCTTCACTATCAGATTTATCCAATCTACTCATCTCTGCTTCATCACTGAAATACAAACTTTCATCAATATCTTCATCTAAAACAGAACTAACAATTGGTTCGTAAATTGTACTTATTGAACCGCTCTCTTCAGACGCAATAACGTAATCACCAAACCGTAGTCTATAATCATTTTTTCCATGTGTAAAACATTTCATAATAGGATCGATTTTTGTTGGATTAAAAATGTTACCCTTGTAAGATAATTGGTATGGAACTTGCGTTATGTATGTTTTGCTAAATGGCTTGCTGTATTTTTTGGTAACATTTTTAAAAAAAGTTATATCTTCAGTATAATCAATCTTATCCTTTTGTCTATCTCCTGTGCTTTCTGTTACTATTTTAGATTGATAAAATGGGAAAATAGCATCTTCTTGTCTATCGTATATCTTATCAAACCTGTAACATGGTTCAGACAACATCTTAATAGAGCCTGCTTTTTTCTGGATACCTGCATTTGTTTTGTTGCTATTGCTCTTTGCATTTTTTTGCTGCGTTTTCTTAACTATTTTCAATTGTTTAAGATGAAGTTCATCCTGACTTTTCTTGCTACTAACACAAGACATGATGATCGATCTACAAAGGAAGCAAAAAAGGGATCAAACAATAAAAGAAGAGAGCCCCAAATCTAAAAGCCTTGTCGATCAGTTTTAATATAATTGCGGTGAGGTGGTTAGTCTAAACTATCTTAAACACTTAAGTTACCGCTTTAGGAAAAATGTCAACAATAATTATTTACTTTCCCAAAATAGTAATTTCAAACTGGAACTATTCCATATTAAAAACAAATTGATTACTTTAAGCCAGGGTTTGTTGCTGCATTCATCACTCATTTGACTTGGTATTTTGCTGTCGTAAAGTTTCCGCGTACAAATTTCGTATTGTAAGTTGAACAATGTGGCTGTCATTGGACTTCAAGTTGTCACGTCTCTTCACCTAAAGTACTATTTTATAATTTATTCAATAAGTATCCCCTCTGAATATGTATAAACAGTTTATCATGTAAAAATTATCCTCTCTAAAGTATTTCCTTATCGATTGGCATACTGTTCTATTTTTAGATTTTTCTTCTCAGTTTAACATGGTTGATGCAAGAGACATGATCTCCAATACACTGGAAACATATTAGCACTCTAACACCTCATAATAGTATACCAAATCATATCATCTTAGGAAGTAATACTGTGAACGCGTTTTCATTGTTATCAAAACAGTATTCAATTGTGCACGCCAAATCTATTTCTGAGTTTAAAATTTGTCTCCAATTATCTTTCATTTTGTAAACTGTACAGATAAACCAAACTCCCATGCTTTCTTGGAGGAACGATCAAGTATTACTTTTCTTGAAAAACAAAGGTTACCCAGATGATATTCTAGCTAAATTTAGGGAACACAACATCACGGGGCTAGTCCTTCCTATGTTAAATACAGCCGAGTTAAAGGAGATGGGCGTTGAGCAGCTTAAAACAAGGCTAAAATTGTTAAATGATATCAATTCTTTGATTTTAGAGAAAGGCGAAACAAGAATAGTTACAGATGAACATCCTATGATATCAGAACTTTTATCTAAGGAACTGGCTAAAGAATTAGCTAAAAATATTTCAGAATCAGTTACTCAAGATACATTAAAACGACAACAAAAGAGAGACGAAGAGTTCCATACACTAACAACCAAAGTTAATAAATTGAGGGAAGAAGTGTTACCAATACTTAAGGAAATACAGGATAGTAAACCATTACCATCGCCAACAGTCAATAATGATAGTGCCACTCCAACGATGCCAAAGCCAAGGTTGAGCCATAGATCAAGTTCACATAACACAGTACCAACTTCTCCTGTAAAAAAGAGTACTTTTAACTCTCCATCAGATACTGTCTCTAATGATACTTTAAAACAATTAAGAGCGAAATCTGAAGATCCATGCTACAAGATTCTTCAAGCAGCAATGAGAAGTCATAAACTTGATAAGAGTGAATGGCGTAAATATGTTTTAGTCATTTGTTATGGTGGTGATAAGGAAAGAGTTTTAAGGTACGACGAGAAACCTGTTCATGTTTTCAAAGAACTCAATGAATTGGGATTGTCTCCATCTATTATGCTAAGACAAGTAGATGAAAATGATATTACAGGTAGTGTAGTTCAGAAAGATGATTACGAAACTCCTGGTGGTCGATTATAAACATGTTTTATTTATTATTAATTTATAAATGTAATTATGGAATTAGTATGGTTTGAACTTCCTCTTTTCTCTCATCACCTTGATTTTCTCTTGATCTTGTTTGAACTTGGAGAGGAGTTGGTTCATTTCTTGTTTCTTACGTTCTCTAATCTGGAATCTATAGAAATCTTGCTTCTCCTTCTTCTTCGACTTTTTCACCAAATTCTCATCTTTCTCAAGATCTGCCTTCTTCTTCATGCTTCCTAAAATATCTGCCTTGGTTTTCCTTTGCTTACCTACAACTAAAGTAAAACCATCTTCATCCACGACGGTTCTCATGCCAGCAACTTCCTCTTCTGCTTGCTTCTCTTTTGCTTGGAATTCTACCAACGAATGCGTCACCTCCTTCTCAAGTGTTTCACGGTCTAATAAACCGGGTATTTGACTGTATTTACTCGTTCCTACTTGTTCAGGACCCTTCCATACTATTTTCCTCTTTTTTTTAAGACTTTCCAAGAATAATTCCAAACCATCTCTGTCAAGGAAAGTGATCACACTACTTCCAAACGGTAGCTGTTCTTCCTTCGATAATTCTTTACCTAACTGTTCATTCGTTAGCTTGGATAGATTGATGTGAATATCATAGTTAACACCAGATCCTGTTGCTGAAACTCTAGAGTTGTCAACTGCTTCTCTAGTGAGTACGGATTCAAGATGACATCCGTTGTTCACCTGACTAAACAAATCCTTTGCTGTCTTCAAATCCCAGTACGGGAGTGGATTCACCAAGAACAGTGCTCTTGTGGTTTCTGCAAGTTCATCGGCATTTCTACTGACGTGGGGTTTTATGTAGCAGTAGTGAACAGATTCTGGTAAGCCTGCGCTTGCGGGTATATATATTGGAAGCGGGACAAATCCTTTTATCAAAGACATTGTTGATGATCTGTTGATGACCGTGGAACAGCACAGATGAAGACTTTGTTGTCGAAAAGGCCCGTAAAATTCAACTACAATAGTTGAAGACTCAAATGTCACAAAGAAAAAATTTGCCAGAGATCGCTGAGGGTGAAAATACAATACTTAAGCATAATCGCCCTAGCGTCTTTCTTTTCAGTGATTACTACTGCAATAGATACACACAAGCAATGTCAAGAGTTTGTTCTGCACCTAACTGTGGTAAAGTTACCACTTCCAATTTGAAATGTCCTATTTGTTTGAAAAATGGACGCAACGAATATTTCTGTAACTCCAACTGTTTCAGAGGTTCATTTGCCCAACACAAGGCTATCCATCCAAAGGAAGGATGTGAAACTTACGATCCATACCCAGAGTACAACTATAGAGGTGATTTGAGACCATGTTTCCCACTTTCTCCAAGACGTGAAGTTCCAGACAACATTGTCAAGCCTGATTATGCGCAAAACGGTGAACCAGTAAGTGAATTGAAAAACGATAGAACTAACAAAATCAAAGTATTAAGTGGCGATGAAATTGTTAAAATGAGAGAAGTTTGTAAACTAGGTAGAGAGATTCTTGATTTAGCTGGAGCTGCGGCCAAGCCAGGTGTGACTACTGATGAAATTGACAGGATTGTCCATGAAGCAAGTATTGAACGTGGCGGTTACCCATCTCCACTTAATTACTTTAACTATCCAAAATCTGTCTGTACTTCTATCAACGAAATTGTGTGCCATGGTATTCCAGATCAAAGGAAGTTACAAGATGGTGACATCATCAACATTGATGTTTCCTTTTATAAAGACGGTTTCCATGCAGATTTAAACGAAACTTACTACGTTGGTGAAAAGGCTAAAAAAAATAAGGATTTAGTCAGATTAGTTGAAACTACTCGTGAATCTCTTGACAAGTGTATTGAAATAATCAAGCCAGGTGTTCCAATTAGAGAATTTGGTAACATCATTCAAAAGCATGCCGAGGAAAACAATGTTTCTGTTATCAGAACCTATTGTGGACATGGTGTTGGTGAGCTATTCCATTGTCAACCAGAAGTTCCACATTATGCCAACAACAAGGCCATCGGTGTATGCAAGCCAGGTATTTGTTTCACGATCGAACCAATGCTTAATCTCGGTAGTTACAGAGACGTTTTATGGCCAGATGGATGGACTTCATCTACTGCAGACGGTAAGCCTAGTGCACAATTTGAACATACTCTTCTTGTCACTGAAGACGGTGTTGAAGTTCTTACTGCTAGAACTGCAAACTCTCCTGGTGGCCCTGTCAAAAGATTATAAGGCCCATAACATTTCCCACTATTGCCATTTATAGATAACTCTTTTGTTACGAACATGTATATCATCTCCCGCTTATAGAAAGTAAAGTTATAGACCGAATAACCAGTTTAGTGTATCATCTTTAAATTCTAGTGAAAAATGGTTTCATATACGACGCGTAACCTATTTTCGTGGCGTTTTGTCCTTTTACATTAAACAAAGCATCAACATGACTGACACTGTAACAGAAATTAATCCATATGAAGTTCTTGGGGTAGAGACCACAGCAGAACTTTCAGCCATCAAAAAGGCATACCATAAGCTCTGTTTGAAATATCATCCGGATAAAAACGAAGGATTCCGGAAAGAGTTTGATAACGTCCAACTGGCGTACCTCACATTAAGTGATGAGGGGAAAAGAAAAGTATACGATACTACTGGTCGACTTGATGGTCAAGGTGATGTTATTGATTGGGAATGGAAGTTTGCTGAAGTGACTAAGGAAATGATCGAAAAGGATAGAAAGGAATACCAAGGAAGCAAGGAAGAAGAAGAAGATGTTCTTCGTGAGTTGAAACGTCTTGATGGTGATATGGAAGGTTTGTTTGAGGTTGTACTACATCTTGAATTTAGTAAGGACGCAGAGGAACGTATGTTTCAGTTGTGCAAGAATATTATTGAAAAGGACGGACTTAAGTTAGCTAAATGGGACAAGTACGTAAAAAACCGTTCGAAAATTATCAAGAAACTTGAAAAACGACGTCTACGTGAAGCCAAAGCAGTAGCTGCTGCTGCTGCTGCTGAAGAAAACAACGATGACTCTTCTACGGGAGACCTAGGTTCTCTCCAAGCTCTGATTCTTGGCAACAAGAAACGCCATCGGTCTGCAATGGACGATATTCTTGAGAAGTACAGCCAACCGGCCAAGAAGAGCAAAAGCAAGTCCAAGAGGAAGACAAGCAGGAAAGACTAGCCTGCGTATAAGTCTGTATAACATGTATACTCCACTGTAAAAGACTGTCTGCCCACCAACCAGAATTTCCCCCCACGAAATCTCGATTCAGTCCCGCCAGATAAACTTTTTCCCTCAAATTCTTCTCGCTAAGGGGAAACGAACAGTTTGCAACAACGTGAAGAGGTCAGACAAGACTTCACTAACAAAGCCACATTCCAGTCTCTCTTGCTTTTCCTGTGCAAGCGTCTACTCAGATACAAGTGCTGAATTTGTATCTACTACAGCTGACTCTATTGGTATTTCCAGTTACCATACACTTCAATAATGTCTCCGCCCCTGAAGAAGCGTCATATTGACACTTACTCTGACGATAGTGCACTACCCCTCCCGTCGCCTTCCGCTTCGCCTATACACAACTCAAAAGACGATGACACACTTCTATATTCTCTCCTGGAAAGAAGCAGTAGACACACGTTGTCTGCTATTTTTGCTCGCATAGGATCAACACTTCGAAAAGACCTCATTTGTGCCTTCCCTCGAGAAATTACAAACTTAGTACTGTCCTTTTTAGACCATCAAGATCTGATTCAGTGTTTGCAAGTGTCTCATAAATGGAACATCATAGTGAATAATTTACCTGAATTATGGAAGAATTTGCTTCTTTCTGAAAACTGGATCAAGGAAGATGAATACAACAGTGAATATGCCTACTTTCAATCACTTCGTCCCGATCTCTCAGATACAATCATTCCACGTCTGATATATGCACGTCGGCGAATTATTCACAAGAGATGGATGGACAAATCTTTCAAACCAGAGGTGAAACTTCTCAGTGGTGATGCATTAAATGTCATCACTTGCATACAATTAGATAAGGAGAGAATGGCGGCCGGTTCAAATGCAAACCACATATTAGTCTACGAAACAGAAACAGGTCGTCTTCTTCAAACTTTGAAAGGACATACCGGTGGTGTTTGGGCAATGAAATTTGCTGGTGATATCCTGGCGTCCGGTTCAACTGACCGAACAGTGAGAATCTGGAACTTAAGAACAGGAAAATGTACACATATCTTTCATGGACACACATCCACTGTGAGATGTTTGGAAATTATGGAACCTAAGAAAATTGGTACAGACGATGAAGGTAATCCTATCATGTTCCCCGAATCCCCACTTCTCATTACAGGAAGCAGAGATGCAACTCTTTACGTATGGAAATTGCCTACTCTTGATGACCAACAAACACAGATTTGCGACTACGAGCCTTTAGATAATCCATACTTTGTGAATATTTTGAAGGGGCATTCTGCGTCAGTCAGAGCCGTCACAGGATACGCTAACATTCTTATATCTGGAAGTTATGATCATACTGCTAGGGTCTGGGATTTACGCACTAACGAATGCAAATGGGTGTTGACTGGTCACACTGACAGGATTTACTCTTGTGTTTATGATGTTAAGAGAAACAGATGCTACACGGGTAGTGTCGACAACACAGTTAGAATTTGGGATCTTGACACTGGTGAAACTGTTTCTATTCTTGAAGGACATCAAATTTTGGTGGGATTGATTACCACATCTGACAATGTTCTTGTTTCAGCTGCAGCTGATTCTACTGTTAGAGTATGGGACCCAGATACTGGACATGCACAACATGTTTTCAGAGGTCATTCAGCGGCGATAACCTGTGTTGCGAACGACGACAGGAAAGTTGTATCTGGAAGTCAAGGAATGCTCAAACTATGGGATACGAAATCCGGGGAATTGGTAAGAGATCTTGCACAAGATGTTGACGGTGCCGTGTGGCAAGTTGCCATGGACTACAAACGATGTCTTGCAGCTGTCCAGCGCCGTGATGTCACGTACCTAGAACTAACAGAATTTGCATGGCCAGGAAACGATCCTGGTGAGTGGCTATATAAGAAACAGGATCCAATAATGCAATAATAGCGATAGTATTTGCATCTAAAGTGCAGAGCACTTTTTACATACCCTTTATGTGTAAACTTTATTCCTATAATATTTTTTCTATCAATTTATTCTTTGTACGGTTGGTTTCTTTCAACCTGAAACCACCTTCCCGATTTGGAAGTCGTGAAGTTCGGCTTTGAGAATGAAAAATTTCAAACATCAAGATGCTAGCTATACAGTGCAAAATATTTTTTTTTCCCCGTGTTTCATAATCAGGCTTCACGGAGACCACCTGCAACCGATGGCAATGAAACAAAAGAAGGCCGGTCTCATACAGAGAGACTTGGACAACAAGGTGTACAATCACATTATCCAGTTGCTTGACGACAAGTCTGCTGTGAAATCCAACAACACGGGGGAAAGCGATCAATTTGGAATGGCTCTTGCTAAAGACCTTCACTTTGATGAAATCCTCGAGTACGTTCAGCTGAAAGACAAGAGTCTCGGTAGAATGAAGAATGATATTTTAGGGAAGAGTATTGATAGAGTATGGGAAGAGATCAAAGCTGAAGAAGCTGAAGAAATGAAGGGTTTGCTTGGCGTTGGTGATGGAACTGGTCACATCAAAGATATTGATGAACAGGAAAGTGAAGCACCTCTTATGGAAGTGCAAGATTTGAATCTTGCAAACAAGAATATTGTTTCGTTGTGGAAATCCACAGAGGATAATGCAGAGAAAGGCGAGACTGTAGGTAAGGAACAAGATGCGGATTCTAAAAAACGACGTGGAAAGGACAAGGAGAGTAAGAAGAAGCGGGTGAAAGTGGACAGGTCTGCACCTAATATGACACTTAAATCTCTAGGTGGTT
Source organism: Pichia norvegensis (assembly GCA_030570285.1). Lineage (NCBI taxonomy): Eukaryota > Fungi > Ascomycota > Pichiomycetes > Pichiales > Pichiaceae > Pichia > Pichia norvegensis. Next base: position 187,134 of record JAJLVM010000164.1, read on the forward strand.
TAGAAGATGTTTGTGCTGAACTAATGGAAGTGGTTGGTATGCCTATTTTACATCCTGAAATTTACCTGTCTACTGGTATCCAGCCACCGCGTGGTGTTTTACTACATGGACCACCAGGATGTGGTAAAACCACAATTGCGAATGCATTAGCCGGCGATTTAGGGACATCATTCATCAATATTTCAGCACCGTCCGTGGTGAGTGGTATGTCCGGAGAGAGTGAGAAGAAGATCCGTGAGATTTTCGACGAGGCAAAGTCATTAGCACCGTGTTTGATTTTCATTGATGAAATTGATGCAATCACGCCGAAGAGAGATGGTGGTGCACAAAGGGAAATGGAGAGAAGAATTGTTGCACAGTTGTTAACATGTATGGATGAGCTGTCACTTGAGAAAACCGGCGGCAAGCCCGTTATAGTCATTGGTGCAACCAACAGACCTGACAGTTTAGATGCTGCTTTGAGAAGAGCGGGAAGATTCGACAGGGAGATCTGCATTAATGTTCCAAGTGAACCTGCAAGGCTGCACATTCTACAGAACATGACGAAGGATTTGAAAATCAGTGGTGATCTCGGTTTGAAAGAGTTGGCCAAAATGACGCCAGGTTTTGTTGGTGCCGATTTGAAAGCATTGGTGACTTCTGCGGGTGTTGCGGCGATTAAGAGAATTTTCAGTACATTGACTACAGTTGATGGGAAACTACCTGGAGAGACGGATGATATGATGGAGCTTGACGTTGAACGCGATGATAACGATAATGAAAATGATAATGAAAACGGCGAAGTTTTCTCTACACCACTTACCACTCCCATGACACCATCTATCCCTAGCTTACTTGCAACAGATTCCAACTCGTCCTTTGAACTTGACGTGTCAAAGAATCACGAGTTGTCAGTGATACAGAATTTCTTAAAGAAACACCCGGACCCACTCACGGCAAAGCAACTGGAACCATTGTCCATAACGAAGGAGGATTTCCTCAATGCTTTGCCTACGATACAGCCTACTGCGAAGCGTGAAGGTTTTGCAACTGTGCCGGATGTTACGTGGGCTAATGTTGGTGCACTCAGCAACATCAGGATAGAGTTGCATATGGCAATTGTGCAACCTATCAAGCGTCCTGAAATTTACTTGAAAGTTGGTATATCTGCACCAGCGGGTGTGCTTATGTGGGGCCCACCAGGTTGTGGTAAAACTTTATTGGCCAAGGCGGTTGCAAACGAATCGAAGGCTAACTTTATCAGTGTGAAGGGACCTGAATTGCTTAACAAATATGTTGGTGAATCTGAACGATCTGTGAGACAAGTTTTCTCTAGAGCAAGAGCCAGTGTACCTTGTATTATCTTTTTTGATGAATTGGATGCGTTGGTTCCACGGAGAGATACATCGTTAAGTGAGAGTAGCAGTAGGGTGGTTAATACGTTATTGACAGAGCTTGATGGGTTGAACAACAGAGCAGGTATTTTCGTTATTGGTGCGACGAACAGACCGGATATGATTGATCCAGCGATGTTGAGACCGGGGAGATTGGATAAGTCGTTATACATTGAGCTACCTAATGAGAACGAGCGATTTGATATTTTGAAGACGTTGGTTAAATCAAACGGTACACCCATTGCGAATGATGTGAATTTAGAAGCGATTGCAAAAGACGATAGGTGTCGGAATTTCAGTGGTGCAGATTTGTCATCTCTAGTGAGGGAAGCGAGTGTTATTGCGTTAAAGAGGAAGATTTTTGTTGGAATTAAAGATTTGGATGAAAATATAGACAGTACAGGTGATGTTACGGATGTTCAAGTTACGAATGCTGATTTCGATAATGCATTGAATTCTACCAAACCATCAGTTAATGACCGAGACCGTGCTAAATATGAGAAACTCAATAAGAGGTTAGGATGGAACACTAACAATCCTGTAGTTTCAGAAAATAAAGAGGAAGCTATTTGAATGTTGGTTTAGGCATATCTGTATAATTTAGGTTGTATAAATGATTGGACGTTATGATACCTTTATATTTCAAAGATTGGATATCGACCATTGAATCGTTCAACTCGGAAACGTTATTAACGCCAAGCAATTTCATGTTAGTCACCATTTCTGCCTTGAGAAGCTTAATAGCATGTTCCACTCCTGGTTCACCATAGGTAGCCATTGCATAAAGGAATGGTCTACCGAGACCGACCCCGTTTGCACCTAAACAGAGTGCTTTCACTATATCTGAACCACGTCTGACACCACCATCGATAAAAATCATGAACTCATCATCCCGTATATTGTTCTTTCTCAAGAGGGTACGTGATTCAGCGAGGATTTCAACAGGTGGCATAGCAAAATCGAGTTGTCTACCGCCGTGGTTCGATAGCAGACACCCCGCGAGTCCAATCTGTGCAGCTTTGAGTACGTCTTCACTGCGAAGGACACCTTTGAGCACAATTGGTAACTTTGTTGAGTTTCTCAAACGCACCATGTCATCCCAGGTGATGTTATGGTACTTGACCGCTGGTGAGACGAAAACTGAGAGTTCGTCGTTTGCGAGCGGGTCCAATGAGTTCCTTATTTTAGAATCTTTCTCCCGATTGCCGACACATGGTAGATCGACGTTGATGAACAGGGCCTTTATATTTGGATGGTTTTCCTCTAAATTGGCAAAATATTGCGGAGCGTTGCGTAATTGTTCCTCTGTGTAAAAATGTACCTGGTGGAAATTAGAATGAGAGCTGGAGGAAAGCTGCATAAACTCTGCGAAGGGGAACGACAACTGGTATGGTATAAGGTATGGAATGTTCTCCTTCATGCATGCTATAAGGAGGTTTTTCTCAGCGTCAGGGTGTGCCATGGGGGAGCCAGCAAAGGCGGTGCAGTAAAAGGGAGCATCGAAATCATCACCGAAGAGGGGAGTGTGAGTGGAAACTTCAGAGACGTCAACAAGACACTTTGGCCTGAAAAATATTCTTCCAAAAGCATAATTGTTTTCTCTCAGTGAGAATTCGTCGTCTGATCCAGTTGAGTAGTAACCCCAGGTGCCCGGTGGGAGAGTCTGTTTGGCGACGTGTTCAAAATCTGCAATTGACAAGATTGTAGATAGCGGTGGTTTGCTTGCAATTTTAACAAGTCTCTGTCTCTCTTCCTCGTCTTCTTCTTCTTCTGTTGGGAAAGAATCATTTTTCACTGGTCTGATGAGTTGATAAGATAAGAAAGAAAGTGTGGAAAAAGTGAGAGGGGTGAACCTAGAGAATGAACGGTTGTAGATGGTTCTGAACATTAGTCTGCTGGAGTCACAGTAGCTACCGATCTCCGATGAAGAGAAAGAAACACCTGTCTTTATAAGTTAAACGTTATCATCAGGTGAAGTGTAAGCGGGGATTACCCGATTAGGAAAGAGCAGACGACGATTAGCAAAACGGAATGTCGAGGCGATGGAAATACTTTTATTTTTCCATGACAGCAATCTTGTTGTGGGGGAGTCTGGGGAGTGGACGCGAAGAAGAGGTGGAAGGTCAGGTTGGCATGTGTAGTAGTGAGTGGATTGCTATTGCTATTGTAAGCAAAGATGTCGATGCTTGAACAGTCATTAGATGCTATTATTGGTGACGGTAAGACGTCTTCATCACGCGGGGCTGCACGTGGACCAGGTTCAAGGAAGAACATGCGTGGACCAAGGAATGCAGGTTCGAGGCCACCAAGACGAGTTACAGCGGAGTCAATTCCTGGAGTTGGACGTGCAAATGAGATTAAGATTTTAAATTTGCACCCTGATTTAACTGTTGAAGATTTGACTAAACTTATGCAGACTGTTGGTGAAGTAACTCGAGTTGAAATTAAGTATAATACGCATGGTCAAAGTACAGGTATTGCATTTGTTGAGTTTAAGAATGTGCATGAAGCCAATGCTGCGATTTCTAAGTTTGACGGTAGATTAGCTGCAGGACAAGTTATTACTGTTACCACGACGTTGAAACTTGCTGACCGGATTGGTAGTGGTAGAGGTAATAATATGAGAAATGCACACGTGCCATCGAATCGTGTGAGAAAGGATAGAGGTGGTAGAAGTGGTAGAGGTGGTAGAGGTGGTAAGAAGAGTGTTAGACCACGTAAGACATTGGAAGATTTAGATAAGGAGTTGAATGCGTATATGGGAGTTGGTGAAACAGGGGGGGTGTCAGAAGTTAATTCACAACCAGTGGTGGAACAAGTAGAACCAGTGGAAACGAGTGAGACTATTATGAGGGAAGATTGATTAGCGATATATTATTGTATAGTATATATGAAAAGTGGAATATAGTTGGCGTTAAATATATATATATATAATCAATGAATACAAAAATTAAATTAGTCATGACGAAGGCAAAATTAAGCACCTAAGGTAACGACAGGTGGACAACCAAGAGCACCCTTAATTGAACCGTAAAGAGCGAATTGTAAGGAAGTCAAAGTACCAACCATGACCAATCTTGTTGGTAAACCAGCAAAAGAACCAACGACACCTAATTCTTTTGCTAATTGGAATAATAAACCAACAGTTGATTGACCTGGAGCCTTCTTTGTTTTGTTAACTTTTGATAATAAAGTATCAGCAGGTTGAGAAACAATTGCAGCCATACAACCAGCAATAACACCGGCACCTAAATTAATACCAGTAACAGCGGTTGAAGATAATTGATCCTTTGGAGTTGAAACGAAACCATAAATTGCTTCAGCTGCTCTTTCATAAGTTAAGAATTTAGCGATATTGTAAGGAATTTGTTTGAAAAGGATTGGGGTAAAACCAGCATAGAATGAACCAACACCTTCTTCTCTAAAGATTCTTGAGAAACCACCAACTAAACCATTAGCGAAAGTTGGTTGAGAGACCAGTCTAATTCTAGTTGCTTCTAAAGGACAAAGAGCGATATCAGCAAAGAATTCAGCTGTTGCAGCTGAACCGATATAAACAGCATCTTTATATTGAGAAGCGGTTTCATAACCTAAAGAATCGATAAAGATTTTCTTGAATAATTCATAACCACCGAATTTGAAAGCACCTTGAATTGAATAACCCATAACAGTTGGACCTAAACCAGTTAATAAAGCACCAGCACCTTCATTTGAGATAATTTTTTTAAATGAACCAAACATACCAGTGTTATAAACGGAAGGTTCTAATTGAATTCTAGTTTTGACAACATCAATTGGAGTCATAGAACCATGGGTAACACCACAACCGATTGCACCAGCTAAAGCGAATTTAGCATAATCGGTGACTGTAAAACTTGGGATAACAGGGGTAGTAGAAGCAGACATTTTTATAAAAGAGGGTGCTTTAAGAAGTAAATATAAACAAGATGTAAAGGAAAAGAATAAGTATAAGTAAAAAAAAAAAAGACAACCAAAGAAAGAGAAAGAGAAAGAGAAAGAGAGATTCAGGACGTTGGAAACGAACGTCGACAAGGGGACCCAATAGAAACGGGGCTGATCCAATGAAATTTCACGGCAACGCGCTGAAAGAATTTCAAGAGGGAAGAAATAAAGAAAAATAAATAGGTGAATAAATTGTGTCAAAGAGAGACCGCGTCGATCGACTGCGGGGATAAGCGGGATAGGCGGGGATAAGAGCGGTGGCGGGGATAAGGCGCTTAACGCCGCAAGAGAGAGAAAGAAAGAAAAAGAAAAACCAAGCCTCCTTTTCTCTTCCCCGCGTCGATAGTCCCCACGCCGATCGACGCGAAAAGATTTCCCTGACTGGCTGACTGGCGGACTGGTTGGAGGATGTGCAATGGTGCACTGTGCACTGTGCAATGGTGCAATGGTGCAATGGTGCAATGGGGTAAAGTGTGGTATGGGACTAGCTGTGTACACACACACACACACACACACTATAGTATAACAAATCACAATGGTAGAAGACTCTGCACAACTTGTCAACACATCCTGGGACGTTGCTCTCGCTAATGGTATCGTCAAAACTGGTTTAGGTCTTGGAGGTGGTATTGTCGCATCTGTGCTCTTATTCAAGAGAAGGGCTTTCCCCGTCTGGATTGGTCTTGGTTTTGGTCTTGGTAGATCTTACGCTGAAGCAGATTCCGTATTTAGAGAAGCTGGCATCAGGAAAATCGAAGCTTAGATAAATAAACATTAACTTTAATATCTGACATTCAAATTTACATTATTTATTATCCACATTCTATATATGTATATATTAACGTCCCCCCGAAAAAAAAATGCACTGCATATAAAGTTTACATTGTGCTGTAGCACTTCCATCTATCTATTTACCTACATATTTATCTATCTATTCCTCTATACTGTGTATTCTCACGAGTGAAAAACTCGTCCTTTGAATGTCCCGTCACGTGACCAATGGGAGGTGGGGGGGGTCTGCTTACGTAATCCTGTCGGGGAATTACCGCGACTTCAACTTGCAAAAAAGAAGTCACTACTCACGACCCGGAGTCAGCGCGGAGTCATACCCAAGTCCGACTGCACCCCAGACTTCTCTTGACTTCCCCTGACTTTTCCTGACTTCCCCCTTCCCCGCTTTGTTTCACAGTTTCCCTCCACTTATCTTCTTCACCACTTCCTATTCTAGTAATTCTTACTCCATCTTTCGTTTCTACATCTTCATCTTCCTTCTCTTAACGTCTTTTATTCTCTTATACTCTTCTAATCCATTCCCCTTACTTACCCTAACCTGCATTAAACCCTCAATACTTAACCCTCACTATCAAATACGAAAATTTACTCACCCGCACACCACTTCCCCCCAATTCCACTTACAATTCCAATCCATAAAATCCCTCATTCACAAATAACAGTCACACTCTTAATTCAACAACACAACTTCAATATCCCATAATATCCTTTCATTATTATCAATTAAATAACATTACAATTCCCCCTCTATTTACTCGATGTTCAACCTTCTTCTCACGATGTAAATTCGTAAAATTAGACTAGTGAAAAAAAACCGTTTTTTTAGCTCTTATTTAAGGAGGCTCAATTTTTAACCCGTTTTCTTCACTTTCGCCGCCCACGCAAACGGACTTCAAACGGTATTATTACTCATACACTCTTCCAACAACACCCTCCCGTAATCTACATAAACTCATTCCAATCCTTCTCTGCTTGAAATTATCCTTTCCTTTTTTCTTCATCCTTTTGTTTCTGTTTCTCTTCTTACAAATTATTCATTCAAACATGCCTGAAACTACAACTATTTTCCCAACTCATAATGAATTCAGAAGTGATACATTCACTGTTCCAACTCAAAAAATGCTACAATCTGTATTCTCAGCTACTGTTGGTGACTCCGTTTACAACGAAGATCAAGATTGTCTTGACCTTGAAGCAAAAGTCGCAAAACTAGCAGGTAAACCAGCAGCATTATTCTGTGCTTCCGGTACTCTATCAAACCAAATAGCTTTACGTACACATCTTTATCAACCTCCACATTCTATTCTTTGTGATTATAGAGCTCACGTTTACAGTCATGAAGCTGGTGGTCTTGCAACTTTATCACAAGCAATGGTTTCTCCAATAATCCCTGCTAATGGTGATTATCTCACTCTTGATGATATACTTGATAATTACATACCTGATGATGGTGATATTCATATGGCACCAACAAAAGTAGTTTCCCTAGAAAATACTTTACACGGTATAATCACCCCATATGATGAACTTGTACGTATCTCAAAATGGTGTAAGGAAAATAAAATTGCTTTACATTTAGATGGTGCTAGATTATGGAATGCAGCAGTAGAAACAGGTATCTCCATCGGTGATTACTGTAAACTATTTGATTCAGTTTCATTATGTTTATCTAAAAGTTTAGGTGCACCTTTCGGTTCAATCGTTGTCGGTGATGAGAAATTCATTAGAAAATGTAATCATTTTAAGAAACAAAATGGTGGTGGTATACGGCAAGCTGGTATGTTAGCTAAAATGGCATCCATTGCAATAGATGATAATTTCGATCAAATTGCAAAATCTCATGAACTAGCTAAAGATGTTGAACAATTTTGCATTAAACATAAAATTCCATTAGAATCTCCCGTTCACACTAACTTTGTCTTCCTTGACTCGAAAAGCCTAAAAATTAACCCTGACACGTACAATCAAATTTCTGCAAAATATAATGTCAAAACAATGGGTAACAGAATTGCCTTCCATTTCCAAAACTCAAAAGAATCAGTTGATAATCTTAAAAAGGCTCTACTTGAAGCTTACCAAGATTCTCTAATCAATCCATACATTACAAAAGGTGCTTCCAAATTATACAGAGCTCCTTCAAATTAGTTCCTTCCATAACAATCTGCATACTGTATAATAATAATATAAATTAATGTATAATAAATAATATCCATAACTAATATAATAATATCACTGCGAAACATTTTTTGCATCTTGTGCACTTTTTCAACAAAACCCTCTTTTCCTCTCATCCACTAATTGAAACATCAACAAAACTAAAAGCTATCACATGTTAGTACTGCTATTGCTAACATGCTGTGGTATACTGTGGCTTGCTCACAGATGCTCACTTTTGTTGTCACTACCTTTAGAACTTTCAGTGAAGGCCCTAAACATTCCGATCCCTAAAATACCTCTCATATCAATAGACAAAGTCACTAATGATTCCATATGTATCCATTGGAGTACAGATCCTGATACTGATGCTGATGCTGATAGGAAACAATCAAAACTTCTTAAATCTTCTATTGCTTACTATCAATTATACCTTAACGGTCTTGAAACTTGTAAAATAAGTGGAACCAAAAATAAATGTATTTTGAAAGATTTGAAACCTAACAATAACTACCAAATAGATCTTGTTGCATTTAACCAAACAGGATTTAGATCAAAGAGTTCACCAGTTTTCGTTAAAACTTGTGCAAATGAATTCGATCCAGAAATTAAAAACTTGGATGAAGTTGTTACCCTGTTAATGAACAAACATGATCGTCAAACAATGACTAAAAACTATAACATTCCAAGAATTACTAACGAGAAACCAGAATTGGCACAGTTATCAAATGAAATTAGTAATAATAACGGAAATAAAATCAGTTCATTAACTTCAGCTAATCCACATCTTATGGAAGATCCAAATGATTTAAAATACCTTCTTGAATCAGTTTTGTTAGTAATTAATGAAAACATGAAATCTTATAAAGCTGCAGAACTCGATTATCAAGAGGAAAAGGCTAATTTATTAACTACAAAGCAAGCTGCACAAGAAAGGAAAAATTTCGAAGATGCTAATAGATCTAATCTAAGATCAGAGATTAAATTCTTGGAAGATCAAAAAGTTAAAAATAAATCAGGTGTTGATTCCTTGAATAAAAAAATTAATGAAATGAGTAAAAAAATTGATACATTCAATGCCAAGATCAAAGAATGGAATTTAGAAATTGAAAGAATGAAGAAAACTGAAAAATTACTCATTAATGAACAACCAAAATTACTTCAAAAATTGAAAGATGATATTAACACACTTAACCAAGAAATATTCTTTCAACAGTCCGAAATTCATGAAGCTGAAGACGATTTGAGGAATGAAATTGCGAAAAGAAAGCTTTTGGAATCTCATAAAGTCAAAATTACTGAGTTATTTAAAAATATCAATAATCATATCGATGACAATACTGGTCTTATAAAACCTGATGGTATGCAATATCTAAATGAATTACTTGAACTTAAACCAGAATGGAAAGATGAACTATATGAACAATTTGTGGCTATCGATGAAAAGGCAGAACAAGATTATAAACAGTTGCAACAAAATGAATGGTTAAAATTTAATAAAATGAAAAACAAAATTAACTCTCAAAGACTGGAACTTATGAAGTCAAAGGATGAATTATCAACAACTGCTACTACTACTACAAATGTCAATGGTTATTTCTATAATTCATTACAAACTGCATCTACTGGTTCATTAGTACCTAACAATACTACAGGCAATGGGAACTCTGCCAATACAAATTTAAATCAGTTTAGTCCAAATTCATTGAGAAACATCATAAGGCCACCAATGACTACCACTGGTTCATTTAATGGTAATATGGATACTGGTTTATGGACTAATCCTGCTGATAATAACGAGCATTCACAAAATTCTGTCAACATGTTGCTGCCTCAAAACCTTATCAATGGAGACGAAGGTCTCTTTGATTCACAATCTCTCAATCAATTCAACCCATCAATTTCAAATATAATTCCACCTCCTCCACCACCACCATCTTCTGCGATGTCAACCATGAATAGTAACATGAGTAATGGTTTAAACGTATTCACTACATCTCCAAACTTACAACCTATTGCTAACTTTGATCTGTATCCAACAACATCTGCACAACAGCAATCTAATTTCCTCAGTACTACTCCTCAACACAGCAGAATTACTTCTTTGAGTGGTGTTCTGGCTGCTAACCCAAACGTTGGATCTTCCTCTAACCTGATCCAATCACAACTGTTATCTTCACCAAACACTTCTGAAAACATGCTTATAGATCCAACACAGTCTCCCTTTAATGGCTTCCAACACAGATCTACACAGTCAAATGGATCTGAATTTGATCCAGTCTCTTTGCTTCTTGCTGACTCAAACCAGCATTACGGTAATTTTTTTGGAAATGACGATAAAAATGATATCAATAGGGCTAGATCATCTAGTTTTGGGTCCAGTATTTGGAGTAATGGTAACAATCCTAACACACAACCGGACAATTGGGGGGCTAATGGGTTTTCATTCTTGAATCCCCCAATGACGATGACATCTACAACGGAAGAACCAAAAGATAGATCATCACATCATGAACGTTCTCCATCATTCCTGAAATCAATGATTGGCAAGCTGGGATCGAGTCCAACTAAAACTATATCCAACAAAACTGTTGATAATCAGCTCTCGGATGATCATGATACGGATATTATGAGCGATCATGCCGGAAAGAGTGCACGTAGTGGAAGTTCCGGCAGTGTGAACCCTAGTACCTTAAACAATGCTAAATCTTCCAGATTTTTCAAACTTGGTGGAGGCCGTAAGAACTCAGTTGTTTCCAATTCTCAAGCATCTCACAATTCGGCAAACTCAGCTTCATTTGTTGACAGTGATGAACAGAGTGGTAATTCTGGTTTTAATATTGGTAGGAAATTGAGTTTTGCAGCTTTTAAAAGCAGCAAGTAATGCATTAAAAATTTATAGAGTTGTAAAGAGTAATATAGAAATTATCTAATTGCTTTATCCCTTTGCAGATCAACGTTCTTCAACATCATTTTCTTCTCCCTATACCATTCATCTCTTTCGATTTTCATGAAATTATTTTCAAAATTATCATCGTAATCGATCATCATCTCTTTAATTTTTTTCTCCTTAATCTCATTTTCAGCTATCCATTCCATATGTTTCAAATCGTCATTTGAAGGTTCGTAAATGTGCCAAATTACATAATGAGGTAATCCAACCACCTCCAATCCCATAGCCTTACACATCTTACCAAAGCCTTCAGTTTCCGCGTGTGTTTGAAACGAAAATGCTGGGAAATGTGCCCCTTTCCTGAAAACTGAAGCCTTTGCAAGGATAGAAACACCTCCAACACCGTCCAAATGAACTTCCACGTTTGGATCGCCATAAGGATCTCGTAAATAAGCTAAATGTGGTCTCCAAGTAGCAAACTCAGGGTACCCTTCCACTATAACTTCATCTTCGTCTAACGTTTTAGCTAAATCTAATCCACCATCACTCTCTTGCCATGAGTTGAGATCGTACGGCTGCTGACCTCCTAGCCAGCTCGGTAGTGGTCTCCACACGTTTGGCACAATCACATCTTTGTTGTGGGTCATAAGATCTTCAAGGATCGTTGGTGGAATCGTCTCCACATCCACGTCACGCCAGTAAACCCATGAATGGTAAGGTTTCAGTGCTACTGCGGTAAGCCAGTTTCTTGCCTTTGCCATATTTTTACGACGTGGTCCTTGTGCTTTGAATCCGTGTCTGTCGGAGAACCCTTGTCCGACGGACTGTCCAAAGTTCTTGTAAAAGATTTCAATCGTACCAAAGTTCATCAACGGATCTTCACTTTCTTGAAGTGCAATCAAATTTTCCTGTAACAGTTCCATAGTGTTATCTTTAGAATCTGAAACAAGGAATGCCATGTCGATTAAGTGATGCGGGTATGTCATATTCCTGAGATGGTCGAAAAACATAGGTAAATGATCAGCAGCATCTCTTAACGGGACTAAAAACAATACCCTTTCATCTCTCGCATATCCGTACTCTGTAGCATGTGCGTCAACTTTCAGGTCGTAAAACTCAACATCGTTGAGGCCTTCAAAGTTAGGTCGATAACTGTTGTCAACTGGCAGGTGGTAATCGATTGGAACAGATGCAGACTTCCAAGAGTAGATAAAGATCACAAATATAAGTAAGAGTATACCCGCTATAATCCGCGGTACGCCCTTGCTAATGGAAGGTCTCATTAACCTGTAAACTGGTGCTTGCGTACAAGAAACGGTTGTTGACATTATTGTATACTAAAAAGATTGCTAAAGATGGAACTGGAATTTCGTCACAGCGAGAAACAATTTTGATCAACGATGATCATCAAAGTATACGTAAATTCGTGCTATAAACTAGTTCAAAGTACTGCTCTATATAAAGGGTGTATGTATTAGTCATACTGTATGCGTACGATTAGTCTCTTGTAAAGGGACTAAAACTGGTTTGCGTGTCTTAGGAGGCACTGGTGGTGGTTTTTTCTTGAGTTTCGATTGTGTTGAAGTCTGTGTTGGAACGTTTTTAGGCTTGTATGTTTCCGTTGTATGCGGTCTGGATAATGTAGAAGGTAGTCTACGTTTTGGTCCACGAGCTCGTGACTTGGTTGCGTGTGAAAGAGTTGATGAGGAAGACACAGATGAATGAGATGATATTGAACCATGAGGTGATGATGATGATGATAATGATGATTGTAAAGTTGATGAAGGTGATAGCAAAGCCTCTCCTCTTGCCATTGACGGTGGAATTTTAGTTGCCATAGACGGTATCTGGCCTGCAGAGACACGTTGCAGCTGACCCTGTAAGATGCCATTGAGTAGGGTTTTCTTTTCGGATAGATTTGTTGCTAGTTTAGACTGCACTGGAAGAGTATTTACTATCTCAACTTTTGATTCTGATTTTGCAATTATTGATGGTTTAGGTTTCACTGATGGTTTTGGTTTCACTGATGGTTTTGGTTTCAATTGTGGTTTAGGTTTCAATTGTGGCTTAGCATGTATTTCACGCTTGATATGAGTTTCCTGTATGTGCTGTAATGGGTTATTGTTAATCAATGAATCAAAATTAAGTGGTTTCGGTTCGTTCTTACGTTGCTTTGGAACATCATACGTCGTATCCAGTGAAATTTCGGCCACAACGGCAGCCAGTGATGCCTGACTTGTTTTATCTACCTTCTCCTCCAGCTGAGACTTGCTCTTGAGTTGTGGCTTCTTTTGAGGAACTATTGGAGGTACTTTCGTTCGTCCAGTAGTCATTGCGATGCATGCAAGTATGTGTGTACTAAGTATGTATCACTTGAGTAGATTGCGGTGAAAACTGTAAACGCCGGTGAGAAATACGTGTTTGGAAAAAAGTAACTGGAAACATAAACGTGAACGTGAACGTAAACGCCAACTTTAATCAACAACATTACTACACTTACGACTTTAGGAACAGCTGCAGTTGGAAGACTTAACAGATGCTGGATTTAGACAAGCTTCTTGTTGATGTAAAGGCATGCAAGACTGTTCCAGAGGACGATGTACAAGAAATGTGCTCGCTTGCTCAGGAACTGCTCATCATGGAAGGTAATGTTGAAATAATTGCAGCACCTGTTGTGATTTGTGGAGATATTCATGGGCAACTACATGATTTAATTACATTATTTGAAATTGGGGGAGAACCACCAGAGAGTAGATACCTGTTCCTTGGAGATTTTGTTGATAGAGGATTTTATTCATTAGAGACTTTACTATTGTTGATTATTTACAAACTTAAATACCCTGATCACATTTATCTTATACGAGGGAATCATGAATCACGACAAATTACTAGCGTTTACGGATTTTACGATGAATGTATACGTAAATATAACAACGCCAATGTTTGGCGATATTGTTGTGAATTATTTGATTATTTATCACTTGGTGCATATATTATGAGTGAATATGGTGGAAGGGATGGTGTTTTCTGTGTTCATGGTGGTTTATCTCCAAGTATTAGTAAATTAGATGAAATAGCATTGATTGATAGGAAACAAGAAGTACCACATGAAGGTACAATGTGCGATTTATTATGGTCAGACCCTGAGAAGGACCTTGATAGTTGGGCACTTTCACCTAGAGGTGCAGGATACTTATTTGGAGAGAATGAAACTTCTAAATTTCTTCATATTAATGGTCTTTCACTAATTGCTAGGGCACATCAACTTGTGATGGAAGGATATAAAGAATTGTTTGATGGAGGGTTAGTGACAGTTTGGTCAGCACCTAACTACTGTTACAGATGTGGGAATGTTGCAGCGATCCTGCGACTCAATGAAGCATTGGATAGAGAATACACAACTTTTGAATCTGCATCTACACAAATGGGTAATGGTATCAATGATAACAACAACAACAACACGGAGACTTTACTAGATACGGGTAAAGACCTTGGCAGAGGAATGACTAAGGAGTTACTGCCTACAAAGCGGCCAGTTGTTGAATACTTTGTTTGACCGGCCGGGAAGAATGCGTAGACATAATAGACGACAACAACTTGTGTTTGCGCCCAAAAGCTTCGACGCGGCAACGCATTGTTCTGCAAGTTGACGTGTGCAGAATTTGGTGAATTGGGTATTGTTTCTAAAACAGGACTTGAACGTCTAGCCCGTTCCTAGACTTCTGTGCATCAACGTGTTGGTGACGATCCTCAGTTTGAGGCTGTTGTTAGTTTAGATTAGTATTAACCGAGATAAAAAAATTAAAAAAAAACTTTACACCACATTGACGAATTATTTAACGTGTCTATTCTATATTTGTCAACGGGTTTGTTTATGTACTTTTTTTTCTCATTCCTTTCTCCTGTATCCTTTCACTTTTCACCTTTCTTTCTTTTCTAATTCTGTTTACCATAACTATCAATCAGTTTTTCGTAAAGAATCAAATATGGCTTCAGCGACATCCACTTCAACTCAGGATGTCATTACAGCTATTGTTACAAATGGTATAGTTTGTGCAATTTTTGTTACACTTTTCCTTTGTTTAAGACTTCGATTTAAAAGAATTTATGAACCTAAATCTAGTTGTGATATTTTACCAGAAGATGAAAGGCCTGAGAAATTACCATTAACACCAATTTTATGGATCAAGGCATTACTTACAAAGAAACCATCATTTATTATTAAATATTCAGGAGTTGATGGATATTTATTTTTAAGATATTTATTAATTGTTTCATCATTTGGATTAGGTGGAATTTTCACATTTATTGTTTTATTACCTGTTAATGCAACAGGTGGGAATGGTGAAACAGGATTAAATCAATTATCATTTTCTAATAATAAAGCAGCTGGTAGATATTATGCACATGTTTTCGTTTCATGGATTTATTATGGTGCAATTATGTTTACAATTTATCGTGAATTACATTTTTATGTTACATTAAAGAATATGCTTTTATCAACACCATATTATGCAACTAAATTAAGTTCAAGGGTTGTTATTTTCCAAACTGTACCAAATCAATATATTAATGAACATGAATTTTTCAAATTATTTGATGGTGTTAAACAAATTCATGTTGCTAAAACGTGTAAAGCATTAACTAATAAAATAAATGAAAGGGCATCATTAGTTTCAAAATTAGAGAATTCATTAAATAAAATTATTAAAAAAGCTGTTAAAATTAAGATTAAAAAGGATAAAAAGAATGAACCAATTGAATTAGAGAATGAATTGGTTTCATATATACCACAAAAGAAGATGCCAGTTTTTAAGGAAAAATTTCTAATTGGTAAAAAGCATGATTTAATTGAATATTGTAAGGAAAGAATTCCAAAATTAAATGAAGAGATTAGGAAATTACAAAATGGGGAGGAAATTGAATATGATCCAAAGAATGATAAGAAATTTTTCGGTAAAGATGAATATAAAGTTAAGAAATTAAATTCTATTGCTGTTGAATTTGAGAATCAATATTATGCACAATTAGCTTATCAAGTAATGGTTCATGATCAACCACTTCATTTTGAGCCAAAACATATTGGAGTTGAAGCTAATGATATTTTTTGGCCAAATATTAGAATTTTTTGGTGGGAGAAACTTTCAAGGATTTCAATTGCAGTTGCAGTAATTTTTATTTTAATTATAATTTGGGCAATTCCTGTTGCATTTGTTGGTTTAATTTCCAATTTAACATATTTAACAAATAAATTAAAAGGGTTGAGATTTATTTATAAATTACCAAAGGAATTATTAGGATTAATTACATCATTATTACCAACGATTTTATTATCAATTTTAATGATGTTTTTACCAATTATAATTAGATCAATGGCTAAATTAAGTGGATGTTTAACTAATCAATCTATTGAATATTTTACACAACAATCATATTTTGCATTTCAAGTTGTTCAAACATTTTTAGTTGTTACAATTGCATCATCAGTTACATCAGTTGTAACACAAATTATTGAAGAACCAACATCAGCATTATCATTATTATCAACAAATTTACCAAAGTCATCGAATTTTTTCATTTCATATATAATTTTAAATGGATTTTCAATTTCTGGAGGTATTTTATTTCAAATTGTTAATTTTATTTTATTTTATGTTATGAGTTATATATTGGATAAAACTGTTAGATCTAAATTTACAAGGTATAATACATTAGGTACAATGGCATGGGGTACAACATATCCAGTTTATGAAGTTTTAACAATTATTTCATTAGCATATAGTATAATATCACCATTAATCTCATTATTTACATTTGTTTCATTTTTAATGCTTTACCTTGCCTATATGAATACATTAAATTATATTAATGGGATTGGTACAGATATGATGGGTAAAAATTATCCAAGAGCTTTATTTCATTTAATGGTTGGAATTTATCTTGGAGAGATTTGTTTAATTGGATTATTTGCAGTTTCTAAAACATGGGGGTGTATTATACTTGAAGTAATTTTCCTTGGAGGTACAGTTTTATTTCATGTTCAAATGAATATTGCATTTGATAAATTAATTAAAATATTACCAAATACATTTATGAGACCACTTGATGGAGAGAGTGAAACAGTTTCATGGAAGAATCCAAAAGTTAGAGGAGATGATAATTATAATGATAATGAGAAATCCCCATTTATTAATAATGATAAAATAAATGAACCATTAATTATTGAAGGTAGTGATTTTAATGAAAGTGAAGAGAATAATTTAATTTTACGATATATTCAACCATGGAAATTTGTTAATTATAGAGATTTAAAAGATTATATTCCAGAATCATATTGGGTAAGTTTTGCGGATGAAGAAGATGAGAAGGGTATTGATTATGAATGTCCTGATTTAAGGGCCAAATGTCCAACTGTATGGATTCCATGTGATCCAATGGGACTGAGTAAGATTCAAATTGCACAATTTGAAGGAATTGTGCCAATGACTGATGGTAATAACTATTTTAACGATAAGGGAGAGATTGTTGTTACAGGAGGGTGTCCAGAAGTTGAGTTAGGTGATAGTGTTGAGAAGGAGGATCCGTTTGGGACACCAAAGAGATAGATTTATAAAATAATATAGGTATTAACTGTTAAGTGTTAGCTAGTAGCTGTTAAGTGTCAAAAGCTTAACGCCGAGAAAGCGCTGGGTGCCCCAAAAGGGCGGCAATAGGCGGTGTTAGGCGGCGATAAGCGCGGTAGCCCGAAGCGGCAAAACGTCAACAGCCAGAAGCAGAAAAAAATACTGGAGAAATAAATAATAGAAGAGAAAAATGCAGCTGGATGTGAGTTGTTTGTTACGTTCAGTTGCACCGGGTTTTTTTCTTCTATGCCATCACTTGTTGCCAATGTTATTGTCTTTTACTGTTTTGTCTTTGGTCTTTCCTCTTTGTCTAACTGTCTAGTCTTCTTTTTAGGTTACTGCCGCTGACACTAACAATCAACAATCAACAATCACCTCACCTCACTGCCCATTCCAGATCTGCATCTCTTTCTTACACTTATGTCTCTTCCTGTCTATCTCCTATTTCGTATAAATACTCTACTGCAGCCCGCTTACATTCGGGGGGGTTAGTATATATGTAGTACCCTTCCCCTTCTTTTCTCTTTTCTCTTTCTTCTTTTTCTTTTCTCTTTTTCTTTTCTCTTTCAATCTTGTTTCTTCATTTCTTATTTTTTCTTTCCTATCCCTTTTCTCCTTCTTCACACTCTTTCTAAAAAACACAATGGACGCAGAACAAGGTTTAGGTTATTCAGCAGATGCTCCACCTAGTGGCAGACTGGCTTCAACGAAAAATATTTTTAAACTTCAGGGTTCTCTAATGAATTTATTCTACGTCGTTTCTGGTGAATTCATTGGTACTTTTATCTTTTTATGGACAGCTTATATGATTGCTTCAGCTGCTAATCTTGACGGTTATGTCGATGCTTCTTCTGCTGCTAAAACAATTATGATTGCCTTTGGTTTCGGTTTTGGTGTCATGATTGGTATTGCTGTATCTGCTAAAGTTTCTGGTGGTAATTTAAACCCTGCTGTTACACTTACCCTTATTGGTGTTCGTGCAGTTGACCCAATTAAAGGTTTCTGTATGATGTGTTCACAAATTATCGCTGGTATGGCAGCAGGTGGTGCAGCTAGTGCAATGACTCCAGGTCCTGTTACTTTTGCTAATGCTTTAGGTAATGGTTGTTCTAAAGGTCGTGGTTTAATGATTGAAGCCTTTGCAACAACTTTACTTTGTATAACAGTTTTGATGACAGTTGTTGAAAAATCTTCCCTCAATGATTTTGCTTCCGTCATGATTGGTATTTCACTTTTCCTTGGACATTTGATTTGCATCAATTACACAGGTGCTGGAATCAATCCTGCAAGATCATTAGGTGCAGCAGTTGCTAAAAGATCTTTCCCTGTTTATTTCTGGATTTACTGGATTGGACCAATTATTGGATCCATCATTGCAATTGGTATTTGGTACTTCTGGTCACTCGTCAAAGTTGAAGAAGAAGAGTACGAGAAACTCGAATAGAGAAGTTGCCAAGTATCATTTATTTCCCCTTTCTTTTATATCCTCCCCTCCCCTCCCCTCCCCTCTTCTCCCCTTCTTCACCTTATTCTTCTAATATAAACCCAAGTAATAACTAATTATCCAACCATCCAGCCAACACTCTCTTCACTCCCCGCGATCTCGCTCGATGCGCATCGCGAAGAGAAGTAAGAGAATCCGTCCGTCCACAACAAACAAAAGAGAAAAACACTTTTTGAGGAGTAGCACATCACAGCACTCCTCCGTTCTTTCACTCCTGCCTTCCTTCTTTCCCGCCAAGCACGCCAAGACATCCGTCTCTTCTCTCATGCAGTACCCTACATTGGGGAAGACACATCATAGTGTCTTCCCACCAAACAACAGACCTCCACCTCCACCTGATATCGATAAAATGTTCCCACCAGCTAAAGCATGCTCCCCAGAGAACAACACGTCAAATTCATCAATACCATCTACTTCAACTGAAAATTTAAATTTAAATTTAAATTCAAATTCAAATTCAAATTCAAATTCAAATTCAAATTTAAAATCAACCTTGCTTCCAAATACAAAACTTACACGTATTTCAGCTTCTGATCCAGTACCTGTTTCTCCACGACGAGTAGTACTTAATTTAATCAACTGCTCTGTTAATCAAGTTTGTACATCACCTACTTGGTCTCCTATGGAACAAGATGAACATCGTCGTATTGTTCGCTTTACAAGAACACTTTACCAAGATTATAAAAGTGGTACTCCAATCGTATGCGTTGAAATTACAGCTACCCCCGTTGAGTCAACTCATTCAAATCTTGCTAAAGACCCTGAAGGTTTTGACCCTGAAACTGGTTTACCTTATTTAGAAGTTTCTTGTATGAGATGTAAATATCAACCAAAGGAAAAAGTTAATGGAGGGACTAACACAATTTACAAATACTATATGACAAGTGTTGAAGTCGTACGACTCATCCAATTTATAACCGGAACTTCATGGAATGCTGATGAAAATGCTTTAAGAATTGAACGTGGTAGACTTAGATCAAATTTATTCCCATTTTGGTGTAAATGGACAGTTCAAACAAGGCGTGATCGAAATGATCAACTCCCTTTCATACACACTCAAAATATAAACGACCAATATCATGCTGAACTAACAAACGCTATTGTTAACTACAAATACCGTCGTCCGCGTGGGTTTGAAAAAAACGTCCGTGTCATCTCTTGGGAGAAACTTCAACCAGCTCTAAAACGTATCCTTCAAAGCTACTGCTATCATCCATAAACTAATAAGAGAAACTTTGTAAAATATCTAATAATAATAACTTACAAAATAATACACCCTTCTCAACCCCACTCTCAACCAACATTGATTAGTTATTTGTCCACGACAACGTCCTTGTTGTTCCCCACCCCTTCCCTCGACAAATTACTTTTCACCGTTAATAATCAATCATCATCAACAACTGCAAACTCTTTTCACGTTTTATTCTTACCAATGCAAGGAGCGTCGTTGCTGGCGTTGCAGGAGCTATCGTGGACAGTACGAAGCGGTATCTCACAGCTAGACGCTGCACTCGTTGGCGGTGCAGGTTTCACCTCAGGCATATACGACTTTGACGCTGCTGTTGACGTTTTCAGCGCTGGCGTTTACGAACTCGTCTTTACAGCAATACTTTCCGTACTCGCCAGTGGTGGCGAAGTACTTTTCATTAATGATCAGCGCAAAGTACCATGGTTTAAATTAACCAAACAACGAGCGTATAAGTCACAATATGCACAATTCGTGCATGAAATGCAAATTGACAATCTCGTTGATTTAATCGTCCTTTTCAAAAACAACGATGCTTTGAAAAAGTATAAACTTATCGTTATCAACGCTTTCGGTACTTATTACACAACTTACTTCCGCAATATGCGACATATGGCTCCCTCAGCTGAAACGACAAACAAATTCACTCAAGGCGTGCACAAACTGTTCCACCTCATGCAGCGTGCTTGCCTCGATAACAACTCTATAATATTCACTATCGGTTCAATGAAAACTTTTAGTCAAGAAATACGACCTACTGTTGAAGCAGATACAGATACAGAAACAACAGATGATGTAAACAAAGTCGTCATGCAGAAAATCCTCGTACCCGTGCTTTCACTCAGTGCTGAAATAAACGTATACTACACTAACCGAATCGTTTTGTACAGAGACTGGGTGCACGATTCTAACAACCCGTCAATGCCCCTCGTATCAGGGTTGCCCAACTTTGAAGAGTCTGTACAGTTGCTCACAGAGGGTAGACTCAGATCGTTACCACACTGGCGCTGTTTCACTCTGCGACCGCACGCAGGTTCAGTGTCCTCGTCCTTGTGGACATCCGGGTTCTTCCTCGTGGACAACAGCTTTAACATTGTTGACATAGACCGCCCTGTCAGCGGTGACGGTGGTCACGATGACGACGATGACGACGAAGACGATGAAATCCCAGACTCTCAGGTTTACTACCCTGATTTTGTGTAGAATAAGTAATCTTAAGGAGGCTCGGCGCGAGCAAAACATGGTTTTGTTTACATGTAAAAAGATCAACAAAATAAAGTGTTAGTTTGCCAACTGCACTTTCGTGTTAATACAGGCAATGGATTTCTGTTGGGACTTGGACGATGAATCCGGGTGGCTCTTCCTTGCTCCGTGCACTACGCGGACAGTTGATTTAAAACATGAACTGCAGAGGGTTATCGAACATGAATTTAAACAGCCTTCAGGTCAGTATAAACTGGAAATGCAGTTGATACATGATCTTTGGAACGATTCGCTTTGCGTGAACGCATCAGATGTGCGTCCGCATTTAGAAGAAGTGGTGATGTTGAAACGGTATGTTCACCTGGTGCAGAAACTGATGCGTTTGCTGCCCGACGATGCTGTTCAGTTCGAGTGGAACGAAACAGTGTTTCAGTCATTGAAACAGGAGTTCACTCACGCTTTATACCAATTAGCTTCTTTCTACTCTCTTTTGGCACTAGATTGCAGTGATGAAACAGAGGAGACGCTCGACAAAACAGGTATTTACTTTCAATACGCTGCAGGGATAGTCAATAGGCTCGGCGGCGAGTACCGTGTTTTGCTCGCTCAGGCGCAGGAAGTATACTACATGAAGTCATTACGGAGTGAATTGAGGGACTCTGTGCTGGTGCAGCTGTGTGTGCAAATTGCGTTGTTTTACAGGGAAGCAAGCAGCGTTAACGAAACCTACTGCTTGCTCAAACGAATATACTACACCGCTCTCGCATACTACCACTACTCTCGAACTTGTCATAGGAATAACAAACTTCATGACGAGAAAGCTTACCTCTCTGAAATCGTGCGACTTGTTGATACCAATCAAACTGAAAACTCACAGTACTCGAAACTTTTACAGGATATGGAATCACTTAAACTACAAGCAGTTAATGCACTTGGTGCCCTCGACGAATCACTCGTTGCCGGGGAAATCAAAGACTTACCCTCTGCACAGCTTGTCAAGTGTCTTCTACCGAAAGACTTGATTGTCACAGAAGTAGATGTTGATGATGATGATCCTCTTTTCCCAGGTCTGTTATCGTTAGATACCGTGCGTGAAATTGAGGAGTATCAGCAGCAGCTTGATGAGTTTGTACGCAATGAGTTGCTTGTGCCTATGGATAATCTTGATAAAGAGATGGATAGGGAACGAGCAGCAGTTGACGTGGAGGGGAAAATCGCTGCGTTACATGCACGTACGGTGCCCGCTGTTCTTGAAAAGTGTCGTGATGAAATCCTCACACTTGGCAGTCATTCAAAATTGCATGAATTGAAGGAAGAATTAGAGAAATTGAAGTTTGAGTGTCGACAAGAACTGGATTTTGTGTGGTCTTTGAAAGTTCCCGAGAGTAATCCCAAGAATGAAACGATAATGAAAAGTTTCCATATTTACGAACAGTACATGAAGAAAAGCGTAGAAGGAGATGAATTGATATTTACACAGATTGATGAATTGACTCCATTTTTGAAAGTTTTCGATGACTACGAACAACTCTGGGCTTATCTACCTGATAAAGAGTACTTGAAACTAAATCCTGCATTGTCAGACGTTGTTAACGAATATGAATTGTTGAAAAAAGCGATAGAACAATTTGATAAGGATAAAATAGCGTTTGTTGAACATGCAAAGAGGAAACTTGCAAAGATAGATATGATTGAATTGATGAAGAAGGAGGATAATGACGTGGAATCTGTTTTCAAAAACGAAATTGTCAAGTTTGGTAAAGAAGTGGAGCAAGTTGAAGAATTGGAAAATAGATACCGTGATATTTGTCGACAGTACCGGGAAGTTGGGATGAAACTAGGAACCACAACAAAGGATTTAAAACTGAATTACAAATTTAAAGAAACTGTAAATGTTTTGAAATCTACTCATACTGGGTTCCAAGAAACGTACCAGAACTTGAATCAAGGAGTAGAGTTTTACCGTAACTTGCTAGACAATATCACAAGTAAAAAGAACAGTTTGTTGTTATAAATAATTTAAAAAATCTAGTAGTCTGGTTTATCTTCAAAAATACTATAAGGAGTGTTCCAGTCAGGATTAACAACTCTGACATTCTTCTTCTCGCCGTACTGTTCAATCTCTTCGACATCTTTAGCATCAAGGTCAATTACTTTAATATTAGTTATGACCCTTTCTGGATTAACGGATTTAGGTAAAACCACAAGGTCTCTACTAACAGCCCAAGAAATAGCCAAAGTTGCAGGAGAAACATCGTACTTTGCGGCAACAGATTTAAGGAACTCGTCCTCTAATACAGGTGCACCAAGTGAACCTAGAGGGGAGTAACATTCAACAACAATACCTTTCTTCTTACAGTACTCGACAAGTTCAACTTGTGGTAAAAGAGGGTGAACTTCTACTTGGTTTGCAGCAGGTACAAGTTTGACATCAGGATGGTTAATTAAATGATCCAATTTGGCGACATTGAAATTGGAAACACCAACAGCTTTGGTGAGACCAGTTTCTGGTAAAAGTTGCATCTTCTTCCAAGTATCAACGTAATTCCATTCAGTATATGGTAAAGTATCTCTTTGGCCATCTTCCTTCTTAGGGAAAAGATCATCGCCATTACGGGCTGCAATTGGCCAATGAATAAGGTAAAGGTCAACGTATGATAAACCAAGTCTTTCCAAAGATGCACGGAGTGCCTTCTCCGGGTTCATGCAATCTGTTGACCACAACTTGGTGGTAACAAACAGTGACTCTCTTGGAGTATTAGTTTCCTTGAGGTAATCATTAATTGCCTTTCCAACGATATTCTCATTACCGTAGATCCGTGCAGTGTCAATATGTGTGTAACCGTTTAAAAGAGCAGTTTTCACTGAATTGTAACACTCTTCATCAGTAGACCGCCAAGTTCCAAGACCAACAGCAGGAATTGATGCGCCAGTGTTAAGTTTTAGTATTTTTTGAGAGACAATAGGTGTTGCTTTAGACATTATTGGTTTTTTGGAAAAGAAGATGGAGTGGCAAAAGGTTGGGTTCAAACGGCTGCGGCGGGAAGTTTAAAAACGATTGTCCGCTTTGTTCGATTTATTCGAATTTGAAATACAATACACGTTACACAAACTTTGGGAAACAATCGTAGAGAGCTTCAGCAATCTTACGGGTGTTTTTGTCCTTGTACTCACTGGAAGTTGCAATGTTAGTATTACGTACATTTGGTAACACGTTCGATTCATAGTACTCGGCGTACTCTGCAATTTGTTGATCTGTCCAACCAAGTAAATCTGGGAATGCTGTTTCTTGTGTAATACGACGTTTAAGGTGTGCAAACTGTCGTTCTTGTAAGGGTATTATTGTAGCTGGAAGTTTATTATTTGTAAAAGAGTATGCTGTAGCAATTCTGTTGATAATCTCGTCAAGTTTATCCTCTGGGTGTCTATAAGATCCAGAGAGAATATCTATAAAAGTAAATTTGATGCTGTGTTTGTCGACGTAGTTTTTGACAAGAGTTGCTAATTCTATTGGAAGTGCACTTTGAATAAGTTTACGTATCATTATGGAGTAATAATTGAGTGTGCTATCTTGCAGATGATCTCGAATATAAGATGCAACAAATGGATCACGCATATGTGCCTTGTAATCGTAGTCAAGATGACCATGGAAAGAACTTAACTTAGATATTGGTATCTCAATACGAAGGTTTCGAGGGAGAGCGTACTCACAACGTTCAATATTGAACTTACGCTTGAAAGTGATGTTGATAAAATCATCAAGTGATAATGGAAGATTCATCTGTACAATTGCGAGGTAGTTAATCATCACTAGATGACCAATGTCGTAATTTTCTGACGCCTGAAGTAATTTAATCCATAATCCTTTGACAATCTTTTTGTAGTACGCTCTAGCACTATCAGTGAGTGCCAGTTCCTCTATCACAAATGAAGTATTTTTGCAAAGGATGATTTGGAAACAACGCATTTGCAAAATCGTATATGCGTTACCGTACTTACGATGAACTTTCCGTTCTTCAGAAATCTGACTTGCACGTTGTGAAAGTCTGCTATTCCCCGTGAGACCTTCCACGTTTAATATTCTCCTCACATGGTTCCCACTAGCTGCACCTCCAGCAGCACTTCCATCACCACCCATTGGTGTTTCTCCCTCATCGTTGATTTCCACGTCAAACTCGTTCACGTGTCCGTACTGACACACGTTCCTCCCGTCCACACGTTTCCACAACCGGGACGGACAGTTGTCCACCCCACACTGTTGTCCCCTCTGATATCTGGCCATTGAAAACCCGGTTGGCTAGACCCCACAAGGTAGATATTCCCAACAAACTTACCCATCTGCAAGAGAAGTTATGCATAACTTCAAGAATTTGCGCGCTTTGTTTCCTTCTTTGCTTGTCTTTCACAGTTCAAAGACTATGCATCTTGTGGTTGGATCTGTTTGGTTCGGGTCGTGAATATTGAGATGCATATGGTAGAGATGGAGAGTGATAGTGATGGTGGCGAGGTGTTTGTTGATGCTCAGGATAATGAGTACGACACACAAGATCTCAACACGATATACAGCGAAAAAAATCAGTTCAAGGGTTTAATGGCAAAGTATTGGCCGCAAAGGTTTACATATTTTAGTCGGTATAATGATGGTGTTATGATGACAAAGGAATTATGGTTTAGTGTGACTCCAGAAAGTATTTCTAAGTTTACTGCACGATTAATAAAGTTAGCCCTCTCTGATAAGCAAGGACCACTCTATGTTATGGACGCGTTTGCAGGTGCTGGTGGTAATGTTACATTTCTATTAGAATCGTTTGATGTGGTGTTTGCAGTTGACATTAATTACATTCATTTACAATGTACGCAGAACAATGCGATGTTATATCATTCAAGGGAAATTATTGCACAGAAACTAAAACTGTTCCCAGTTAATTGGATTTATGCTGATGACACTCTTGCTGAAGATTTTATTGATGAGCAATTTGAGAATAATAATGAATCATCGGATATTGTTGATCGTATTTATGCAAAAAAAGCTGATAGTATGGAAAGTTTGCAAGTATTACGCGGAATCAAACTGGATTGTATATTTGGGTCTCCACCGTGGGGTGGACCTGAATACACACAACAAAGACCATACGATCTTAACCATTTGCTACCGTTTGGATTAGAGAAACTACTGACAGTCCTTCTTAAATTTACTGACAATATTGTGCTTTTCCTACCACGTAGTTCTAATTTGCAGCAAATGCAACAGATAACGTTGAACTTATTCCATGACACAAAATATATCCGTGTTTTTCGAACATTTTGTTCCGGAAGGCCCAAAGGTCTTGTATGCTGTTGGGGCCCGGCATTTGTTGACGTAGACATTCATGATATGGCTGGTCTTTTGTAAAATCTTTGTACGTAAGACAATAAATGATTCGATATCATTGATTGATTAGATAAAGAAAACGCGGTGGAAAGTTTCAACAGTTATTTTTCTTTCACTATCAACCTTTTCTTGAACTGTTTGGACACTGATACGCATGCTGTCGCCATTTGTAGAGGTGACTGTGGATCTCCTCGACAATGTTTCAGTTCTATGTGCATACTTTTCCGTTTCATTTTGGCTCTTTGCGCAGTTGCCGCAGGTAATCAAGAATCACACTGACAAATCCGTTGAAGGTCTCTCACTTGCATTTCTTCTTTGTTGGTTCTCTGGTGACTTTCTTAATCTAGTAAGTTGTCTTCTCAATGATGCTATGATGTTTCAAACACTGTTAAGCTCATATTACTGTCTTATCGATCTTGTCCTTGCCGCACAATACTACTATTACAAGAATATGTATCACAACCCTGCATCAAAGTGGTACCATCGTCGACATCATCATCATCATGGTAATAATAGTAATAATAACCATCATCATCCACATTATCGTCACACACCTACATTTACTCCTACGGCACCTGCGATGTCGCCCCGTGCAAGTCTTCGAGCCAATCTAGACAACTACTATGGCTCCATCGATCGGAAAATCGACACTACAACTGCACCAGCTCCAGCTCCACGCAAAGTAGAGGGTTTATTTGGGAGAAGCGGAAGCACCAGTACTGCACGTTCTGTCGCTATTGCAGCTTCGACGCTTGTTGGCAGAGTGTCAAAAGCTGAAGCAGCACCAATAGCCAGCGTTCCACATAACAACTCTACGCTATTCGAACTCATCAACTTTGCCCATGCAGCAACAATCCTTTTCACAGCAAACATTGGTAAATTGCTAGCTTGGTCATGCACTTTGCTTTACCTTGTGTCGAGATTCCCACAGATATACACCAATTACAAGTTTAAAAGTACCGCTGGTGTGTCACTAAAACTAGTATGTTTTGCTCTATGCGGTAACCTCTTTTACTCATTTTCTCTCCTACTTTGTCGCAACTCCACTGCAGGTGGCGAAGTGTCTCGTGCTTTCTGGGATGCAGAACTAAGTTACTTTATTGGAGCTATTGGAACAGTGGCGTCTGACATTTTTGTACTCTGTCAGTGGTGCCTCTACGACAAAAACAGAGTATCAACAGGACGTAGTAACAGATTACGTCCACGCTCTGTAGGTAATACCCCATCAACGACTGCAGCAGCTGCTGCTGTTGCTGCTACTACTACTGTTGCTAATACTAATATCACTGCTTCTCTTCCACGTACAATTGCTGCCGCTGTTCCTGGAAACATGTCAACCCCGATTGAGGTTGCCGAAAGCATCAAGTCGACGCTCTCCCCATCACACATAAAGAAACTAAACGAATCGACACCGCTTTCCCCTATCGACTTCCTCCTCGACACGTACGTCCCACAACTGGAGGTACAGTCCAATAAACAGAAACTCTCACATACTCCGAGCCGCCGGTCCAGTGTCTTGCGAGAAGATGTGCTTGGCGGCAATGGAATAAGCGATAACATTTACGTAATAGAACAATAAATAAGAGTATTAAGATAACAGAGTTCTTTATTGTATACTAAAACGGTAACGTAATGAACCCAGCCCAACTTCTGAATGACGAGCCGCCGGGGCTTATCGCAATTTCTCCGAGCAATTCCTTTTTCTTTCCTGGCTGCCTTGCTCAGCTCTTCTTCTTCTTCTTCTTTCTTCCTGTTGTTTACTCAATTACACCCCAAACACAACCTACAATGAATCTCAAACCGACTATCCTTGCTTCTCTTGCCATTGTAATTGCTGCTTTATCTCCAGCAGTCGATGCAAAAGTGCATTCCGCAAAAATTCATAAAAACGCCTTCGAGGACAATTATAAGGACATGTCCTACCTTGAGTACGTTGATGCAATCAAGAATAAATACATTTCTTCATTTGTTGAAAGTGTACATGCACCTTATGTACCATTTGTTGAAGAAGCTCTTGTTGGAGATCAAGCTAACCATGATTTGCCACTCACTAACTATCTCAATGCTCAATACTTTACAGAAATTAGCCTTGGTACCCCTCCTCAATCATTCAAAGTTATTTTAGATACTGGTTCGTCGAATTTATGGATTCCAAGTACTGAATGTTCATCTTTAGCTTGTTATTTACATCAAAAGTATGATCATGATGCTTCTTCAACTTATAAGAAAAATGGCTCATCTTTTGAAATTAGATACGGTTCTGGTTCATTAGAAGGTTATGTTTCTCAAGATACCCTTCTTTTCGGTGATTTGAAGATTCCAAACCAAGATTTTGCTGAAGCAACCAACGAACCAGGATTGGCTTTTGCCTTCGGTAAATTCGATGGTATCTTAGGTTTAGCTTACGATACAATTTCTGTTAACAAGATTGTTCCACCAATTTACAATGCTATTAATAAAGGCCTATTGGATGCTCCTCAATTTGCCTTCTATTTAGGTGACTCTTCCAAATCCGATGATGGTGGATTATGTTCATTAGGTGGTTACGATGAATCTAAATTCGAAGGTGATATCACTTGGTTACCTGTTAGAAGAAAGGCTTACTGGGAAGTTTCATTTGATGGTTTAGGATTAGGTGATGAATATGCAACTTTGAAAGGTCATGGTGCTGCAATTGATACTGGTACTTCTCTTATTGCTTTACCATCTCAATTGGCTGAAATCTTAAATGCCCAAATTGGTGCTGAAAAGGGCTGGAATGGTCAATACTCTGTTGATTGTGAAAAGAGAGATTCTTTACCTGATTTGACATTTAACTTCAATGGTCACAACTTTACCATTACTCCTTATGATTATACTTTAGAAGTTTCAGGTAGTTGTATCTCCGCATTCACTCCAATGGATTTCCCAGAACCAGTTGGTCCTTTAGCAATTATCGGTGACGCTTTCCTCAGAAGATATTACTCTATTTACGACTTAGGTAAGGACAGAGTTGGTTTAGCAAAGGCAGTTTAATGGTTGGGTTAATCCCTCATTCTCTCCCCTTCTCTCGTTTGTCTTCTTGTTAACAATAAAATAAATTTACAAAACTACACATACACAAAAATAAAATATTTTTTAAAAAAAAAAAAGGTCCTTTTTATTTTCTATAATTACACGTACAAAAATATACTTAACTAATCTTACAATTAACAACTATACTCTAGCCCTTTTATCAACCATCAAAGGTTCAACGTTTTTCCTCTTCTTGGAAATCTTGCCTTCAATCTGCTTCAACCCTTCACGTAATTTCATTTTGTACATGTTCAAATCATTATCGTCAGCTGGAACTTTAACTCTTTCCAAACCTGCATCTTCAACGAACAAACCAGTAGAATCGATAACTTTAACAACATAATCTAACCTTGCATTATGTTTCTTGTCAATAAACAACGAAATCATATCACCATCCCTCAATTTAACTTTCATATTCTTACCTATTTTGACATTATTCAAAAAGCATGTATTGGTACTAAAGTCTACTAACCATATATCATCTAAACCCATTGCAGGTGAAGGAAACATATTTGTCGTTGCAGAAGATGAATCTTCTATTACTGATTCCATATCTTGCCCGTGTGTTGGATGTCTTCTTTTCAAAATCATGCAATGAATCTTTGATATCCGTTCATCGCTCATCTTGACATTCAAATTATCAAGACGACCAAAATAAAATGCCGGTACCCCTTGTGGAATGTGTACAGTAGAATACTCACGTCGTACACCGGTAGAAATACTTTTGAGTGAAATAAACGTAGCTTTTGGTATACTTGCACCAAAAGGTGAATCAAGTGCAGTCATCTCAGCTTCCTCCTTTGAAACACTGTTTCCATCACCTTGACTTATTTGACTCGTGTGTACACCACCAGGTTGTGTGAAGCTCTTCTTCTCAGTTATTTTGTTTGGTATAATAGGTATTTTGAAATCAGCAGTTGTTGAACCAGGTACTTCTTTCTTCACAGGAGCCGTTCTACGTTGACTTTGAGTATTTTGTGATAGACTCACTTGGGAATCAATTTGTGACATACTTGATATCCATGGATGACATAAAGCTTGTGCTGCATTAAGACGTAATGTCACATTCACTTCCAACAATCGACTAATAAAATCACGTCCTTCAAGTGATACTTTCATCGTCTCTAATAATTTGTGGTGATAAGCCCCAGAAACAATATTCTTGAACAAACTATCCTGTGCAGATCCACTGAAAGGCAAATGTGCAGTTAGCATCACAAATAATAGGCATCCAATTGACCACATATCCACTTTGTTTGAGTAAAGGTCCTCTGTAACACGTCCATTACCCAAATATCGTTTCCTGTTTGTATTCTGTTTTTTGTTTGTAATCACTTCAGGAGCAAGGTACGCTAAAGTTCCACAAAATGTCTTCATCTTACTCTCGTTCTCTTGACTCTTAGCAAGTCCAAAATCAGTTATCTTAACCTTCACAGGATCATCAGCAGCAATCATAATATTATCCGGTTTTAAATCCCTATGAGAAATTCCCTTACTGTGTACGTACTTTATAGCTTCAAGAATTTGTCGAGCAATCTCCTTTGTTACAATCTCATCAATCGCTCCCTGACTAGCAATAAAATCCATTAAATCTCCACCTGAAATGAACTCCATCACCAGATAGTAATTATCAGCATCCTCATAGTATGCTTTCAATTTCACAATACCCGGATGATCTAACTGTTTCAATATCTTCAACTCTCTTGTAACTCCATCCAGTCCTCCAAGCGCTTTCTTCTTCGATATGATCTTAGCGGCAAATGTTGTGCCAGTTGACCTCTCAATAGCCTTTTTCACCGTTGCGAACGCACCTGATCCTACAATTTCATCACGAATAATAAAGTCTTTATGTATGCTTTCCTCTTCTTCGTCCTCTTCAGCGATCGCTGACACTTCGTTCCCTTCCTGTCCTATCCTCCTCGTCGGGAAATGAGCAACAAACCGCACAACGTCTTTCTCAACACCAATACCAACGGCAATCTCGTCACCCTGGCTTAATATGTAATTCCTACGCGGCACGAGCTTGCTGTTGTTAAGCCAAGTACCGTTAGTTGAAATGTCTTGTATCATCATTATCTTTTCATTATTCTCCACATTTGTGTTCATCCATAACTTGAAATGCTTATTACTGATCCGCGGGCTCTGGTTGGGTAGTAAGTAAGTGCAACTGTTAATATTGCGTCCGAACACCCATTCCTGTCGCACAGTCTCTTGACTGTCATCTGCATGTTCTCGACGCCCTTCCTTCGATTTCACATCAATGTGAAAAGTTTCATCAACAGTACGTCCGATCAACCGGCACAACACACCCTTCGCAACTAGCTCGTGACCTAAAGGGTCCGTTGCTGGATTATAACTGCTCGGCTGTGTTGGCTGCGTGATATTGTCGGGCAACGCTCGTTTCTGCTGAGTCTGTCGCTCGCCTCCAGCCAGAAATGACATGTTATTATTATTTGTCTTCTCTAATTCCATCAAACGCAGACACAGGCCAGCTGATCAATGGCACAACTAGCTTTAACGCGTTCTTCCTCACTGATCTTTCTTCCTCTTAACGGGCAAGCTCTGGAAAAAAAGTGTTGATTTTCCCCCATCATCGCGTTTGTGGCTGGTGGTGCTAAAAACTTAATCATTATATTGTGTGGCTGGTGCATTCCCCAAGTAGGAAAATTTTCCAATTCTTTCTACCGAGATCAGAAAAGTTTCACCTGGATACCAGTATTGTTTCCCTTGCTGAATCCAAGATGGCTGCTGTTGCTGAAAAGAGACCGCAAGATGGAGAAGACTTGAACGGTGATGAAAATTTTATTAATACAGCAAAGAAGCAAAAGATTGAGGTTGCGCCAGAAACGGGAGACGATCTTGGCGGTGTCGTTGAAACGGACGTTGGAATCACCGAATTCCTTAACCACCGTGACTCTAACGTGCGTATCAGAGGGACTCTGAAACAGCGTTACACTGATTTTCTTGTGAACGAGATTGATGTGAATGGGGATGTGGTTCATTTGACTGATCTTGGGTTCAAGGCAAAAGAATTAACCGCAGACGAGAAAGCGATTATTGCTGAACAGGAGCGTAAGGCAAAGGAGAGGGAAGAGAGAAGAACTATAGATGAGGAAGACAAGGTGAAATTACAAGAGTTTTTCAGTCCTGAAGAGTCAGAAGAAATTTTAAGTTTAATGTTCGATGGTAAGAAGACTGTTGAACCAGCAAAAGTTTTCGACGACAAGGATGTAAGAACTAAGATTCATCAATTGATTCGTGAGATTTCTGATTCAAATATTGAATCTGTTACTACTTCAAGTAATACTTTCATTTTTGGACACAATGCGAACAAAAACCGTAGAAGGAAGAACACGAAGGTGACAACTCAAATCCAACACGATTTAGGTGAACGCAAAGATTATTTGCATTTTACGTTGTACAAGGAGAACAAGGAAACAATGGAAGTAGCTAGTATTTTGGCTAAGTTTTTGAAAACACAAATTAAGTTTATCAAATACGCTGGAACGAAAGATAGAAGAGGTGTTACTGTGCAGAGGATGTCTATTGAAAGATTTACTGTTGAAAGAGTTACCACACTTAACAATGCATTGAAAGGATGTAAACTTGGATGTTTTGCGTATGAAGATAAACCTATCAAGCTTGGTGATTTATCTGGTAATGAGTTCATTGTCACGATTAAGGATGTAGAGAGTACAGATCCTAATGTTTCTATTGAAGATGCTCTTGTTCCAATTTTGAACTCACTCAGAGATACTGGATTTATTAACTACTATGGTATGCAAAGATTTGGAACTTTCTCTATTTCTACACATGAGATTGGGAAAGAGATTTTAAACTCTAATTGGAGCAAAGCAGTTGAACTTATTTTAAGTGAACAAAAAATTGCTATTCCTGGTTCTGTTGAGGCAAGAAAGATTTGGGCTGAAACTAAAGATGCTGCAAAGGCAATTAAAAGGATGCCAAAGAAGTGTAATGCTGAGTTTTCCATTTTAAGTAGACTTGAAAGAAGTGAAAAGGATGAAAATGGTGAGTACAGTGATGGTGCATACTTTAATGCTATTATGGGTATACCGCGTAATTTGAGGATTATGTATGGACATGCTTACCAATCTTACATTTGGAATGTTGCGACTTCTAAAAGAATTCAATTATTTGGACTGAAAGTTGTTGCTGGAGATTTGGTTTTATGTAACAATGAGAAGATAATGGACGAATACAAGGAAGAATTGGAGAAAAAGTTTGTTGATGAAGAGGAAGACATTATTCAAGATGTTAAAGAATCTGTTGGTTTACGTGCAAGACCTATAACACAAGAAGAAGTTGATTCTGGTAAATTTGACATTTACGATGTTGTTTTACCAACTCCTGGATATGATGTTGTTTATCCTGAGAACGAACAAATTAAGAACATTTACGTTGAACATATGGGCAAAGACGGACTGGATCCATTTAACATGACACGGAAAGTTAGAGAGTTTTCTCTAGCTGGATCTTACAGACAGATTGTATCACGCGTCAACAACTTGGAGTATTATTTCCGCAAGTACAATAAAGTTACTGATCCGCTGGTAAGAACTGATTTGGAAATGTTGAAATTACGTGAGCAAGCTGGAGAGAAGAAAGAAGAAGTGAAACAAATTCTTGATGGTGTTCCTGATGGTGAGAAAACTGCAGTAATTATTAAAATGCAACTTGGTGTTTCCACATATGCTACAATGGCATTACGTGAAGTTTTAGAAGGTGATACTTCACGTTTTGGTGGTGTTGTCAACATTCGTTCAGAGTAAACCTTTGCCCTGTGTGTTGGGGGAGGGAAGAAAGTTCAAGTGTATATTTTTTTTTCTAAGCCCTTGCATTTCCCTATTACAATTGAACATTATTATCCTAGAACACAGGCATTTTGACTTCCCTTAAACCATCAAAGCCGATAGAAGATATAATTGCATAAATCATTGCTACGTAGAGAAAGTAAAATTACAAGTAAAAGTATCACAACCCATTTAAAATACAATAAAAGAATTTTCTAAATAAACTGATATGCCATATCATCGTTCTTTTGAATTAAGCAATCAGAAGCTTGCTGAAAGTGGAAATAATAAACATGTTGATCGTAAGATTGGTAGAATTAGTAATAGCAACGGAGGGGCATTATGTGATACCAATTGCGTTGATGCTCCACATTATAGCTATACTAAAAATTTAAATACAAAAGAGGATAAGTTTAGTTTCCGAGAAATGGCAAAGAATCTACTATTTGTGAATGAGCATGGAGAAGATTTTAAAGATATGGGGCAAATAAAACATTATGGGAATGAATTGAATAGTAACAATAACAATAAAAGGAATCCAAGTAATGTATTACAAACTAATAAAAGTATTGTTAACAATAAGAATGTTGTTAATAGTAGATATGGTAAGAAAAGGCAAGATTATAAGATTGTTGCCATAACTAATATAACTAAAAAAATTAGTATAAGTGCATTACTTAATCAAGTACATGGTGGACCAGTTGAAAAAGTTGAAATTGTGCGTAATGACAATTATCAGTTTTGTAAAGAGGGGAATTTTTATGAGCTGAATAAACCAATCAATTGGAGGGAAGTTGCAGTTTTCCTTCATTTTAGTAAATATGAGGATGCAATTAATTTTTATCAATATTCCAAAACAGGTGTTTTTAGAGTCAATGATACATATTTTCAAACATTATTAATTCCAAGTGTTGTTAATAATAGTAATAATAATAATAATAATAATCATAATCAAATTGATGATATTGTTAGTAGATTAATGATTGAAGAAGAAAAAGCGCGTAGAGTATTAGTTTTCAAGAAACCAGTTTACGATAAAAGACACAAAAGTACTTTAAACAAAAGAAGGCCTGGATATCCTGATCCAACAGTTAATTTTAGTGAAGAATTTAACGTTGAAGAGATTAAAGCGGATTTTGGTAAATATGGTAATTTAATTGAAATATTACCAGTTGTTTCACGTAAACTTTGTTTTGGTGTACAATATTTTGATGTTAGATCAGCTATCAAAGTTAAGCACGTTCTCTCTACTAGTAAAAAGGAAGATGAAGATGATATTAAAGAAGTCGAAGAAGGTAGAATAGGGGGTGTTTCTGTTGAAGAAACAGCAGAATTTGATACTCTGGACGACAACGATAGGGAATTCCAGAGGAAATACTTTGGATGGTACGTTTGGTACGGGAAGGATCCGTGCGAGAAGAGCGTGCCATGTGTGTAGCTTGATAGAAACGTGTAGCAACATGTAGCAAAAGAACAACCCACAGCGAAAAGCAAAAGCGGTCCTGTGCGACACGGGATTTGTCGTGGAAAGGATTCTGGCACGACAAACCCTGTGTCGCGCGGCGACAATGCCGTTGTTGTGGCACAACACCCTCCCTGTCGCGCCACGACACCCTCTGTGTCGCGACTAGCCTAAACTGCGCGGGACGGATTGGCGGTCGCTGGAATTGGAAGCGAGTTCATTCGTGAAAAGAGAAGAGGAGAAGAGAAGAGAGTCAGGGCTTGTCGGTGGAGAGAGTGGTGGTCTACATCGAAACAGCCCACGGCACTAGTCACTTTATTGGACACACAACCACCAGAGAACCACTAAGGCTAGTGTTATTATACCCTTACATTCATCCATCTACCCATCTATCCATCCATTATGGCACGTCTAGGCTTTTCATCCCTTGCACACAAGTTTCACGACGATTCCCCCGATCCGCATCCTGCCCCAACGGGCAGTAATACAAACACTATTAGCAGTAAACAAATCAATTCTTTACCTGCTACAAACAATAATCAAAGTCAAGTATCGAGTGCTGCAATGGGTAATTCTAATTCACAGTCAACAATCAATTCTGGTAATCATCATCCAGTTCATTTACATTCTAAAAAATCTTTCTTTGGTAGTATAGGTTTGGGTAAATCTACATCCTCTGAATCACAGCAATCTATTATGTCAGATGATGGACACCATCATAATCATCATAATAATCCACCTCCGATCCAAAGAAACGGTTCTTCTTCTATGGTACAGCTTAAAAAATTCTTTAGACCAACACGTAAGAACTCCTCTTCAGATTCACCAACTGCAACTTCCCCTCAACCTAATTCAAGTTCACCTTCTAATAGAAGATTACATTCTGTTAACAATCATAGTACTTCAAGTTTACATCCAAGTTTACATAACTTAAAATCATCTAATTCTTCATCAAGCAGGAACCATTCTCCTGCTTCTGCCTCACATGGACCTTCAACTCCAACTTTCACTCATGACGCTAATAATAACATGATTGTCAAAACAGATCAAAAATTTTGGGATGACCTTGAAGGTAGTGTTACTAAAAAATACGGTAAATTGGGTAAAGTTTTAGGTTCAGGTGCTGGTGGATCGGTCAGATTGATTGTAAGAGAAAGTGATGGTGTCACATTTGCCGTTAAAGAGTTTGTCGCTAGAAGACCTAATGAATCGGTAAAAGATTATGCTAAAAAATGTACAGCTGAATTTTGCATTGGTTCAACTTTACATCATCCAAATGTTATTCAGACCCTTGATATTATCAATGAAAATAACCATTTTTTCGAAGTAATGGAATACGCTCCAATTGATTTCTTTGCAGTTGTTATGTCTGGTCAAATGACTAGATCTGAAATCAATTGCTGCTTTAAACAAATTACCCTTGGTGTGAATTATTTACATTCTGTTGGTTTGGCTCATAGAGATTTAAAATTGGATAATTGTGTTGTTACAAAGGATGGAATTGTGAAATTAATCGATTTTGGTTCAGCTGTTATTTTTAAATACCCATTTGAAGAAGACGTGGTTTTAGCTCATGGTATTGTTGGTTCAGATCCTTACTTAGCACCAGAAGTATTAACATCAACTGATAATTATGATCCTCAATTTGTGGATATTTGGTCAATCGCAATCATCTATTGTTGTATGACATTAAGAAGATTCCCCTGGAAAGCTCCTAAATCTGATGACCCAAGTTTCGGTTTGTATTGTATGAAAGACGATCAACCTCATGATTATGTTGAGTCTGCTCGTAAGCACAAAGAATTGTTACTTGAAAGGAAACGTAAAATCATGCAGCTACAAAAGGAGAAAGAAGCAGCAGATTCACGTTTACCAGCTACAGATGCAACTGTGCCTGCACCTGCACATGTACCTGCACCTGTACCTGCACCTTCCCAACAACAAAGTGTTGATCTCAATGCAGTCAATGAAAAAATTGAAAAGCTTTCTATTCAGCAGCCTCAACAAGAGGAGCAATCTCAGCAAGAACAGCCTAAACAGCAGGGCAAACCAACTGATGCAGATCGAGATACGTTTGTTGACGAGAAACTACTTGGTGATCCAACCAAGATGGCAATTGCTCCACCTGATGAGCAGCAGCCTGAGCAGCAGCCCGAACAACAGCCTGAACATCCACAACCACCACCACAACAACAACCACAACCATCGGTACAGCCCGCACAGCAGTCTAGTGAACGTCAGCACCATCACCATCATCATCACAATACACCACCTGCAACAGCTGAAGTTCCAGAACGCCGTAATGTCACAACCACCAAATCTCAGAAACAAATTCACGGTCCGTACAGATTGATGCGTTTACTCCCACACGCTGCAAGGCCTATAATTTCACGTATGCTTGCCGTTAACGTGAACGACCGTGCAACTATGAAGAACATATTGGCTGACGAGTGGTTCTCGGAGATCAAGTACTGCACAATCGACAATAACGGTAAAACCGTCAACGATCCGGGACACACCCACACTGTTGTATGATTAAATCTACAGATTCCAGCTATTCAAATTCCATCCTCCTCTCTCCCTTCCTCCACATCCTTTTTTATATCCGAGCATGTCATATTGCATCATAACCAATCTCTTTAAAAGATCTATAAATCAATTCGTACTAAAGATTCCGCGCACAAGTCAATCAACACCGATAACATCATCAACAACATCACCGCCAGATCTGCTTCTTATCTGCAAACAATGAGTGTTTCCCGCAGACACGCCATACACTGGCCTGATTCACAGCCACCGGATGGCGAATCTGAGCCTACATCTACTGTTGTTGTCAGTTCCCCTGCCGGTATATTCGTTGATGTCCGCTGGACTAAACTATTACACCCAGAATGGTTCTTTGCTGGAGACGAAGTGACTGATCCGGACAACGACTCCGTTGTTGAGTTCAACCACGCTTTCTTTGACTCGCAGTACGTTTCTGACCCGAAAGCTGCAATACCCCCAGATATTGGCACGTTTGCTGATCCGGACGACCCAAGGGAACGCGCAGCGGGTATTCGTGTTGAAACAGGTGCTATGGTTAACCCAGCTACTGGTGTTATGGAACGGTACGTGGAGAAATGGATAACCGCTGATCCATACAGCAGGGATCTTCACTGGGTTGGTGGAGATGCTCCTGGCGGAGTACGCTGCGTTGTTTTGCAGACTGGTGCTGCTGACAAAATGTGCAATGTGTTACAGAACGAGTGCACTGGACGACTCGTGTGTTTCGGGAACTGGACCCAAGGTGTGTTTTGGTGTAATGGTGGTGATAATAAGGAAGACACGTATGGTGTTGTCCGTATGTACAAAGACGAGGTTATCGTTGAACATGGTGCGTATGCGAAGGTGTTCCCTTCCTGGGAGAGTATCTGCGGTGTCACTCGAGAGGGTGAGACAATTACTGTTGGGGAGAGTGTTGAATGGAAAGTTGTAGAGTATGTTTCGTAAAGTTTTTACTTATGTTTTCTATATAGTACGTGTTTTATTTACATTGTCAAGGGAAGAAACCAATATCGTTGTTCAAGTACCATGAATCTTCATTGCCTACTACATCAAACAGGCTTCCCAGACTATCAGTTATCTGAACAGGTTGTGGAAACTGTTGCTGCTGCTGCTGGTGCTGTTGTTGTTGTTGATCAAATTGCTGTTGAAACTGCTGTGCTTGTGCTTCAACCTGAGTCTGTACTTGCACGCGTGCAGTGGTAAGCACTTCTTCAGCTTTAGCTTGCTGCAACTGCTGCTCGTATTCGTGTTGGTGCAATTGCTGCTGGTACCGTTGTTGCTGCATTTGCTGTTGCATATGCAACTGCTGCTGCTGCTGCTGTTGTTGTGAAATGCTTGGGTTCATAATAGATCCAAAATTACCATGTGGTTGTAAAATCGTTGGTAGTGAATCGTGAGGTGTTGAACTACCTGCTGCAGTGTGTCCGGTGTGTCCTGTATGTCCCATACTATTAGCATGTGGTAGACCAGTCTGTGGGACTTGTTGACCACTTTCTTCAGTCCAAGTAGAAATGTTGCTAATCATTGTGGTCGTACCACCAACAAAGGGGAACAACTGCGGTATAGAGTTTGGCATGATCAATGAATCGTTGTTTCTTGGTGATAAATCAGAACTCGAACTTTTAGAACTTGTATGTGAATATGGCGAAGCTGATGATTTGAAGATTTGTCCGTTTAGTGATTGTTGTTGTAAGTGATCTTTCCTTGAGTTGAGGTCCATACCTGAGGGATTAGAAAGGAGATTTGCCAGTGATGGAGTAGGTGTTGTGTTTGTGTTTGTGTGTGTGTTTGCGTTTGCGTTTGTGTTTGTATTTGTAAATGACTTGGTGCTATTAGCTACATGGTTATGATTAAGTGGTGAAAGAACGGAACCTGTGAATGGGGAGCCTTTACTGATAATATCTGATTCTGAATTTTCTCTATATGATTGCTGTTGGGTAAGCATTGGTAACTTTATTGGTGGTGGTAAGATCCTATCAGAGGAGAAAGATGAAGAAGATTTTGATTTTGGTTTAAAATCTTCATTGTCATCTTTGATAGAATCTGTTTCTTGTCCTGGAGGATGGAGGAGTAAATGGGACAAACCTTTAGGGATAGCAGATCTTGTAAGATGACCTTTCCGTTTAAGTCTTTCCTCGTCTTCTAATTGATCATCATCGGATCTATCAAGATTAGAATCGATTTGGAAATGTTTAAATGGTTTCCTGTAAATTGCGGGTGGTAAACCTGAGCCACGATACAAGATTTCAGAAGAATCAGGACCGCATCTGAGGATTAAATTACCAACAGTTGCTGTCATAATTTCATCAAAGATATCTCTAAAACTAAGTGCAAATTTAGTTCTTTCACTCATAACGTATAAACAAATTGAGCAAGCACTCATATCATTTAAACCTGTAAATAAATCTTCTGAAACTACTGGTCTAGTATGCTTTTTATCATCACCTAATAATTTTCTTTGTTTATCATCACGGTTTCTTTGTAACCACCAACAATAAACAAGTGTAATACCTGCAACAAATACTAAATGAATATTTAAAATAGAAAATCCATGGAATGTTTTAGAATGGTAATTTTTAAGTGATTGACAAATCTGACCTGCAGCTGCCTGACATTCTTTAAACAATTTATCATCAGGATCTAACAATTCTAAATATGGTTGAATTAAATTTCTGACAGCTTTATAATAATAAAAGAGTAAAGTTTGATTTTCTATACCATTATTATTAAAACCACGACATTCATTCCTCCAATTTTGTAATTCTTGGAAAAAATTCTCAACTTTAACTAATTGAGCTTTAACAATATTTGAAGAATTTTGTGTTGAATTAGTATAAGAATTAATATTTAAACTTTCAATAAATTTTGATTCTAATCTTCTAATTTTAATAGATTGATTAATAAAAGAATCATGTTGAGCAGATTGTGAATTAAATATTGGAATATCTAAATCGATTTTAGATTCATCCATTACGAAAGGTTTTGAAATTGAAATTAAAATTGAACGTTCAAGCATATAGCAACACCAAAATTTTCTCATTCTCATATCTTTATCAATTAATGATAAATTTGTATAAGTTTTTGATTTATGTAATTTCAAACGCATACAAGTATGAGATATTTCTTGAATTAAAAGGTAAAGATTATTTGAATTTTTATCAGCTCTAATAAGGAAAGTGCACATTAATACCAATAAATCAATTTTACGAAATTCTTGATCATTAAAAGATTTAATATCTAATAAAATGCAATACCTTAAAGCTGCTGAGAAAAAGCAAAATGGGTTTGGACCTTTATATTTCCCTGTTGATTTATAGAACAATGCAGAAATAGCGAAAACTAAATTTAAAATAGCACAATTAAAGAATAATTCATCATTATTAAATAATTTACCATCTTCATATAATGAATCATTTATTTTTTGTAAATTTAATTCATCAAGTAATGGGAATTTAAATTGAAGCATTTTAAAATAAAGGGATATTAAATTTTTAGCATAAGTATGATCGATAT
The DNA here is from genome assembly GCA_030570285.1 of Pichia norvegensis. NCBI lineage: Eukaryota > Fungi > Ascomycota > Pichiomycetes > Pichiales > Pichiaceae > Pichia > Pichia norvegensis. The sequence goes on from JAJLVM010000164.1 coordinate 229,643, forward strand.
TAATTTCAGGATCTAATTTCAATATTTCAACTAATGGGTATTTTTTAATAAGAGAATTTTCAAAACGTAATTTATTATCATTCATAAATGTAAGATAGGGTATATTAATATGATAAAATGGAGATTTTGAAATTAAAGTTGAAGATGAAGTTGAAACAGAAGCTGATTTTGAATTATGATTCAGTAAAGGTAATTGTAAAAGTGGTAGAGGAGTTTGAATATGTTGATGCAATGGTGGTAATTCAGGTACTATTAAATTTGAAATTTTTTTATATTTTAATATTTTTTCATCATTTAAAGTTGGTTTACGAGATTGTTCAGCTATAATTGATTGTCTTTCTTGAGCTTTTAAATCTAATAATCTTTCTAATTGTTTTACCCTTTTCTCAAGGAAAATTGTATATTCATTATTTTGATTTTTATTTGCGGGATTATTCTCACCATACCTCGGTGGTTGCTCACAAGGTACTTTAGCCTTAATACAATTTGTACAATGAGGTAAACGTTGATCACATTTTTGTTTACGTCGTTGACAAAGGTAACAAGAAGTTGATCTGCTATTCCTTTTTGATTTTGATTGTTTATTTGAAGTTATTGATGTCGATTTAGTTGATTCATCCTTTGTAGATGATGGTGCCGGTGCTACTGGAGCTGGTGCCGATGCTACTGGAGCTGGTGCGGAAATTGAAATTGAAATTGATGAGTTTTGCGATGATGGGGAATCATCGTGAATAGGGGGGTGTAAAAGTGATGGAGATGGGGGTGTAGATTTATCAGCTGAGACTATTGATTCAGTCATGCTGGGATTAAATAGATATCAATATGTCCAAAGTACTAGGTGATGGATAGCACGAAAAACGATATAATGGTACTTTTATTTATGAAAATGGAATAGGAGTGCCTAAAGACCGACGTGGAAAGAATGGAGCTTAGAGCGTGGGGAAAAAATGTGGGGGTGCGGAAAGCGAACGAGAACGGAAAAGCAGAAACGGCGTGATTCTGGAGTTAAGGGTGTTAGTGTGGAGGTGGAGAGTGGCTACATAATAGGAGAGAGTAGAGTAGAGTAGAATAAATAGAATAAATAGAATAGATGGTGAACTACTGGGACTCCGTCTTGGCCTCTGGTCTGTCTTGTCTGAGCCAGGACAATGCTAGCGGGTAGAGAGACTTGACCTTTGCTAGCAAGACACCCGCTACTGTGTCTTCCACGTCAACAGTGTCTGTGTTTGTAAACTCGATGGAGTCTCTAGTGAGTCTCTTTGCGATTGCACCGTTTTTGATGTGGATAACGTGGTCAGCCCATGATCCTAGACCGTCAAAGATATGTGTTGCATAGACAACTGCGCATTGGCGATCAACTGTTTCCGTGTGAAGGAACTCTAGAAGTTTCTGACGTACGAGAACGTCAAGATCAATAGTAACTTCATCTAAGAGTAATAAGTCGAATGGTTTTAGGAGACCCATACATAATTGAACACGACGACGTTCACCATCTGAACAGCGGTTCATACGCCAAGCTGTATTTATTTCAAGGAGATCAATAAGTTTATCACGGCGTTCTATGTAATAGTCACCGCCAACTGATTGGACTAGTTCATTAACACCGATATCACGTTTAGTAATTTCATTATTTGCCCATTCAGTACCTAAATAGACAATATTGCGAGCATTAAGGGCACTATTATTGCGTAAATCAAATGGATTAATTCCGAAAAGTGATAATGAACCTTCAGTAACGAGTTTCTTACCTGCCAGGACTTTAAGGAAAGTTGATTTGCCGGCACCGTTAGGACCAACAAGGAGAAATTTTTCACCTGGTTGAACGCATAATGTAACGTGGTCAAGTCCAGGATGGTTCTCTGGTGCACCAGGGTATTTAAAAGTAAGATCAACAGTATCTACGATTGGAGTGGTAGTCATTATTACAAGGAGAGAATGTTTAGTTGGAACGGTTAATGTGAAAAATAAGTTGTTATATGCATCAGGAAATGTTTAGTCATGCTCACGTGACGTGGCGAGAAGGTTAAATGTTATGTATGTAACGGTGGAAAAAACATTAAGAAAGGAATAACTAATTGACAACACATACTCTACATTTGGTATGGATACGTCGTCTCAATTGGAGTCATCGATTAGTGTTGAACCGGAACTTAATCCACTTGTTGCAATTCCATATGCATCAGGAGTTTACTCTCTTGCATTTACACGTGGATGGAAATGGATGTTTACAGGTGGTGAAGATGGGTTTGTGCGTAAATTTGACTTTCACGGATCAGTTGAAGGGAGGGCACAATTAACAGTTGCACAGCGTCATGCATTAGCTGATAGTATTCATTTTAATGGAGTTTTATGTAGTTACTGGGAAAATGAAACACCAGTACATAATGGAGAACCAGGACATATAAGTCCAGTTTATTCACTTGCAGCTGGTAGTGAAGGGAGATGGTTATTAAGTGGACATGATTCAGGAGCTATTACATTACAATCATTACGATCATGTGAGGGGGCAGTACAATGGTTGTTTCAAGGACATACATCAACTGTATCTTCATTGTTATTACAAGAAGAGGAGAAGAAATTTTTATCAGCTTCTTGGGACAGTACAGTTCGTGAATGGGATTTAGATCGTGGGAATTGTAAAAGAGTGTTTGGTCGTATGAGTGGACAAGTAAGTGCGATTGAATACAGGCATGAATCGAGCGAAGTTGTTGAAGTTGAAGTGATGGGTGATAATGATGAAGAAGAAGAGGAAGCAGGTGGTGAAGGAAGCGATGTTGATTCATTATTTTCTGAAGAAGAGGATGAAGAGAAGAATAAAGATAAGGATAATGAAGATAGTGAAAAGGAAAGTAGTAGTGGTAAAGTAGTAGTACCACCTGCACCTGCGACAAGGACGTTGTCGTCGCGCGACATTTTCCTTGTTGCGACCATTGATGGTACAGTTAGTGTATGGGACGGAAGAGATGGTGGTAGTGTTTCAAGGCCCGTTTTAGAACTTGCATTACGACCAACTAGTGGGCCATGGTGTATGTCTGCATGTTGGTCTACAACAGGTACGAGAATTTTTGCAGGTCGACGTAACTGTACAGTGGATGAATATGATATTCGATCACCAGGTAAAGTTGAACGGACATTGAAGTTCCCCTCGGGGAGTGGGCCAGTTTCCTGCGTGCAGCCACTTGATGAGAAACACCTACTCTGTGCATCACACGACAATATCAGACTGTACGATCTTGCAGCGAGTAGTAATAGTAGTGGTAGTAGCAATGGCAACGACGGTGACAGTGGTGGCAGCCGTGTACCGTTTACTATTGTGCCAGGACACTCCGGCGGGATGGTGTCTGCACTGGCAGTGGATCCGCAGGGCCGGTTTGTCGTTGCCGCGTCGGGCAACCGTGGCTGGGCGGGGCGCCACGCTGAGTACGTGTACGTGTACGAGAAACAGTAAGGCGTGGGCAGTCGCGACAGAAAGGGTTGTCGTGGGGAAGGACGTTGTGGCTCTGCGACAGAAAAGGCTGTCGTGATGGTGCGACAGAAACGGTTGTCGTGGTAGTGCGACAAGTGTTTTGTCGTGGTTGTGCGACAACCACTCTGTCGTGGGCACAACAAGGCTTGTGTCGCGCCTGTCCCACAGAAAGCGGGGGCGCCCCTCCAAGCCCCGAAAGGCCCTGCAATCTCCCCCAGTGCTTTCCCAGTGCTTTCCAGTGCTTTCCCAATCCTTCGCCCCGGCGGGCGGCTGACGCCTCGCGGTGGGACGCGAACGCATTTCCATGGCAGCAGCCTACAAGTACACTGGTAGTCATTGTTATTGTCATTCTAACACCAGATACCACTACATCCCACTGCTCAATTGATACTGTACACTCATCACCCCCGCTCACGGCAGAATTAATCAACTTTGTACTATTCCCCCCGCTTGTTTAAACTTTATATAAGACACACAGCAATCCCTTCTACCCCCCACTTCACTAGATTTCTCCGCAATTTTAATTCTTCCGTCTCGGCTCAACTCGGCAAAACCGTTTTATCAAATCAAATAAAATAAAATAAATAAATCATCAGCATCATCAGCATCGGCATCAGCAGCATCATCATTACTTTCAACGTTTATTTCTACTCCTCATGTTTAATCAAGCTTTAAAACCTTCTAATTCTCTTCGCAGAGCTAATAAATTAACTCAAAATTACCGCTTTATTAATCATCCTCAAATGACTAGAGCATCTCATTCAGATTCACCTCCTTTATTCCACTATCAAGATAAATTACCTTCACTTCCTGTTCCTCCTTTAAAGGAAACTTTACAAACTTATAAACATTCAATTAAACCTTTTTATCCATTAGGTGAAAAGGATCCTCAATTTATTAAATATTCAGCTATTATCGATGCCTTCGCTGAATCTTCTGAAGCTCATTCACTTCAAGCAGATTTACAAGCTTTAGCTGCAAAGGAACGTAACTGGCTTTCACTTTATTGGGATAACTATGCTTACTTAGATTATAGAGATCCAGTTTCACCTTACGTTTCTTATTTCTATTCTCACAAAAATTTCAATACTCGTGTTTCTCGTGACCAACTTTTAAAGGCAACTTTACTTACTTCTAAAATCCTTTCATTTATGGAATCAATTGAAGATCAATCTCTCTCTCCTGAACTTATCAAAGGTAATCCTTTTTGTATGGAATCTTTTAAATGGATGTTCAACAATTGTAGAGAACCTGGCCCAGGTAGAGATAAAAATCCATCTTTTGACCCTGCTTCAAATAGATTTATGATTGTCATTTCTAATAATCATATCTATAAACTTGAAACTCATGATCCTCAATCTGGTAAAATCAAATCTTTCAATGAATTATATTATGGAATTTCTGATATTTTAACAGATTCTTATCGTGCTGGACCAAATCCTAACCCAGTTGGTATCTTAACTGCTGCAAATAGAGATGTTTGGTATGAAAATTATTCAAAATTAACATCTAATTCTCCTGCAAATAGAGCTAATTTTGATACAATTTTCCAATCTTCTTTTGCTCTATGTTTAGATGATTCTTCTCCAATTACAATCGAGGAAAAATCTCGTAACTGTTGGCACGGTAATGGTACAAACAGATATTTCGATAAACCAATTCAAATTTTTGTTGCTAAAAATGGTGCTTCCGGATTCCTTGGTGAACATTCTAAAATGGATGGTACTCCAACTTTACGTATGAACGACTGGCTCGTATCTCAAATTGATCATTATAAATATTCTCCTGATCATACACAAAAGCCAAATCAAATTCCTCAATTTAAAAGACTCGATTTTGAAGTTAATAAAGAGGTAAGTAATGCAATTGTTAATGAAATCGCAAATTTTCAAAAGAGAACTTCAGATTTATCAATTAAAACTTGGCAATATTTTGGTTTAGGTAAAAATGATATTAAATTGTTTAAAACATCTCCTGATTCATTTGTTCAAATGCTTATTCAATTGGCTTATTATAAATATCAAGGTACAATTAGACCAACTTATGAAGCTGCTTCAACTCGTAAATTTTTCAAAGGTAGAACTGAAACTTGCAGATCTGCTTCAATTGAAGCTCGCAAATTTGTTGAAGATTGGCAAAATCCTAATATCCCAGTTTCTGAAAAGGTAAAATCTTTCCGTAATGCTGTCAAAGCTCATTCAACTTTTGTACAACAAGCTTCAAATGGTCATGGTATTGATAGACATTTACTAGGTTTAAGATTTCAAATTAAGGGTAAACCTTCAGGTATTGTTGATGCATTCTTTAATGATCCTGCATTTAGTTACTCTCAATATTGGTACCTTTCAACATCTCAATTAACATCAGAAAATTTCAACGGTTATGGTTGGGCTCCTGTTGTTCCTGAAGGTTTTGGTCTTGCTTACATGATTAACAAAGAATGGTTACATATTAATATCACTAATTATAAGGAGAACGGTTTAGGCCTTAAAGGTGAAGAAATGGCTTTCTATTTAACTGAAGCAGTTCATGAACTTAAGGAAGCGCTTTTGAAGGAAGGTTCAGCAAAATTGTAATCAATCGTAAATTATTAAATTATTAAATTATCTGTTATGTATATGCTTTAATGAAATGCTTTTTATTGTTTTCTTAAACTTTTGATCTTTAACCATACCTCGTTTACAAGGCTGTGCTCGACATTATCAACATTTTTTTTTTTTCCTATCAACTTTTCACTAACCACTTAACCACCTACTTCTTTTCATTTTTTCTCCACCTCCAACGATGTTCTCTAGCAAGAAGAGTAAACAGCAAGCTATAAATACGGTGGACAACTTATTAACAACGTATTTGCAAACAACAGATAAAAAAATTTCAAAAAGTAAGCAAAAGGCAAATAAAAAAGGATTAAAAAATAGTTCACAACATGAAGCTACAACTATATTGAATATGAACGCAAAACTTGGTAATTTCCAAAAGAACAAAACAGATCTGAAAAAGTTCAAGGAAAAGGAGAGGAAACTGCGTAATAAAGAAATGAAAAAACATAAACTTATAGAGGAAAAGATTCAGCGACAAAGTAAGCTCGAAAATGGTGATACAAATCTAGTCAATACAGTACTTGAAGAGAAAGTGAACAAATTAACAGCTTTTGACAAGTATATCAACGAAGATGAAGATTTGCATGAACTACAAGAAGATGTTCTCGCATTTGCGCATAAACCACCAACTAAAATTGTGCTTAAAGAAATTAAGGATAAGGAACATCTTGCAGCTAAAAGGAGAAGTGCAAAACTTGACGATTTCAATACAAAGATCTCACGTGGATACATTGCAGTCACTGGTCTTACACCAGGTCTTGCGCAGCCCGGTGACGACGACAGTGAGAGCGATGATGATGATGATGATGATGATGCGGATGAGGAAGCGGGACGTGCCTCTGGTGATAAGAACTCACTTGCTAATTTCAGAGATGATTTTGACGACTATAACTAGCCATCTTTGCTTATTATCTTATATAAAAATATTATCACTATGTACAGTTACAGCCAGCGCTTACACTATTTTTCAGGGAATGGCGGCTTACCCCCTTTTTCTAACGGAAGATCATCCTTAGCGGCATCAATCATTGGTTTGATCCCTTGTTTAGCTAGATGCACATCAATACAAGCCTTATACTCGTCCCAAAACGACTCGCAAGGGTTCTCAAGCGACTTACCCTTAAGGAACTCTTCAGAATACCATCTGTTAAAGCACGTATCGTACTGCTGCTTCAAATCGTTGCACTCAGGTGCAAATGAGGTCGACAACACGTTACCCATCCTTGCTCTCTTCTATATCCCAACTCTATCTTTCAATCATTCTTCTTTCCTAACTCTCACGATGTGAGAATTTTCTACCCAGAAAGGTTCAGCCTCCTTGTCCACCCGTTTCCCCCCACCCTACTCACCAGCCACAAGTGGGGTCACGTGATGTGCAAGTCACGTGTGTGTGTAAGTCACGTGCAAAGACCACAGCTGTTGCACGGTGTGTGAAAACAAAACCTGTTTCTCTGGCACGACGCGGTCGGGCCTGACGCGTCACAAACGACGTGTCGCACTGTTTATGTTTTCCCCTTTCCGACGAGCGCGTTTGCTGTGCCCCTGAGGAAAACCGCGTAGTCCATTTTTTTCATTGTCTTAGTGGCCGTTGAGTTAATAGGATTTCCTCTTTGAGCTGTAAATAGGTTGGTTTGGTTGTCAACTTCAACTACACCTAACACCAAAACTAAAACCACCTCTCTTTCTGCCGTCTGCACGTCCTCATCTTTGAAGACGGACATTCCTTTACTACTTCTCTTCCTTTCCTTTGCTTTATCCAAAATATACTCATCACTTAACACAGAAATCGTGCAATATCTACAACATAGCTGAACAATATGGCCTCAATGTTCATGCTTTACCTACTGACACTTCTGTTCAACTTTCGTGCAGTCTGCGCATCAGTGTACATTGGTTTCCCCTTCGAGCAACAGTTACCAAACGTTGCTAGAATCGGTGAAACTTATAAGTTTGAAATTAACCCTCAGACTTTTAAATCTGACAATCCTGATAACAAGGGAATCACTTACCAAGCCTTCCAACTCCCCTCTTGGCTTTCATTCGATTCATCATCACTTACCTTCACTGGTTCTCCAACGGTTGATGACCCTATAGGTAATATCGATTTTATTTTACAAGGTACTGACATTAACAACAGTCTCAATCAGTCTTGCACAATATACCTCTCCAATCAACCTTCCCCACAGCTGAATCCTGCAGATTCAATACAAATGCAGTTAAAGAATTTTGGTGATACGAACGGTTACAGCGGTCTTGTACTTGAACCACAACAACCTTTCTCCTTCTCATTTAATAAAGATACTTTCATTATCCCTTCAAGTTCAGATAACCAAATTGTTGCATACTACGGTAAATCAGCAAACAAAACATCACTACCAAGTTGGTGTTTCTTTGATGAATCATCTTTAACGTTTTCTGGAACAACCCCGCCAGTGAACTCAAAGGATGCTCCAAGCTTACAATTCGATCTAACTCTCATTGCAACAGACTATGCAGGTTTCTCTGCTGCTTACTCAACTTTCAGAATCGTCGTCGGTGGTCACACTCTCTACATTCGTAACTCAACAAACTACTCTCAAACGGTGATGACAAACGCTGGCGATAGTGTCACCATCGATTTACCAATTGACGATATTTACCTTGACGAAGCTCAAATTCAACCTTCACAAATAAGCAAAGTCGTAGCTTATGACGCTCCTGAATGGGTATCGGTTGTTGATAATACAAAACTAGTTGCTAACGTTCCTTCAGATCAAAAGGATAATCTTGTCGTAAATGTTACTCTCTTTGATATCTACCAAGATTCAGTATACATGAATTTTGGTATCAATGTTATTCATGATATTTTCAGTGTCGACAGTATCAATAACGTTACTGCTACCCCGGGGGAATTATTCGAATACACAATTCCTGACTCATATTTCAAAAACAAAACTGCAACAGATATAACAGCATCTTTCGATGAAACATGGTTAACTTTCTACCATTCAAACAACACTTTTATTGGTATGGTACCTAATGATTTTAAAGTCGCTGATATCGAACTTGAAGCTACAATGAACAGTCTAACACAAAAACTTTCCTTTTTCATTGTCAGCAAGGAAAGATCATCCTCTTCTTCACAAGTTTCATCAAGAACATCATCTCAATCATCATCTCGATCATCTAATGCTTCATCTACACGTTTCAATTCACAATCTACAATGTCTACATCCACACGTTCCTCCTCATCTTCGAGGACAGCAAGTGTTACCACTTCATCATCCACAACCCCCTCGACTTCATCTTCACTTAACGGTGCAATTGTTCCAAATAATAAATCTACCAGTTCAAACAAAAAGGCTCTGGCTATTGGTCTCGGTGTCGGTATCCCCGTTTTGGCAATCATTATTGCAGCACTCATATTCTTTTTCTGCTGCTGCGCCAAGCGTCGGAAGGATAAAGATTCAGATGATGACAATGGTGAACTTTCCGGTGATGCTATGGAAAAGAACGATACTAATGACACTCTCGTTGTAAACGGCAAATCTGCAGCATTAGCTCAAAAGAACTTGGAAGAATTAGAGAAAAACGCAGACGATCAAACGTCTTACTACTCTAATACGCAATCTACACTTACTGATAAATCAGGATCTTCATTCTATCACGATGCAAATAATCAAATAAGCACTGATCAACTTTTAGGTGGTGCTAAAGCAGCACATATTGGAGCAAACGATGGTGAAGTACTCAATTCATGGCGTCAATCATCAACTGGTGCATTCAAGGCAAGAGATTCATTAAATTCATTAGCTACAGTTGCAACTAGTGATCTCCTTACAGTGAATGTTGTAAACGATGATAAAGTACGTAAGAGCCAAATGATGCTACCAGTGAGATCGAAACTACGAGATACAAGTTCAGATTCTCTCACTCAACATGGCAACAACAGTACTAATAACCACAATAGTTCTTCTCAATACAGCAGCAATTTAGAACCTCTAAGAGAGACCGATGATAATAACGTTTATGACGAAAACAATTTCTCTAGAGACACATCGTATGGAACGATGTCAACTGAAGCGCAGCTTGTTGGATTCAACAATAGTGGATCTCTGTATCGTAATGAACAACCTGAACAACAATCATACCGTGGTGAATTGTCAAGTATAAGTGGTGATGAGAATGATTTTAATTCACAATCGTCTAACCGTTCTGATATTTACAATAGAAATCGTCTTTGATCAATCAGTAAAGAGATATTATCTGTTTTGTTACGTTTAATGAATCAATAGTCGTCACTTTTTTTTTAATGCTTTCCCTATAATTCTTCCCCTTTTAATTAATTTTTCTATAAAACAATACAGTACAATAATATTAAATTAATCTGCTTGACCGTATAATTTTAATTGCTCAGCATAAGCAGCGGTATCGAATGCTCTTCTACGTCCTTCCACGTAGTCAATCATTTCAGCGTATGATTGTGGTATGACGGAGGAGAAACCTGGTACATCAGGATCGCTTGCATCTCTTGGAACAAAGAAGGAGTAAACAAAGCTACCAGATTCGGTAAATTTAGAAGCATCTTCAAGCGTTCTTACCTTTGTATCAACTTTAACTTGCACAAGAGTACCTGGTACGGAGAAATATTCACGTTTGTCTGAACTCAATTTATTTGCTGCGGTATCATAATCTTTTAATAAGCTAGTTAATACTTTAGCTGATTCGCAGGTTTCATTAGGTTCGTGGATATGTTCTGTGTAACAAACTTGAGCATCCATAGTGAGAACACAACCGACAGGTACAGGTGCCTTAAAAGTGGTATTATCAAGAGAAATAAATCTTGGATAACTTCTTGAAAATGCACCTGCTGTACAATAAGCCAATTCAAATGTTTGTCTTAATAGATAACCACCGAAAATGACACCATGTCTATTCCTATATTGAGGTTGTTGAATTTGACTTGCAGAAATTTTAGTATCTTTCATAAAATTGATATTTTTCGGTCTTTGTTCAACAGGAATTTTAGCAATAAGTTTTGTTGAATTGTATAATGAATGAATCATTTTAGATTCATCTGCTGTTGGTGGTACTTTATCTAATGAAGAAGTTTTAGCTCTTAATTTTTTAGCAGTATTATGAGATTCTGCTCTTTTATATTCTATCCATTCAGATTCTGAAGTTGGTAAAAGTTTATTTATTTTATGTGCTTTATGGGTTGCAGGATTTCTAGCAACAAATGTAAAGTTTGCAGATAAGAAACAATTATTTGTATCTGTATTAACAATTTCAGGTGTAATTTTTTCAGCTTTTGGTAAATCACCTTCATATGCAAAACCTTTAATTGAAATTTCCATTGATGAATTACCTGTATAAGCAACATAACCAACAATTAAGAAATTATATTTATGTAATTCATCTATTTTTTTTGTAACATAAATTCTATCAATTGAAGCGGTTACATTCATTGGTTCTGCAGGTTTACAATGTTTTGAAGCAACTCTACCAGCTAAAGCATCAAGATCTTGAAATAAATGACCAAATCTTAATCTACCCGGTGCATTGATATAAAAATCTCTTAAGAAAAGATCATCTTTAAATGGTAATTCAAGATAAGAAAAGGAGTCACTTCTTGTTTTTTCAAAGATTTTAGTTGATTTAACATCATCTATTGTTAATGAATCAATTTCTAAACCTTGTTTCTTCCTACTAGCTTGCTTTTCTAAAATTTCCCACCATGTTACTCTATCTTTACCAGTAATTCTATTTTGGAAATCTATTGCATCAGCAATAATTGTTGAAGTAGCATCAGCTGCATCTTCAGGGAAAATAGATTCGTCATTCACTCTGTAAGTATTCTTAACTGGAGAAGATTTTGAATTTGAAGCATTAAATCTTTGTAACTGTATTGGAGTAGTTTTACAGAAACGTGAAGTTCTAGTAATAGTTCTTAATGATTGTGAAAGCATTATTTGGTTTAAAAGGGAAAAAAGTAAAAGAAAGAAACAAGTATCCAACAAGAATAAAGGATATTCCAATATAGCGGGATTTTTAAAAGGATAAAACGGGGCTACTCATATCGAGATAAAATTGGTGTAATCAAAAGACAAGATTAAACGAAGAAGGACTATACGACGACCCCGCACGTAGGAGGGGATAACAGTTGTCCATTTAAGAAATGAATCAATGTGAAGATGAAGATGTCTTTGTTGGGACCGTTTACAACGTTTGGGGCTCTCTCTTGACTCATCAACATTCTTGATTGTTACTTTGTTCGTTGACTCCACTTCTTGTGGATATTCCAGGTTTCACCGGCCCGGCCAGCTCCGAACGCCGGGTTTTCCAGCGAAAAGTGCCCGCAAATGCCCGGGAAAAGCCTAAACTGAAATTTTCTAAAATTTTTTCCGGTCCTGGCGGGGGAAAAAAAAATTATAGACGAAAATCGCTCGGAACTCTCCGGGACTGTCTCTGTCGCGTCGATCGACCCGTCTGTTTTGCTGAGCCGAGAAGAAAAAAAAGGAAACTTCAAAAAGCTTGAAAAAACTTGAAAAAATAATATTCTTTTTTTTTTCGCTGTTAGCGGTACGAACAGAATACATTCGGTACGAGTTTATACGAGTCGTATAGAGCGGAACGAGCACTGGGGCCATACTGTTCTGGCATCAACTCCGTGAAACGCACTGTAATTTTAGCTTGTTGATCTTTCCAGCCTAATTATGTGATGATTTCTTGTATATCAGGCTACATTTACTTTACCGCTGCCCGTTTTCATCTCACCTAATCTTGCAACAGCTACATTCTATTTAAGGATATTAATCATCTTCTTTATCTTTCCATATTTATTCATTTGCTTACTAAACTTTTCTTTTTCCTCAATTAACCAAACCAACCATGGATTTAGTATTGGAAGTCGCTGACACTTACCTATTCGATAGAGTTTATGCTACCTTGCTGCCTAAAACTTTTAAATCTCTCATACCTGAAGCTCCACCTTTCATTTCTAATGTTATCAATACTATTACAAATTCAACAAGTAATCCAGCTAAAAAGGTTTATGGTTTAAATTCTCATTATTATTTCTTTGATGAAACAATTTATTCAAGTTTATCTTTACTACCAAGACATAATATTATTAGACAAACAATTTCACTTTTCCTTGTAACTTCTTTATTTGGATGGTTACTTTATTTCATCGTTGCTGCATTATCTTACCATTTTGTTTATGATAAATCTAATTTTAATCATCCAAGATACTTGAAAAATCAAGTTTCTCTTGAAATTAAATTAGCTTCATCTGCTATCCCTGTTATGGTTTTACTTACTATCCCTTGGTTCCTCTTAGAATTACACGGTTATTCAAAACTTTACTATAATATCGATGAATCAACAGGTGGTTGGAAATCAATTTTATTGCAATTCCCATCTTTTATCTTATTCACAGATTGTGGTATTTATTTCATTCATAGAGCTTTACATTGGCCTTCACTCTACAAAAAATTACATAAACCTCATCATAAATGGATTGTTTGTACTCCATTTGCTTCACACGCTTTCCATCCTGTCGATGGTTATTTCCAATCTTTACCATATCATATTTACCCATTTATTTTCCCACTTCATAAAGTTTCTTACTTATTCTTATTCACTTTTGTCAATTTTTGGACTGTCATGATTCATGATGGTGAATATCTGTCAAATGATCCTGTCGTTAATGGTGCTGCATGTCATACCATTCATCATCTTTACTTCAATTACAACTATGGACAATTTACTACTTTATGGGATAGATTAGGTGGTTCATACAGAAAGCCAGATGAAGAACTCTTTGACAAAGATAAGAGAGTTGACAAGAAAGTCTTGCAAAAGCAAGTCAACCTTATGGAAGAAATCAGAGAATCTGTTGAAGGTAAAGATAATGACAGAGTTTACGTCTCCACTACCGAAAAGAAGAAACAGTAGATTCAATGCTCTTCCTCATTTCACTCCCTCCTTCTCTCCCTCCCTTTCCCCCTTTACATCTCAATCTTTCCTTTGTAACAATGAACAATCATGGACTGTATTTAAAACTACGAATTTATATTATGACTCCTATTTTATTTGTTAAATTAAATTCACATTCTATACATCTTTGCGTGAATCACTCAAATTTTATAAAACAAGTGAAATAAGAGTCCTGGTTGGCTAAGTGGGTATAGTTACATATAAATCTTATAAATAGTGCTATTTAATTTTACCGCTACTCCTTCGTAGACTGTCACAACTGCTTCAATTTCACCATGGCAGTCTTTCAAGTAAAAGATGTCATGTTTTAGAGATACCTCAAGGGTCCACTCCGAGAAACCATGCTAAGCAAACATACGTTTGTTTTATAACAACGATGGACACTTGATAGTGTAGTATATATACCAACACAGTGACATTATCCTTTGGCCTTGTCGATGGGGTTTGGTGCAATAGCAAATCAATAACAAATAGGCGAAAACCTCGTCTATCTTTCGATCCTGATTGGCTTTCGGAGATAATTTTAGCTCACTTTCACACGCACACGCACTAATGCCAGCCAAACAAAAGAACAAACAAACAAAAAACACCAACACTACATGCACAGAATGCTTGCCATAAGAAATAGGCCTGCAACATAGACAAGTGAAGTTGTGTTGAAGGGTTGGAACGAATCTGGAGGTTGTTGCTGAAGAGGACCGTACACAGATCGGCCGGTTAGTTCTGGTAAAGATTTGTCCGAGAGGGATGAAGTTTTCGCAAAAACTTCCATATTGTAAGCTGAAAGTGGATATGTCAGTGAAGGGTAAGCATGCTGTTCAACGTATGTGTAACATTTGAGAGTTGCGATTAGTAATGCCGCTGAAAGGAGTGTAGCAACTAATGGTGTGGCGCTTATCGTATTGAAGCAAAGTTTCCTTAGGTTATATGAGTAATTCATCCTTGAGATCTTCCTAGACGTCGTAGGCATAAAAGAAAAAAGTATTAATGTTAATTTACACCTGGCTGTGTGTAAATTGAATCGTTTATTTATAAATCAAACAAAAAAATGATGATTTCTCAAAAAATGAAAGATCAAACAAAATAAACATTAATAACAAATCATAAAACAGGGTAGTCAGCGCCCTTTTTCTGCGCGTGACACGGATAGAAGGACCCTCCAGTGATCTTGTTTAAATCCTAAACTTCTACAACTAATATACAATTGGTCTTCTGCCTACAGCCTCTTAAACATAACGAATATTCTGTCTAATTCTAACGGCTATACATACAACGCATTACTAATCGCTTTCGGATGTATCGGAGTTCCCTTATTAGCGACTCATCCGATTTCTTTCGGGAAATCGTTAACAATATCCGTCTCCATAAACGTTGAAACTAAGAATCTACAATCGTTCGCTCAACAGTGCCGGTGCGTCCTCGAATGAACTGCTGTTATCCGTTGTATCAGGAGTCTCACTTAGCGGTATTGTAGGCGTCACATTTCCACCTCCTTGTAAAGAAAGTATTGGATGATTTCGCATCATTTCCGTCTTGGCGTAATCTAATACCATCTGTCTTCCCTTTTCACTTCGCAAAAGCTTACCCCCAGCTCCATACTTTGGTGACTGCGGGAACCTTATACTCACATCTTCATCTTCTTCCTCATTCTTCTTCTCATTTCATCTTCGTTTTCGTTATCCCTTTCGTAACTGCTATTCCTTCGACGCTTCTTGGATCCACTTGCACTCATACTGCCAATCTTTGTAGATTGTAATTCCGGTGGTTCTTCCCAGGGAGGAGATTCGTATCCATTAATGAAATCCGTCATAAACTTATTCTTACCCTTGGCATTATCGGTACCAGTATCTTCTACTTCTCCGGTGGTTACATCATCCACATTATTTATAAAACTGTTGCTCAATATCGGTTGCCTTGAGGTAGATTCGTCATCCATATTACTGCGGAAATCTTTCATAAACGTAGAAGTAGTTGGATCGTCCTTGCTTGCAACTTTATTCAAACTAGAAGTATCCATATTGCTCTTATATCGTTCATTGATCTCTTTGTACTCTGATGTGTCCGAGTGAATCAACTTATTAAAACTTTTATCAACATTCTCAACATCATCGCTTGTAAATTTATGTTCATATTGCTCAAAACTAGCAGAATCATACCTGCTCTCATTCAATTCTTGTACTTCAACGTCTTTTTTTGTTAAGATATTAACGTTTGCTGCATTTTCGAAAAATTCCTTAATATGATTAATATGATTGTAAATCTCATTGGAATTCTTGTTAAAGTTTTCAATGCTTGGAACAAGTTTATTCACAATAACATTATTCGATGTTAACAAATTTTCATTGATTTTTTGTAAGTTAAGTGTTATCAACTGCTCAACTCTATCAATTTCATCAAGTATTTTTTCCTTATTTCCATTCTGTTTGATAGCTGCAGAATCAAAATAAAAGGAAAGCCTCGGTTGTTGGCCTGTACTTATATCTTCTTCCTCTTCCTCAATCATTTTATCAAATACTTTATCTGTTTCAGACATTTTTGTTGTGCATCTCTAAGCGTGTACCCTAAACAATATCAATCAAATTTACTCGCGTTTCCTTTTGCATGCAACACAATTTCAAAACAATCACCAACGCGTTGTTGTAGCATAAACTGATGGACAATTTCTCCATATGTAAGAGTATGCATTTGCAATTTAAAAGTATAAATACTAAGATATTAATATTAACTGATTAAAAGGGTAAGATTGAATTTAGAAATGTAAAAGAAAAAAATAAAATCAATAAGGTCGTACCCGGATTCGAACTGGGGTTGCTCGGATCAAAACCGAGAGTGATAACCACTACACTATACAACCAAATACACTGCTTAAAATGTTGAAAAGCTTTATAAGCTATTAAAAAAGTGCTATTATTTTACAATTATTGACAAATTAATGTAAATTGGAGAAAGTCTACTTAGCTGAAACAAATTACTAAGCTTGCCAGTTGGATTCCAGACTAAAAATTATGTAATGATATCTCTAATTATATAACTATTGAGTGTTTGGTTAAAATTATAAACCTTTAAATTGTTAAGATCAGTTAGTAGATTCAATAAATATTGTTCAACAACTGTTCTATTGTATTTAACATTGCAACCAAGCTTAAAACCATATGATTGGCTATATTACTAAACAGTTTCGTAACAAAACTAATCTATCGAGGTATTCCTTTGTTAATTCTTGAAGAAATGGGTAATCAAACTGTAGTTAAATGTATTTTATTGACGACCTTGAGAGCATTAGTCAGTCACTCAATTCTTCCATCTTGATGTAGCTTGATCTTTACCTCAAGTATACGTTACTAATACACTTCAAGGTAAATTTTGGTCAATTTAATTGAAAGAAATAGGGGTAGATTACAGAGTTGTTAGATTACAACATTTTTTGGGTTATTTTGTGTTGAATATTGATTCTTCTGGTTTTAGTGTTGCACGGCTCGTTTCTGTTTTGTGCATAATTAGAAAGACAGCGTGATAATTATCAATCTACTTATTCTTAAACCTTTCAAATTATCAGATTTAATTGAATCAGAATGATAAACCACAGACTACTTTAACTCTAAAATTATTATACTATGTTTCCGAAAGATTTTACAGACAAAACCACAGATCCTACCCTAATACCGTAAACAGACTAATTTTAGATAAAGATGTTGTCATTTCCTTTGTTTTGCAAGTGATTTCTGACAGAGTAGTCCAGAAACTTGCAACAGTGTTTATGATAATAATAAAGTCGACTCATGGTTCACTAAAATTCTATACTATACATAGGAGCTATACTACAATGAAATATAGGTTCAATTTTTCCTATCAATTTTATCGAGTTGATTCAAATAGGCTACAAAGGTAAGTGTATTTAGCGTTGAATTACTAGCATAATTGATTGTATGTACTTAGTAAATTTTTGTTGGTAGGATGATTTTTTATCAATTGGAGTTGGATGCGTGCGATTACGTCGGAGTTTTGCCTTATTAGGCAGGAACTGCGCGGCTGACCAAAGAATTTGAAAGCCTCGCCTCTCCTATTTGATAAAACTGAACTGAGCAATATTACTGTATTTATTATTATATATAAAGAAAAGAGGAAATGTCAATAACAATAACGATAGAAGTGAAATAAAAATTAAGCTGCTGCCTTAGCTGCTTCCTTTGCTGCAAGTTTTTCTTCTTCATCATGTCTCATTTTAGCCTTTGCTTCTTCGAATAATCTTTCTTCTTCTTCGACTGAGAGTTCTTCCTTTCTTGCCTTAATATAATATAATGGGTTTAAATGTCTGAAACGGATTGAGACAAAAGGTAAATGACCATGCTTTTCTTCGAATAACATTAATAGTAAAGTAGTAATGAAGAATAACCAGTAAAGGTTGTAAGATAAAACTGAACCATAAGTTGCACTATTTTGCCAGCCCAATAAAGCATTGAAAACATCCCAACCGTTATCAATTTCTGGGTTACAACAGTTAACATGCCACACACTGTGATTAATGTTATAAGAACCAGGACCTGAACCAGATTCTGCAGCATCACCACCTGTTTTTTTATTGAAAGTGTTTGATTCTAAATACCAAACACCTCTTGAGAATAAACCAGCTGCAATTAAGTATAAGATAGCAGTTGAAATACATAAGAAAATTTGTAATGAAAATCTTGAACCACCATAGTAAAGGATTAAACCAACAGCAATACCTGCAATAATACCACAAACAACAGGTAATGGGAATGCCTTTGCTGAAGCTTCAGAAATACCAACACCACCAACGAAAACAACAGCTTCACAACCTTCTCTTAAAGTTGTAATAAATGGTAAGATGAAAAGGGAATATTTTTTAAGTAAATAACCAACTTTGAATCTATCAGCAGTTTTAGCAGGTGGAGTTAAAATAGCTCTTGCAATTTTAATTCTCCATTTTCTTTGTAATTTATTAATTCTAAGCATTGCAACACCCATTAAAGAGATAAGGACAGTTGCAACTAAACAAAAAATACCTTCCCATAAATCTTCAGCACCACTCCAAATATCCTTTTTTAAAGAATAGTAAGCACCAATGAAACCACCACCAATAGCTAAACAAATAATAACACCTAAGATTGAACCAACCCAAATTTGGATGTATAATTTTCTAGCTAATTCTTTATTAGATTCTGCAATTGACTTTCTAACAAAAGCAAGAAGGACGGAGACGACGATAATAGCTTCTAATGCTTCTCTGAAGACAATAAAGAAGATTTGAACATTGAAAACGTCAGCCATCTTGGATTAGATTGTTGCTTGAGAAGAGAAAGAAGTAAATGAAAAGGAAAGAGCAAATTAAGATCTACAGGGAAAGAGCAAAATAAAAAAAAAGGGTAGATGATAGTTATATATAAGTGAAGAAAGTTACAGTTAAGAAGGATTGATTGACAGTTGAGGTAAACTAATTACAACAAATTGGAAAGCGAAAAAAAAGGAGAGATTAAATGATGAAGAGTAAAAAATGAGACTAGTGGAGGGTTCTCCGAGCACCCTTAGAAAGCTAAGAAAAAGCCTGAACCGATGTCACTGGGCGCAGGCTGTGTCTGGCCAGTGATGTTTGGAGAATGGATGCAGATGAAACGTCGGGTGTACCGGCAAGAGGAGAGCGGTAGAAAGTCAGAGCTGTGCAATCTTGCTGTCAAGGGAGCCTGGAGAGAACCTGGAGAGAGCTGAAGAGTCTCAGTGAGGCGGTGAAGTGGTAAAAGGCCGATGTGGCCGTTTTCCCCGCTGCAGGCGCGGCTGTCGCTGTGGGCGCTCTTGCTACGGCGCCACAGGGGCGGCCGCTTTGTTTCCGCCTCGACGCTATTGGCTACAGGGTCAGTGCGAACGGTCGCGTCAACGGTCTTTCTCGTTCATATCGGACATTTTTATTGTGAGCCACATGTACAGTTGTCCGCTCCGGTCTTGATGCTGTGCTGCGTCGGTCGACGTTTAATGGCGATTGAGCTAGCTGTGTTTAACTCATGATAAAGATAGTAGAGAGGCAACTAGTTAAAATAGGTAAGATGGGAATAGGAATATAACTTTTTTGCCTAAAATTGGTCAAAGTAATGGTTTTCGAAATATTTTAAGCAAATAAAATACAGCCGGAGATAGGCACTAATTTGACGAAAACCCCGCGTCACGTGAAAACTGTGCAAAGTATATTTTGCGGTACATTCGGGCTGTGTACGAGGGCGCGTGGTGCAATGGTTAGCATGTCTTCTTCCGGCGGAGATGGTTGCGGGTTCGAGTCCCGCCGTGCTCTTGTATTAAAATAATTCTTTTTTTGAAACAGATTAGTTTTATCATCAACTTTCTCTTATCGAAAAAATTCCAGATTAATTATATTGTTTTTTTTATAAATGTAGTAAAACAGAGAACACTCTCACTATACAGATTGTACTATACCCCCATGAAATTCCTTTTTTTTTGATCGCCTGTTATTTTAAACTAATAAAACAGCATTCACAACACCATCTCTATCAGGTTCATTCGTAATTTGTGCATATTTACCCCAAACAACCTTACCACCAGCGGTAACTAACCCAAGTTCAGAAACATTAACTTCAATAATAGTACCTTTAGTTAAAACACCCATTTGTGTATACATTGGTGATTGTGGATTCTTTTTCACTGATAATATTGGCAATAAAACTGTTACACCTAATTCAGGGTGCGTCACATTCGCTTTCTTTTGTCTCAATGCTGAAGGTCTAATAATTCTTTCCATTTTAACAGGTCTTCTAGTAAATCCTTCACCAACAAATGTATGTTTCGTAATCATTCTCTTCCATGACTTATTCTTTGACTTACCAGTTTTAATAACTTTAAACATTTCCTCTTCACTAATACCTCTAACTTTTGGTAATGGAACAGAGAATTTATCTGCTTTCTCCATTCTTTTCTGTTTAATTGATGACGATATTGCCTTGGCAGTATTCTGTTGTTCTCTATCTAATAAATATGCTGGTAATGCCTCTCCATCATCTTCCTTTGGCTTAGATGGTCCCTTCAATTTACTCTCTTCATGTGCCTTAATCTTCTTCTTCATAGCAACCTTTTCAGCATAACGCTTCTTAGCAAATTGCTTACCTTTCCAACCTTTCAAATTCTGTGCATCTTTGGCAATTCTATGAGATTCTCTTGCTGCCTTCTTTCTCTTCTTTTCATCATAATCTAACCTTCTACCATGCTTTTTAATATGTTGTTCAATATAATCGTTTTGAGGCATTTTATTGATAAATTCTTTTCAATGATATACCTGAATGTGAATGAAAAACAATAACTTCTTACTCCTATCTAAGTGTGTTAGAGAAAAAATTGGCTTGATTCAGGAAAATTTTTTTTTCTCTGAATGCGCATGCACACAGCTTGCGGACTATGGATTTATCAATAATCAAGTGAATTTTTCAAACCAGCTTTAACAACTTACACTGAAGGGATCATAAACCAAGTGGGATATCTAGAATTTAAAATGTCATCTATTAGTCAGAAAGAAAATTTAGATAACCATTTATCTTCAATAGCTGAATCGATAGACTCAACTGCTTCAGTAGTTGACAAACTTGAAAATATATTTGATCCTAATAATAGTGAAATCACATCTGATTTAATCAAATCATTACTTGAAACAGTAGGATCTGAAGGATCGAATGCATTAGACTCTATTTCTTTATTATCATTGAAAAATACTGCTTTGCTTGGATATGTTACAGATTTGGCATTATTGTTAGCAATAAAATTAAAAGATATGAGAGAGGAGGAAAGTTCATACTCAACCGAAAAGGAAGAAGTTTTGAAATCAACAGTAACGAATCGTGTTATTTTAGAGAAAGGTATTAAATCACTTGAAAAGAGAATCAGCTATCAACTTGAAAAGATGGTTAATGCATATCACAGAAGAGAAAAGGAACAGAAAGATGTTGAAGATAAAGTGAATAAGATTGAGAATGAACCAGGATCCTCATCCGATGAAAAATCAGAGAATGACGATGACGATGACGATGAAGAAGAAGAAGACGAAGAAGAAGGATTAAATTTCAAACCAAATCCAGCTGCATTACTCAAGCGTACAGGCAAAGCAAAACCAAAAGCTAAAAAAGAATATGAAACTGAAGATATTGATGAAGATAAAGACAGCAAAGCAGCATCAAAAGAAAAATATAGACCACCTAAAATTGCAGCTATGTCAATTGCTGATCCTGATAAGGAAGTCAAAGGAAGAAAGAAAAGAAACTTACAGAGTATGGATGAATACTTACAAGATATCAGTGAAGCACCAACTATGGAGAAATCTATTGGTTCTACTATTATTAACAATGGTAGAGATGTTAAATCTAAGAAACAGCTAGAAAAGGAAGCTGAAATCCAGCGTTACGAAGAAGAGAACTTTACAAGATTGCCAACGGCGAAAACTAAGGAAAGCAAAGAAAGTAGGGCCAAAAGAATGCGTAATGAATTCATGGGTGAAGATTGGAGTATGTTTGATAGTAAAGCTGATATCAATCCTAATGGTGGTGCAAAGAAAAGGAAGAGACTTTCTGCCTGGGAGAGAGCTAAGCGTAAGATTGATTGAATAATCCTCACTGACCCCAAAAATTTCCAGCTTTTGTGACACTTGAACTTTTTCACTCAAAAGCGATTTTTCGCGTAATTTAGCCGAGGTGAATTGTCGTTTCCGAAGTTAAGTGTTACCGTTTTAACGAAAAATTTCAAAACTAAAATGGAATATAAAAAAGCTTTATAAAGTATATATAGAAGTACAAATATTTTGAAAAGATTAATTGTCCTCGTATGTAAATATAGAAGGCGCAAATTCAATTAGATCTTCAACTACACGTAGTTGAATTTCTAATTCTTGACGTGATTCAAAATCACCACCTAACAGATTATTTGCCCAAACAATAGATAGATTCTTGCTATCCATTCTGACTGCTGGCATTGCAATCAATCTTCTAAAGTGTCCTAAAATATCACGCAATGTAAAATAATTAGAGTCTGGAAGTTCAAATACGAGTTGATGAATTTTCGTCTGTCTTTCAGTTTTATCAGCTAATTCTGCAGCTTGAAGGTATAAATCTCGCTGTTCATTGGTTAATAAAGGTTCTGGTAAGGAACCAAAAAACTTCTTTAATAAAGAAGCAATTGTGTAAACGTAATCTGGTGAAACATTTGTTGGATCCTTGGGATCGATTAAAGAAAGATTTTCCGGGTGGTTGTCAATTTCCGCCTTTAATTCTTCGAAAACTGTTTTGTTTGGACTTAAACGATAAATACCTTCAAAGTTTGAACCATAAGTTTCTATTAGTTTAATACATTTTAAAACAAAAAATGGAACTGCTTCTTCATTAACTTCAAGAGATTCTAAAGGTAATCCAAATAATTTTCCTCTGTGAAATTCTTCACTTTCAAGAGTTGTATCATTAAATGATGACATTGAATCATTATTTTCAGCGATATACGGCTTTGGACCATTTAACCTAGCACTCCGTCCTGGATCAAGTGAATTGTATGAAGAATCAAGAGTAGAATCCGTATCCAAGGAGGGAATTGAAGGGACCGGTGGTAAATTTTCAGAGTGGAAATTGTTTGTTTTAGATTGGAATGGCTGATTAGGTAAAGACTGTGAATTATAGTTACTGTTTGAAGCGTTAAATTTAGCTGCACCAACAGCTGCACCAGCGGCTGCTCCTCCTCCAACTGCTGCAACTGGAGCTGAAATTGTATTCTTCGAAGCATTTGAGAAATCTCTTTTCTTTGCTGGACTCATGTTTGATGATTGCTTTTTAGGTAAAACACCGCCAACTATTGGGTGCCTTACAAATTCGACAGGGACAAGACTTTCGTTTTTCCTAATTGTAGAACCTTTCAAATAGAAATACAAACATTTTTCAATATCAACATTAGTTGCAATTTTTTTCATTGAATCTGTACCATTGATTGGATTAATTTGATTACCCATACCAACAATAAAACTTTCCGTATAAATTGAATATTTTTGAAGTTGAATTTGCATTGCGTAATCTAATTCAATAATTAAATTTTTAAAATCATTTGAAAGTTGAGGTCTTTGACTATTAATTAAAGTATTCTTCATTCTTTGTGAAGCGTTTGCCTTTTTGTTATAATCATCTTCAGCATCTTTGATTTTAGCTCTTAAATCTTCTTCCTGTTGAGAATTTGTTTTCCTACCTTGTAAAGTAATTTTAGTCTGATTTTTATCAGAACTTCTAACTTTTTCAAGCTCTGAACACAAATTCCAGTATCTGTTTCTTGCCTTCTTTGCAAGATTTATTGAATCCATAACCTCCTTTTCTGCTTTATTACCTTTCTCTTTGAGTTGTTTCCTCAATGCAGTGAAATGTTGAGCTAGTGATTCCAATTGACCACCCATATTTTGAAGAGCTGTAATGTAAGGACCTCTTACACTATTCACTTTTTCATCGAATTGAATAACTCTTTGTAAACTTTGAATAAACGAACCTCCAGTAATTATATTATTAGAGACAATAGTATGATCACAATGGTTAACTATTCTAGTTATATCTTTAGCATATTTTTGTTCACAGTGATACTTCCTAGTAATAAAATTTGCAAATTCTTCACACGCTTTAATACTTTGCTTCAAACGTTGAGCTAAAATTGAAAGGCTGGCGTCTGATCCAAGTATAGCTTTAATTTTGTCTTCTTCAAGCAATGCTGTACTTGCTGAAATTTGATTATCTTTGCTATCAGCGGTAGTCATGATACTAGCGCAGGGGTATATATAGCGGTGATATATTTGTCTGCTGACGTTAAATTAGAGCGTCAGGTACAAATAAAACCTGCTTAAAACTTATTCACTCGATCAAAAATGCTTGGGCCACGTCCTGCTTCGTTTAATGCGAATTGCGTCACTAAGTGTCCCGTGATCGAAAAAACGCACTGAAAACTTAGGACATAAACTGTCAGATTTTATGCTAGCCTCCAAATAATTACACTGGCTGGTCGACGTAAGGAGAGTAATTTATACAGATGTAGTTACACAGGAGTTGAATAGAGCATCAATTGTTGAACATTTTGTGTTTGTGCGAAGGGGTGGAATCTCCAACACAACACTCTATCTGTTTGAATGTTGCGTTTTGAAGTATTTCAAAAACCGTGATACGTGCGTTCACATCAGATGTTAGTAAAGAGAGAATAAGTTTATCTAAATCATCCTTAACAGGATTAGAGTCCAAAACGTTACCTAAAACACGTACTGCATTTATAATACTAGGCTCATTTGTATAACGCACATAAAACTGATCATCATGCCTAGCTGATTTCCATGCTTGTTTTGATAAGTAGAAAAGATTAATAAGTAAAATGCCTAAAGACCAGACATCACATTTGAAAGAATTGTACTTTAGTTGTGCATGAATCTCCGGTGCCGCATAAGAAGGAGAACCTGCCATGCCATATCCTATTTCACCGATTGTAGAGCTTCCATAATCAATAAGTTTTAAATTCCCATTGTGATCAATACAACAGTTTTCAAGCTTAAGGTCTCTGTGGCCAACATTTTGAGACTGCAAAAAACTTAATCCATGCGTTATTTGTTTAAAGTAACAGAGTCGATCTACCTGAGGAATCAAAATTCCATAAGTAGTATAGAACGAGCTCAAATTATATGGGATATATTCCAAGACAAGGTAATACTTATGGCCATGTTTGATTTTGAGAAAGTCGATTAGGTGGACAACATTTTCCTTATTGTGATTTATCATGTTGTGGATTCTAATTTCCTTTTCGATTGACTTTATTTCGTCGTCATCTTTCAAGTTTAGTTTCTCATATGACTTTACTGCAAAGACACTTTTGTTATTGACATTTTTATAGAGATATACTTTGCAAGAGATTCCTTGGCCGATGCACGTCTGTTCTATCCCGTACTTATGATGTGGGAACTTCTTGAAAGTGGAAAGTACAACTGTATCTGTTTGTGAATCCAAATCAGATACGTTCACAGACGGACTGCTGCTTCTCTTCCGCAGCGCCTTCCTCACCCAGTCCATCCTAAGGCAAAAGGTAATAGTGAAGAATGTGTGAATGTGGAAGAGAAAAACGGACATAAAGTTAGCCTGCAAGTGAAAAAATGTCAGTGACACAGTTGCCTAATCGGGCAACTCTACCCTTATCGCGGCTAGATTACCCTATTGAGCACCGTAAACGTTTTTCTTCGCCAAAACTCGCTATCGGCTACCGTTGCACTTTTCGTGCTGGAGTTGCAGTTCTACTGCAATTGACAGACTAGACTAAACTTGCCATGTTCCTGTCAACTTGAAGACTTTTGTTTCACTTTATTTTATTTTATCCCATTCTATTCTTCTTGTTCTTCTATTATACATTCTTTTGTATTAGCAATCTTTCAACGTGATTTCGGCCTACAATTATGTCGATTGTTGTCTCACGAGCAGCTCCATCCACCGCTGTATCACTAGTATCTGTTACCAACACAGTGGGATCTTTTCAAACCGAAAAATACCCACACGTTAGTACCGAGCTACTTTCGGATCAATCATCAAATAATTGGAGCTATGCGAATTCGTTCACTTACGATGAAGAAGGTGCTCTCGATTTCAGCAACCACGAATTATTGTACCAGCATTACCATCGAAATTCATTAGATTCTTTGTTTTCGTTACCTGAAGAAACAACTCACTCAGAACCATCATCGTATACCAGTTCTCCCAATTTATCCCCATCTCTGAAAGAAGTTTACAAAGTTAAAAATAGCCTTTGCTTTAAAGCACCACAACCAGCACCGCTGGAATTAGTTTCGAATGCAACTACAAAAAAAGAAACGACCCAAATTCAACATCATGCCCAACGAAGAAAATCATCTATATCATTTTCAGGAACCTTGTCACCAACAGAATATCACCCACTTAATACTATCTATGAGCTAGATAAAGATAGCAAAGAACTACTGCCCATTGCCAAATCTACTTTTTCAATTGGAAATAAACATAATGCTCAAAAGAAAAACAAATCGTTGTCTCTGCCTTCAAAATTCATATCATTTCTAAAAATGATGAGTGGCCCCGCTGAAGTCTCTTTGAAATCCAAGAAATTAATTTTACAAACTGTTCCTGATTGCGGGAAAGCCAAAAGACCAACGCTATTGGAAACTTTTTCTCAAGATTTTGAAAGATTGCCATTAATTCAGGAGAAAATTGTAATTGATGATCCAAACTCAGATACTCTTTTACCATTACGTTTATTAGGTAAAACCAACAGAGTTCGTCAGCAAAGAATTAATTCCAATTACCTCCTGATATATGCACTAGATAAATCTGCTGAAAAGTATCTCGCTGATGTAGAAGAATGTGAAATCAATACCTTTGATCAGCTCTTACTTGAAAACTACCATCAACTCATCAATGAATCCTCTGAAATGATTCCTGCTAGTTGCATTTTTGA
Organism: Pichia norvegensis; assembly: GCA_030570285.1. Classification (NCBI taxonomy): domain Eukaryota; kingdom Fungi; phylum Ascomycota; class Pichiomycetes; order Pichiales; family Pichiaceae; genus Pichia; species Pichia norvegensis. The sequence continues at coordinate 257,165 of JAJLVM010000164.1, forward strand.
TTTAAAGTTTAAATGGAAACTTTTATCTGTTCTACAATTAGAAAATGGCTCTAAAATCTATGATGAAGAATTTATTCAATTATTGAAGCTGGCTTCAATTGCAAGATATAAACTTTGGTCATCAATAACGTTGCCACCAAGATCAGACGAATTACCCAACATCGGAAATTTAACCAAAAATATAGTCCCCGCTACATCATTGGAATTTTGTGAAGTACCATGGTTAAGTTTGAATGATCTTAAAAAAGGTAAAGCTGTTAAAAAGCTTTCAAACTCAGCAGGTTTTCTGAGAAACTCAAACATTCAGTTTGTCTCTAAAGATAGTCAAAGTAAAAGATGGACTTCTTATACTATTCCCACTTAAACTTCTATACCCACCAATCTTTCTAAAATAAATAATATTCGGATTTTATTATAATGATATAACAACCTATATTTGGGTATCCTCCTCAGTAACATTTTCACTTTCTGCTTCTGTACTTATCTCTGTAGCATTAGGGTCTGTGTCATTTTCATCAGCATCTGTATCTTCTTCAAGTACAACCAGCTCACTATCCTTTTGTTCGTTACTCATTTCAAAAAGCTCTTGTTCAATTTTATTGTCTAAAACATTGCAAACTTCCTCATCGTTATCATTCACATTCCCTACCAAATTCCTCTTCTTATTAAAATTTATGGAATCTTCATCGGTATCAACATCTGTACCAACTGCTTCAAATTTGAGTGCTTTGCTTTCTTCGCTTTTCATGTCAATCTTAGATTCACCTTTGAAACTTTCTGCTAATTTCATACGTTTCTGCCTTTCAGCCTCCATGAACGCATCAATATCCAATACGTTCATCTCATTTTCTTCTTTTCCACCTTTCATCTCTTCTATCTCCTCATCATTATTCCTTTTTCTTTTTACCGCTCGTAAAAAGATTGCATCTCCTTCATCTGTTGAGTTAGCAAGCAACCTCTTTTTTTCAAGCAGCAAGTTGTTCACTAATGGTAAAAAATAATCTGTTATTTTAGTCTTCATATTTTTCAAACTGTTTTGAAGATGTTCAATTCCTGTTTTCTTTCTTAACATTTCCATTTCTAACATCAGTTTCTCCTTATCCATTTGCCATTCTTTCTCTCTCTGCTTGTATTCTACTGATTTGTTCCAAAACTGTTCGAGGTCTTCAAGAAAATATTCGTCAATATCAATCTCTTTAACACTGCACATTTTAATACTCAAAACTGTCTTGTAAATACCATTATCAATCATTTTGATAGTCCAGTAAAGCTCTGTTCCTGTGGAAACAAGTTCGTATCTGTAAGTTTCTCCATCATCATATTCTCCTAAAGCAATCAATCCATAAAGCCACACGTATAATGCTAAAGGCTCCATTCCTAAAACTAAACTTGAATTGAGTACATTTTCAATAACGATGTTGTCAATCTCACCTCTATATTGTTCAAAGTTACCATCATTCAAAACTAAAATGTCGATCACAAATACTATGTTTTCTATAAGGTAGATTTCACTGCTATCTATGCCGTTGATTATATTACATTTTGTTATTAGTGGATCACGGTTCTTGTTCACCGACTCAATTAGCCCATTCTGGTGCTCAAAAGGTACATTCACTCGAGTGTATAGTTTGGAAGTTTCATTATCCTTTCTTCTTCTAGTAAATATGACCCTTGTGGTCATTTCATTTTAGGTTTGTCGTTAAGTTGAATAAATTGTGACGGAGTTGTGCAACTTTCAGAAAAAATAAAATCCGGAATTTTGAACTGTGCACAACTAGTTTCTCAGCCGTCGAAAGGATAAATCAGTAGTGTTACATTTATTTTAAAATTACATAAAACGACAAAGATAGCGCTAATAACTACTTCAATTCTGAAATAGTCAATTTCAATAAATCATCCATGTTACCAAGGAGATTTTCAATTTCATTGATATAGAATTCCTCAATGCTTCCTTCGTCTGTTTGCGATTCAGACATACCTAACCCATAAGTCGTTACTCTATTAACATTCATTTGAGAAATGTTCAATATTTTTATTAGTTTATCATTGGTATTAATTTTGTTAATTTGCGTAATACTGTTTATTCCCAATGGCGATGCCTTACCATTATCGCTTACAGTCATCATACCTAGTCCTGTTACTAAATTTTCAGTGTTCATCGAAGTTGAAGTTGAAACATTTTCATTCGTCAAAGTAACGTCTGCAGCCTTTTCTGGATCTTCAGGAATTGAAACAACAGAATTATTTCGAAGTTGACTGGATTCGTTTGAATGTGATGGATGTCTAGTTGTCGTATCAATTGATAATTTGCGTTCACTTATTGAACCTGAAGTTGTACTATTTGCAGTAGAAAATGATAGTTTATGTGATAAATTTGAATTTTGCGATGAAGCAGCAGTGTATCCACTTGATATTTCAAGTGTTTTACTTGATTCCTTTTCTGGGGTTAAAGTAGAAGTAGGATTAGGTCTCTCAGTAACAGGAGTCATAGCCAGAGGTAAAGAAGATGTAGCACTAACATCAAAACCAAATTGGTTCTTTTCTGGAGTATCAGTTTTAGCATTAATATTATCTTTCAGCATGTTGTTAAAATTAAGCGTTGAAGCTGATACAGGCTTTGGCATTTGTATCCTCATTTGACTTCTAGCCCGAATAGATGAATCAAGCATTTCTGTATTTGTAAGAGTTGAAACTGGTGCTGTTTGAGGTCCATTGAGTCCTTTATGATTCGATATATTGGTTAAATTAATTTGAGGTTTCATTTTCAAATTGTTCAATGGTTGCAATAAAGGTTGCTGAGGATTAGTAGCAAGAGGTTTCATATGCAAAGGACTACTTTGTTTTGATGGAGAGGACTGGAAGCTTGTGTTGATCTGCTCTAGACCTCGAGCAGGAGATGGAGTTCTATTAGTCATTGTGAGTGTAGGTTTCCTTATAGGTAAAGGCTGATCAGATATAAGTGATTCAACCTTTGTTGTGCTACTTGGATTTGACAAATTGTTGTTAATAGTGGGTGCTCTAGATCTTTGCTTTTCTCTTTCTTGTATTTCATTTTCAATTATCTCCATATTTGGAATTTCAATAGAAACAAGAGGTGAAGATACAATTGCAGGTCTCATTTCATGAGATGACTGATGACTAGCCAGAGCAGCAGATAAATCTATCTTTCCTATGTTTATTTCGTCTGCATTAGTCTTTGAATAATCGATTTTATGACCGTTTACTATCTCTGTTGATTTAGAGCCCATAAGAATTGGATCAGGTATATTTTTTTCCTTATTTATTTCCTCCTCAGTTTGAAACAAACTCATCAATGATTTGGGTGGTTCTACTTTCACTGACGATCCATTTTGAGAGTTAATTATTGAATCGACTTGTGAAGAAAGAGCGGCAGAATTACCTATGCCGGTACTTAAATTGTTAGTACCAACACGAGATCCTGTCATTGTATAATTAACTCTAGTATCGTTTACATGACTATTCATTAGAGTGTTGCCTATAGTGAAAGTTCTGTTGTATGGAGAAGTGATGAAATCTTTGTTATTCGTTTCTAAATCAAAATCATCAAATTGATTATTTTCGTTCTTCAAATCAATTTCGTTTTCTAGAATATACTCTGCAGATTTTAGTGAGTCGAAATCCCATTTAATATCTTCACCTTCTTCCCCAGTAATTGAAGAGTCATCCGCTATAGAAGTATTAGATCTTTCTGGTTCATTTTTATCATTTCTAGGTGCAACAGCAAGATCCGGACCTTCTGGTACTTCAGTTATAGTTTTCATACTACCAGCTGAAGTATTAGAATTTCGAGAATCTCTCCATACCAAATATTTTCCAATAATTTCTTTTAAAAGTGATGTTGGAAACGTTTTACTGCTTTTGATAAATCTTGATTTTAAGAGATCTTCTGCTGTAGGCCTTAAATCTTGTTTCTCTTCCAAACACATTGCAACAATTTCTTTCAACAAGGGCCCATACTGTCTACCTTCTAATCTTGATGGTTCATGTTGTGTAATATACTGCATTGCCCTTAAAGCATCTTTGTCACTATAAGGTGGGTTACCAGTTGCCATTTCGTAAATTGTGATACCAGTTGACCATATATCAGCCTTAACATTATAAGTAGCACCTTCTATAATAACTTCTGGCGCCATCCAATAAGGTGTACCTGCCATTGTTGTTCTTTTCACAGCTGTAGATGTCAACTGTGCTGCAACACCAAAATCACAAAGTTTCACATTACCTTCTCTACTAATCAAGATATTAGCAGCTTTGATATCTCTATGAATGACTCCATGTTCATGAATAAACTGTAAAGCTGTTAAAACTTCTCTAGTAATAACTGCAATATATTTCTCTTGTAAAGGTCCTGGTTTGAGTAGTGTCCTCACTGAACCACCAGAACAATAATCCATTAGAATCCATAATTTATGGCCATTTAAATAGGAACCAAAATAATGTGTAATATTGGAAACATTTTTCAAATTCGATAAAAACTGGATTTCCTGTTGTATATCCTTTACCTCTTCATGATCTGTATCTAGGTTTAAGATTTTTATTGCAACCACCTGTTTGGTTTCTGTATGTATTGCTTTGTGGACAGTACCAAACTTCCCCCTTCCAACAACCTCCAAGAGCTTGTAATCCTTAGATGGATTCTTACTTTTGGACATGGTTTCTTTATAAAAGTAACTGAATGCGTAAGGCGTAAAGAGATAACTTCACGCAGAAATGAAACTTGCCACCGGAGTAGATCAATCTGTTGTCTCTGTTGTCTACTTGTGCAGTCCCTAGAAGTGGAACCTTCTTGATCTGCTAAGCAAATGCGTTGGCTAAGCAAGCAGAGAATTGTCGCGCCCGCTGAGCCGCCTCGTTTTATATTTTTTTCACCTTTTTTTTTACCTTTTTCATCTTTTTTTTTTCACCCGCGAATTTATTTTTTTCACTTTCGCCCCGACCTTCACCGGGTAACAGTTTGGACCCCAAGTATCCAACATGAATATTTCATTCACATCGAGATTAACTGTAGTTCGAGCTGTACATCGAACCTATTTCGTGGTCTCATTCAACGTTACCGCTAGCCTTTTCACTATACATCATGCTTAAGAGTGTCAACGGCCAGTCTGCATTAGGTAAGCTTTTGAAGAGCACCAAGATTGCTCAGCTTCAGAACAAGATTGGCGACCGTACTCTCAATGCCAACGGTGCGTTTCCAACTCATCAAGTGATCGAAGCACCAGCCTCTTCATTTTCAAGAAGAGACTTTGGTTTGAAAATGAGAATTCCAAAAAAAATAAAGACAAGAAGAATTATAGTTAACGATTTGGATAACAAATATGGTTTACCAAACTTCGAGACACTTAATGGTGATTACTTGAAGAAAGAAAGATTCCAAGAGTTAGGTATTGCAGTTGAACCTGTTTCCTCTCGTTTCAACAATTCAAACACATCTAACAATGCTGCAAAATCTTCAAACACAACATCAAACCCATTGTTTGAGAGTTCAAAAGAATTCTTAGTACCACAAACCATTGCAGGTTTATTACATATCAAAAATCAACCATTAAACTCAGAAAACTTCAACAAGGTTGTAAAACCTGAACTTAAGTCTTTGAGAAGACCATTCCTTAAATGGTTAGCTACAAATTATCCTGAAAGTCTTACCAAAAAGTCACTTTATGAAGAATTTAAAAAGTTCATCCAAGTTGAGAAACCTCAACTCTTAAATACAAGCAGAACTTTCATCCCACCAACATATGCAAATTCTCTTTCAGGTACAGCTGGTCTTAGTTATAATCTGAAAGGTAGATTGATACAAACTCCAAATGGTTCTCAAACGTCCAGATTAGTTCCAGGTAGAATTGTTGCTAAATCTTCTAACTTTACCAAATGTGCTGTTGGTGGGTTTGTTGCCAATGTTTCAAATGTGGCTGCCAATAACAGTTATGTTGAAAAATTGGTCTTCCAAAACAGGACAGTTGACAACGAAAATTTTGCAAGAGAACTTAAGGTTCCAACCACTGTTACAAGTGCTAAATTATATTTGGATACAAAGACCCTTGATCTTACCGCTACTCCATTGAAGAAAACATACAAATCATCTTCAATCTTCTCTAGAAAGTCCAAATCAGATGGTGACTTTATTTTTGACGACCTCTACACCTTGTTAGAATTGAATAACAAAAACGCTACTCAATCATCTTCCAATGATCAATAGTTATATTCAATATAAAAGCCTCTAATTCCATGTAAATATATATTTAGATTTTGTATAATTGATTAATAATGTACAAATGTCTCTTTGTCCCGAATGTAAAGCTTAAAAAATTATATATACAGATTTCTATGTACATGGGGAATATAACATATATTATACACCCTTAATCAGTGAAGTATTTTTGAAACCAACAGAGCTGTAGCAACTGAAACGTTCAATGAATCAACACATTCATTTATTTCTCTACCATTGTTGATAGCCACAACATGTTCAGATTTGTTAATCAAATTAGTACGGATACCTGCACCTTCAGATCCAATGACTAAAATAACTGGATCGGTTTGTAATATGTCTTTGATGGATTCAACATCAATTAATTTCTTCTGATTTCTTCTATCAGACGGTGCAACGGTAGAAATAAACTTCCATCCGTTCTTTATACTTTGATCAAAAAATGTTAATGGTTTAGCAACTCTAAACAAATCCATAAACTCCATAGCACCTGAACTTGCCTTTGCAACAACAGGAGTTAAGGAAGCACAATTTCTCTCACTGAAAACAACAAAATCTGCACCTAAAAAGTATGCCGATCTTAAAACTGCACCAACATTATGCGGATCTGAAATTTCATCAAGATAAATACCAAATGGTTGTCTCTTTCCATAAGAGTCTGTTAAATATTCTTGAATTTCTTCTCCTAAAAGAGAATCACCTGCACTAACACTATATGATTTATCTTCATTACATCGAAGCATATAATTGATACTAAGGATATCACAAGGTCTAGATTCAAGCACTATACCGTTATGAACAGCATTGTCAGTTATGATATTCAAATCTTGCTTTGATGATTCTTTGATACTAACGTTTTTCTCCTTAGCTAATTTCAAAATTTCATTAACCTTCGGTAGATCCTTTGGATTATGAAGGTATAATTTACCAAATCTGGAACGTTTTCCGGCTTTCAAAGCAGCTAAGACTGCATTCGTACCAAATAGATAGTCAATCTGGGGATTAGCTCTAAGCTTTTTCAGGTGTAATTTATGTTCTCGTGATGATTCTTTAATTGCTAACTCTTCCATACGTTCTCTCTTCTTTTTCTCGTCAATACCTTGATACCTCAAATTAGAACGCTCTCTCGCAGGTTTCTGTAAAACATGATGATGTGCATGCTTCTTTTTAAACCACTGCTCCTTATCTAACCCATCTTTCTCCCATGCCTTTGGCTTCACATACATTGGCATATTTTTATCAAAGTTGACAGCTCTACCTTTCTCTCTTGGAACGTGATTAGCAAATGGCGCTTTTGGACCAGAAGACAATGTAGATTGAAACCTTTGTGAAAACCGAGCAAACATTAAACATTTCCCCTGTAACATCTTTATCTTATATCTATGTTGTACACAGGCCTTCTTATCTTGTTGTAAATCACATATCAAACTGAAAAATTTCCACAGACTAAAGTTCTAAAAGTATTTTTCTTCGGAGGCGCGAATTTGAATTTTGTGACGTTAAAAAGAGACTATTATAAAATATCGATTGCAATTATTTAGATAAGTTAGGCACGTTGGGTGGCTTTATCAAAGGGTCTCGTTAATTTCCTCTTGATATCAGTGTCTTAATACACTAGTCATTTCTTACTGTTTTGAAAAAGTCAAACAATAGAAATGCCGTCTTGGTTCAACAGACAGATGAATAGATATAAGCGAAATAGACTTTTTCATTTCCGATATATTGGAACTGGAATTTACAATGATGTGAAGAATAGATTAATCAGATACTATATCTCAGATATCAAGGATGGTATTACCTACAGAACTATACCTTCAACTATTTTTATATTCTTTACCAATCTTTTACCTGCTATTGCGTTTGCGCAGGATATGTTTGATCATACCAACAACTCTTATGGTTTAAACGAGGTTTTACTGGCATCGGCAATGGGAGGAATTGTATTTGGATTAATTGGAGGATCCCCCTTATGCATAGTTGGAGTTACAGGACCGATCTCAATTTTTAATTATACTGTTTATGAGATTATCGAGCCAATGGGAATACCATATTTTCAATTTATGTGCTGGATTTGTCTTTGGTCAATGTTGTTCCATTTTATATTAGCTATCTGCAACACCACTAATTTTATGAGATATGTTACAAAGTTTTCATGTGATGTTTTTGGATTTTTCATCAATATTGTTTATATCCAGAAAGGTATTCAGATTTTATCCAATCAATTTAAAATCAAGGATGTTTCCAGCGGATTTGCTTCAGTTGTAGTTGCATTGGTGATGGCATTATTTGGTGTGGCTGCTCATATGTTTGGTACCAAGTCTCATTACATGTCTCGAAGTTTCAGGATATTTGTGAAAGATTATAGTACTCCATTATGTGTTGTTTTCTTTACTGGATTTATTCATTTTGGCGGTTATTTAAACGATGTAGACTTTGCCAAACTTCCAATTACAAAGTCTTTTAGGCCAACAGATATAGCACACAGAGAAGCTGATTGGTTTATCAGGTTTTGGAAAGGCGTCACAGTGGGGAATGTTTTCCTTGCAATTCCGTTTGCTATCTTATTGACTGCGTTATTCTATTACGATCATAACATTTCATCTTTAATGTGCCAATCATCCGAATTTCCATTGAAAAAGCCAGCATCATTTCATTATGATTTATTTCTTCTTGGCATAACAACAGGTGTTGCTGGTCTGCTCGGTATTCCCGCACCAAATGGTCTTATACCACAAGCACCTTTACATACATATTCTCTTTGCATATACGAATACGATGAGAAACTTGGTATTAATAAGATATCAAGAGTGGTGGAGCAGAGACTGACAAACACACTACAAGGTCTAATGACTATAGGTATGATGACTAGACCATTGTTAGTTGTTTTGGGTACTATACCGCAGTGTGTCCTTGCAGGATTATTTTGGATTATGGCGATCACAACAATTGATGAGACAGATGTTGCAAAGAGAATGAGATTTTTATTTTTGGATGATTCTTGGAAACAAAAGCTTAAGCATGTTGTTTTACGCAATAAAGATAAGGAGAATAATAGTGAAGAGGAAGATAGCGACAATGCTGAAATTATACCTGCTGAATATCCAGTTGAATATTATCTTTCTTCAAGGAAATATTTTGCCTTATATTTGGTGTTTGAACTAATAGCATTTACAGGAGAATTTTCAATTACCAATACAAAGGCAGCAATCGGATTCCCTGGAGTATTGATGTTGATTTTGGTTTTAGTTCCTATAATATTCCCTCGTGTATTTCCGAAGGAAGAACTTGATTTACTTGATTCAGAAGCTGCAGATGAATTAATCTTGGGTAGTTTAATGCTTGATATGAATGATGGCAATAGTAAGAGGAATGAAGATGGCTTACAACAGGAGGATGAACTAAGTCACATTAATGAAATGATAGGAAGGTAAATTTATTTAATTATTATAATATCACAGTTTTTACAAATATTTTATACTGACTACCAATGCGCATTTTTCATACAATTACAATTATTGTGATCATGGTGCCCATCAGGTACTTCAAGATCTTCATTGCTGTAATCACTTTCTTGGTCGCCATGATGATGATTGTGATCATGATCATGGTTATGTTGATGGTCATGGTCATGGTTATGGTCATATTCATGATGATAATGATCATGATCATGTTCATATTCATGATGTGCATTTTCATTATGAGTTTTATGTTGAGCTAAATGTTGCTCATGCTGTTGACGATTCCTTTCTTTACGTTGATCAATCAAATACCTTTGATACATTCCCATCTTTTCTTGCTGATTCTCCTTACGTTGTAACCATTCAGTTAAAAATACTGGATGCTCTCCATAGACAATTTTATATTCACAAAGTTCACAAAGCCAAATATCGTTGTTAGGGTCACCATGGCCAAGATGATTGATTGCAGAAACGTTAATACCGTCATGTGCCTTTTTCTTCTTTCTGTTTTTCTTCTTTTTACCACCTGTTGATTTCTTTGCTGCACCATCTTCATGTGATTGCAATTCAATTTGTCTGAGTCTATCCAAACATTCTCTTTGTAATAGTAGTTTCTCCTCAGGTGTAGGATCAGGATTGATATAACGCATCATAGGCAAATCAGGAGAATGCTTATTACTAGAGTGTGATGAACTTTCATTCAGATGAGGTGGAGGTGGTGGAGGAGGTGGTGGCGTTGAAGGAGAAGGGCATCTACGAGAATCCATGTTATTTTCAATGCGGAATTTCCTGAAGTCATCGTGCCACCTTTGAAGTTCAACATGTGGATCAAATAATTGATCTGGATTTCCAAGTTTCATGCAATTGAAAGTATCATTTAATTGGTTTTCAGTACTACGATTTGACTTTCTTTGAAAATTTTCAAAATTATTTTTTTGGTTTTCTCCAATAGCTGTTTTATTGAAATCTTCGTTTGTGAAGATGTATTTATTATTTTTAATTAAAGCTGAGATTTCATCAGCAATATCTTCTTCCACTTCTTTATCTAATTTGAAAGATTCTAAAGCCAAATGTATCTGATCCAAGACTTTATCGTCATTTTCAGTTTTAGGTTGTTCTCTTTGATTTTCCTTTGTAGAGGAACTGTTTTCATCATCAGATACAGTCTCAATTTTGGAGACAGCGTCAAGAAAATTGTCAAATTTTTTATTCTGTTTCATTACTTTAATCATTTGTTCGATATATTCGTCTGCATTTTTATTATTCGATATAGAAGGATCTGATTCCAATGAAACTGAAAAATCTGTATCCACTTTCAGTTTTTGAAGTTTCTTGTCTGGATCTATATGTTCAAAGAATTTTTGCATTTCAATATCTGAGGGGAGATCTTGAAAAATGGGCTGCAGCATCTTGTTGTCCGTAAGATTCCCTGAGCTTTTAATAGCATCAAGAGTAGCCTTTAGTGTGTCGTCATAATTGGATAATTTTTGATGGATCTTCATCTTTTCATCATTAGAAAGAGTTTGAAGAAAAGCTTCTTCGTCAAACTTAGGTGAAAGTTCTCGTAACTGCTGCTGACGTTGTGCTTGCCTTTTTAAATGTAACTTTTCTAAATCTTGCTGCATCTGCCTTTCATTATTTTGGTGATGTGTTTGATGTCTTTGGGATTGATGCGATTGTTGTTGCTGGCGAGGAAGTGATTGCTGATGATTCTGAATACTCCCTGAATAAGCATTATCCCTAGAAAATAATAAAGTTGATGCCATTGTATTAAAAAAATCACTCGAAGACAATGCCTGTTGAAGTTTCTCAGATTGTGACATGGCATACATAGTTTCAATATCTATTGAACTGAATATTTTCTGTAGCTTTTGGATGTCAGCTAGCTTTGACATTGAAGCGTCGTTGGACATCTTTGTGTAAAAGCTTATGACAAAACAGGAAAATAAAACTGTAGATGTGAAAGCATCCTTCCGACTCGTCTATCATTCTCTTCCTCACATTCTTTCTTTCAGACAGTTCGCATGAGCGAGGCAAACTCTCTGCGCTGCTTCTCCAGCGCCCGGTGCAGTTCACCAGCCCGCGTCTTTGCTAGAACAGCACATGTCCGCGCCAGCGACTCCGTCTGTACGCCAAGCTCAGGGTTGTACTCCGAAGATGTTGTGGCATGGACAATGTGAGTGACTATAGCGGCGATGGTTGTATCTGTAACGGTTGCGGCAAGCTTGGAGCTTTCTTCCGAGTGTAGTTTTGTCACAATTGGATGGTTTACAAAAGTATCAGCTAATGTGTGCCAACTTTGATTTGTGTCTGACTCTTGTACGAGTTGACAAAGCAACAGTTTCAAGTCTGTTGGCAGATTCTCTGCAATGGAAGCTACTTCAGTTTCTTCAGCGGTCATTAATGCAATGCTGTAGCTAAAGAGGAAGAGAGGAACGACACGTTAGATTGAGAGAAGTTCGAGCTGAGCATTTTGAACCTGAACTTAAAATTTAAGCAGAGAGGCTCAGCAGATCTGAAATTTTGCGTCGCGTACTTTACTCTGTTGACAAACAAAGCTAAACTGAAACATGTGTTGTTTCACAAACACTAACTGTTTTTGCTTTAAGTGGAAGAGTTATCGATCATCTATGTCTGGATCTCGAGTATTGGATGAGGGAACAAGGATACCGTCGCGGCCAGTGTCTATGATGAGCACTGCCGCTACTATAAATGGAATAAATGATGAAAATAGTAGACCGATATCGAAGATGATAAACAATACCAACAATAATAATAAACGAAATTCAATTCTATCCTACACTTATATGGGTAAGTCAAGAATACCAAGGCCTGTTTTATCTTCTCATAATTTAAATGCTGATCTTTTAGCTTCCTCTTCGATGAACAATCTTAGTTTATCACACAAGTCGGAAACTGTAACTGAAAGTACGGGGATTCCAAGATCCCCGAGTCTGCGACGATTAAAGAGTGTTAATAACGAAGGAACAAACAGACGACATTCTTTTGTTCCCTTACATGATCAGCGTAGAATGGAATCGAAGCAATCACAGAGACCTCTTAAATTCAACTACTATACATCAACAGCAACCTCGGCAACAACAACAACAGCAGCAGCAGCAACAGCGCCTGCTAAACCTATAATACATAAACCTCTTAGCAGGATAGACTCAGTGAATAGTATATCAAGTATTATGACAAGTTCGTCGAAATTGAAAAGGTCTTCCACTACTTCCACACTTACGGTTAAACCAAGGAAACGTAAAGTAAAGGATATTGAAGAACTATTGGAGACAATTCGAATGAACCGTGATATCAAGTATAGGTTAAAATTTGAAAATCATACGCTTTTCCCCTTTGAAGAGGATAAATTAAAACCATACAAATATGAGGAATTGAGTTCAAGACGTGTTGACTTATTTGAGAAATTATCAATGTTTGAACGTATAGCACAGTATCCTGAAATTTATTTTACTGGTTTGTCTAAATCCATGAAAATTGGAGCTGATGTGAAAGACCATGCTAATAATTATGGATTTGATGATTCAAATCATAATTACAAGATAATCAAGGGGGATCATATAAAATATAAATATGAAATTATTGATGTATTAGGTAAAGGTGCCTTTGGGACAGTTGTTACAGTAAGAGATCATTCATATAGGAGTTTACCATTATATGCATGCAAAATTGTTAAAAATGATCCTAAATTACTTTTACAATCAGTTGAAGAGATTAAAATATTGAAACAGATGCAAAGTGATAATATTGTTAAATATGTTGAACATTTTACGTTCAGATCACATATGTGTATTGTGACTGAACTATTAACGCTTAATTTATATGAATTGATTCAAATGACTAACTTTAGTGGATTTTCAATTGATATTGTAAAGAGGTTTACAATTGATATTTTGCGTGGTTTAGAGTTTATTCACTCATTTGGAATTATCCACTGTGATATGAAACCAGAAAATTTAATGCTAACTCAGAATGGTAGAGTTAAAATAATTGATTTTGGATCATCATGCAAAGTAGATTCACTCAGGTACAGTTATTTACAGTCAAGATTTTACAGAGCACCTGAAGTTCTACTTGGAGCAAGATATGATACTAAGATTGATATTTGGTCAGTTGCATTGATCGCATTAGAATTGTACGCTGGTGTACCACTGTTACAACCTCAGAACGAATGGGAGCTTTTCTGCCAGTGCATTGAGTATTTCAATGTACCGTCACGTAAACTAATTATTGAGTTACGTCAACACATTATTGAAGAAGGACCAGTGAGTGAGATGAAAGGCAAGAACAAGGACGGTAGTAGCAAAGGCACATTGCTATGGAAGGGATTTGATTCTAGTGGTGGATTGAACAGAGAGTATGTTTCTCGGAAACAGCGCCAGCGCCAGCGCCAGCAGGGGCAGAACAAAGTCCAACGACAGCTTACGCCTGGTAGCCGTTCCATCAGTCGATGGGTACGCCAAGAGGAGAGTGGTAGCGGCAATGGTGGTGTTCCCAATGTTACCTCGGAAGGTGCCGAGCTTGCGGCGTTTGCCGAGCTCCTTTTGCGGTGGAACCCGTGTGCGCGGCTCAGCGCGAGAAAGGCCTTGCGCGAACCATTTTTGCACCACGTGGGAGACGTAAACGCAGGGGCAGAAAGGAGAGAGAGCTTTGAACCTTAATTGATGGGGGGTGTTGATAGGTAATTCCGTGTTGTGATACGGTATGAGACAAACATTTACTTAAGTATGTTCGTTTCTCTCTCTTTATAATCCTTGTTTATTCAATTATTTGTTGTGTTTCAAAGGATAATGTTTACAAAGAAATATAATGTTTTGCCACTTTCAGCGAAAGATGTACATTTTTCGGAGTCAGGGTCTAAATGTGGATCAGGGTGCAATTCAGGTATGAAATCAGATTCAAACTCAAATTTGTTTGAAATTCGTGAAGCAGAGAATAAAAGGACAAGTTTTATGATTACAGTACTTACAGCGGTGATGTCAATTTATTTCTTAGCTTTATATTTTTATTTGAATCAATTCCTACCAAATCCGATCCCATGCAATTTATACCAATAAATTTTTTATTGTTGAGTATATTTTAAGCTGGACTTAGAAGATGTATACTCACCATGTCGCCAAATAATGCGACAGTTCCAATGCAAATGCTTTTTTACTAATATACAAAACTACTTCTATTCCTTTTTTTACAATTAATATAACATACATTTATCCTATTATAGTTCAAATTCATCTTCACTACTTGATTCACTAACAACGACTTTCTTTTGTTTTTTTTCCTTTTCACGTATATATTCCATTGTTAATTCACCACGTAAAAATCGCTTTTCCTCTTCATCTTCACTTAAAATGATTTGTTCATTACGCGCTTCAGCGATTGCGTAACCATTCTCTAAATCGCTACCACTTTCATCATCTTCACTCGGTAATTTATAGTTTTCTCTAGTTGCTTCTCTTCGACGACGACGTCCAAGGCCGTATATATCGGCAACATCACGATTCTCAAATGCAAGTTCTTGTAAAACTCTTTGTGTTTGTGTAAAGGAGTCCATATTGACATTGCTACCATTCCTTGCTTTACGTTCACGTACTGTACGACGACGACGTCTTTCAACTCTACGACCATAATCATCATCATCATCGTCGTCGTCATCATCATCATCATCAAAGTCGCTACTCAAGCTGATCTCGGAATCATCAGAATCTTGATTAACTTGGATTTTGTCATCTTCTGATTCTTCCGAAATTGAATCTTTCGCTGATACTTTGTTTGATGGTGTAGGTGTTGGTAAAGGTGAAGGTAATGACTTATCCTTTAATGCCTTACGTATATCAGCATTTGAAGGAGGAGTACGATTATTTGAAATTTTATCAATAATTGAAACCTTTTTCGGTATTTTCAATTTATGTAAAATAACATTAGCGTTATTATTACCATTGACTTTCCTTCCAGGTATTGCAATTTTAGCAGTAATTGGATAAGTACAATTTTTAATCCTTTTACCAACACAAATATCACATGGTTTCTGATGATTACAAAAATCTGATCTCCCTTTACTCGCACACGCAATACAACAAGTATCGAAAATATCTTTGTACGGTTTATGTATTTTTGGGTCAAACTTTATTGTTGCTTTCGTTGCTACCTGATTCGATTTCAGTTCGCGCTTTGCACTAGTTTCAGGTTTAGCAATTTTCTTCTCTATTGGTTGAGTTTGATGTTGAGGTACGTTTTGTTTGATGTGAGTAAGATGTGTTGATGATGTTGATTCCGCGGTGCGGGCACGTGACTGCGCGAGGGGTTGTTTGCTGGCGACTTTTGCGGGCTGTGCGGGCTGTGCAGCAGGTGAAACAGTGGCCTTTTCTCTTGTGATTGGCTGAGGTTGAGATGGTGGAGTAGAGGAAGGTGTTGACAATGTCGAGGAAGGGGTTGACAATGTCGATAATGTTGACGAATTCGACAACGTTGATGCACTGAGCAGTTTGCGCTGAGATTTTTGGTTGCGAACAACTTTGTTGATTTCCTTGGATGCCTGTAAGACAGATTCCAGATCTAAGTCATCCTCACGTAGTTTCCTCTTCTTGTAATTGTGTGAATGGGAGGAAGATGTTGAATGAGGTGATAATAACGCCGACGACGACGACGACGACGCGCCGTTACCGGCACCGGCACCGGCACGTGACTTCGAGGAACGTCGCTTTATAAGAATAGTAGAGCTTGATGCCCTACCATGACTGGCACCTTCGCCTTCATTGTCGGATGAAGCGGCAGAAGCAGATGAGGAAGAAGATGAGTCAAGGACAATAGGTATGTCGACAGAGGCACCGACGGAGTGTCTAGTTACTCTTCTGGACATTGGGTGTGTGAAGATTGAAGAGACGAGGTAGTCTTGTCTGTAAGATGAGTGTGCAGTAAAGAGGTGGTGTAGGTTGAGGGAGGATTGGCATTGCATGTTGTATTGTCGTCTTTGAGATATGTTGTTGATAAAAGTTGAGCGCGTCCCGCATGCGACAAGAACAATGTCGTGGAAAAAGAGCTCTGAACGACGCGGGTTCGAACCCGCGGAGAGGGTTCCCCCTCACTCTTCCACTGACGTCACACCACACCACACCACCCGTGCACCAGAGCCCATACAGCCCATACAGCCCCACAGCTCCACAGCCCCCCGTCCTCTTCCCGCGTTCCGATTGGCTGTGCCGTGTTTACCCTCGCGCATTCCCCGATCGGGCAAAAGCTCCTCCTTGCCCACCCGTGCACCGCGGAAACAGAGTCTCCCGCCTGCTTCCGCAAACACTTTCACTGACGCAAACACTGAGTCGCCAGAAACAGAAAATCGTGGCGGTCGGCACAACTGGAGCCGTGAGCGAAAATTCCCTCTGCAGACAATTACTCAAACTGACCTTTTCTGACTGTGGATTTTTGTTTTATTTTATTCTGGACTGTACTAACCTCATTCTTCAACATCTATTTTTTTCCTTATCTGTGTATCTTTCCAATTTCTCTTTATTTCTTTCTCTCCTTCTTTCTTCAGTCTAAACTAATATTAATCACTTAGCATTAGTCTCCATTTAAAAACAGGAATTAAAATTTAATCTCCTTTTTTTGCTATAGTTTAATTACAATTCTCTCGTTCAATTAGCTAATCATCTTAATAAACAAAAAACTTCATTATTAGCATTTTACATTACTATAAACACTAAAGATTAACATGAAATTCTCTACTGTCGTATCAACTGCTTTATTAGCTTCAACTGCTTTTGCTCAAGCTGATGCTGATGCAAAACAACCAACAACTACTGTTACTGTCATTAAGTCTGGTGCTTCTGTTACTCATAAATTCGGTAGATTTAACAATACTCATCATGAACAAACCACAACTTCAACTTCTTCTGGTACTCACACTCGTGGTAGATTTAACAATACTCATCATGAAACTACTGAAACTTCAACTTCAACTGGTACTCATACCCGTGGTAGATTTAACAATACTCATGGTGAAACTACAAAGACTACTTCAACTGGTACCCATACTCGTGGTAGATTTAACAATACTCATCATGAACAATCTACAACTTCAACTTCTTCTGGTACTCACACTCGTGGTAGATTTAACAACACTCATCATGAAACTACTGAAACTTCAACTTCAACTGGTACTCATACTCGTGGTAGATTTAACAATACTCATCATGAAAAGACAACAACTACAATTTATGAAGGTGATGCTAACCCTGCAGTTCAAAACCCTTTTGCATTAAGAAATTCCGTTATTGGTTGGTCCGCTGGTGCTTTAAGTTGTGCTGCTGCAGCTTTATTATTATAAGTTAATTAAATTGATATCTTGTTCGCTTATTTTAAAACTTCATTATAATTTATAAATTTATAAATTGTTTTAAAAATTAATTCCTAATTATCATCACTTGTTATATGTGATAAAATTGTTTTAAAAATTAATTCCTAATTATCATCACTTGTTATATGTGATAAAATTGTTTATAAACATCGTAAAAAGGGGGAAAGAGAAAGAGAAGGGAAGAGAGAAGGAGAGAAGAGGAAAGGAGAGGAGAAGAGAGAAGGGGAGGAAAGATAGATTGCTTAATCTTCATGCAAAAAAGTTGATTGTTAAATAACAATCGGGAATAAAGTATGAGAAAAATGAGAAAAATGAGGAGAATGAAGAGAATGAAAAGAATGAGGAAAATGAGAAAAATTAGAAAAATGAGTTAAAAATGATGATAGAAAGAAAAGACAAAGATTAAAAAAAAAGGTAGTAGAAAGAGTAGGGATTAAAAAAAAAAATTTAAAACTAAGATCAAATTTAAATCAAAATGCAAAAGGAAATTAGTTGTTAAAATTAAATCCACCATTTTGTAATGATGGATCAACTCCAAATCCAAATTGTTGTCCATTTTCTGCAATATTTGGTTGCATATTATCATAATTTGCCATTTCTTCTTCACCTTCATCACTGAAATATGTATCAATAATTTTAAATGCCTTTGCATAAATTTTTTCATTAACATTACTTTGACATTCAAATATTTTATCAGCTCCACCAGCTTCTTCAATGAAAACTGCATTTTCATTAATATTAGAACCTCTAACTTCCCTTTCAAGTTCTCCAACTTTTAAAATATTCTCAAGTGCATCTAATGTAACTTCAATAATTTTATTATCAGCAATTGATAATAAATCACATAATGGTTTAATACATCCTTGACTAACTAAATATTTAATTTGTTCAGGTCTAGCTAATCCACCTGATGATGCATTAGAAATTGCCCAACATGCTTCCTTCTTTGTTTTATAATCTCCAACACTTAATAATTTAATTATTTGTGGAATTAAATTTGCATCAATAACTGCTTGAATTTGATCAGAATTACCAGCTGTTATATTTGAAACTGTCCAACATGCTTCCTTTTTAATTGATTCCTTTGGTGATCTTAATAATGGTCCTAATGCTGGTAAAACTCCTGCATTTATAACAATTTGTGTTTGTAAATCACTACCTGTAACAATATTACCAACTGCTCTTAATGCAGGTGTTTGAACTAATGGTGATTCATGTCCTAATAATTCAACTAATCTTTTAGGAATTCTTGCATCACAAACTGCTTGAATTGCTTCTTGTGTACCATCTGATAAATAAGAAATTGCCCAACATGCATCAACAAGTGTTTCAACATCAACACTAAAAATTAATTTAGCTAATGTTGGTAATGCACTTTTAACAATTTGCCAATCAGGTTGAGGATTTTTACCCCTACATAAATTTGATAATGTCCATGTAGCAGTTCTAATTAATGTCATCTTTGATGATTGAAATAATGATAAAATTGGATCCATCGCATTACAACTTAAAACATAATCCCTATATTGTGATGAATCACCTGCAACATTACCTAATGCCCAAATTGCTTGTTCTTTAACTTCTAATGATGGTGAATATAATAATTGAACAAATGCTGGTACTGCACCTAATTCAACAACTGTTTTAGTTTGTTCACTTGTACCTGATGCAATATTAGTTAATGCCCAAGCTGCTTCTAATTGTAAAACTTCAGGTCCTGATTGCATAAATTCAACAAATTTTGGTACAACACCTGATTCAATAACTAAATCAATTGGTGGATTATTCTCCTTTGATAAAATTTGTCTAAATTTGATAGTTGCATCAAGTTGTTCCTCTAAATTACCAGAATTAACTTTTTGAATCATTGATGGTAATTCATTTTGAAGTTGTGTATAAAACATTTGATCATTACTATATTCATCAGTATCTTCATCATCATCAGAATCTGGTAAATTATTCAAAGTATTACTATCATTAGTTGATGAAAAATTTCTTCTCTTAGATAACATCTCTTCTCTCTTTTGCTTTCTTAATTCAACTTGTTGTGTCTCCCTTCTTCTTCTAACTTCATCTTGTTGAAATCTATTCTTATTCTTGAAATTGGCCTTTCTGTAATCTGGAACGTACCTTGTAGAGTCTTCAGAATCCATCTTGTATTAATCAATTTCTTATCTTTGTTAAACAATAAATGAGTAGTAGATTCAATTAATCTTATTTGCCACTAAGATATCGTTAAACGTAAAAAAAAGAGACGAGTGGAAAATTTTAGAAATACTTTGGCATGAGCTCGAAGTTCTCGCAAGGATGCTCTGTTCAATCGATCTTAAGGCTTTAATTTTTTTTTTTGATAGTCGCAGAGGTAATGTCCCGTTTTGTGATACGTCTCAATTCATGTCTGTTATGTGATATATCGTATTTACGTTAAATAATTGTTTGACTCATTTCCGATATGAATTCAATAATAGGGGTACGATCACAATTTAAACATCCAATCAAAAATGTATCGTTGATACGTCATTTCCATCTTGCTAATGTCAATTTGCAAAAAATTAAAATGGGTGAAGATCAAAAATCATATTACGTTCCAAATAATGGTGAAGAATACCAAATTAAATATAGAACTCATGGTACTAGTTTTCATAGTTTAAAACTTGATCCAAAATTTAGACTAGGTAATCTCCCAATTTATCAAAATCCATTGATCAACTTTGTTATTGGTTCTAAAAGATTGTCATTAGCATTTGGCGCTATTGGATGTATGTTTGGTTATCTAATGGATAGAACAGGCCTAATTTATACAGAAATTTGTCAACTAGTTGCAATATTGTCACTAGTGCCATTCCCGATTGTTACATATCTTTTTGAACCAACTGTTTCTAGAGTTTGGAGAGTTTATGATACAACAAAACCTCAAGTTTATGAAAATTTGATTGATAATGAAACTATTATTCTTGAAAAATTGAATTGGAATGGTTTTAGAACTTACAATGAATTGGTTAAAGTGGACAGCCTTTATACACCTACAGGGAAAAATGATTATCGGGGACGATTTGGGTATGTAAACCTTTTATCTGTTGATCCAGAATTGAAGAGTACCAAAGCTTTCTACATTAATGATGGATTTACTAATCACAGAATGGAGAGGATCTTGGCAATAGCTGAAAAGAGGAGCGGTGTGAATGATTCAGGGAGATCATTTTATGGATTTTAAGTTATTTCATTCTCTGTATATATGTGCTGTATAAATATGAAGTAATCACGATCTCCATCCTATCTTATTCAAACCTCTTTGAATCAAATAGATGGAACTACCTAAAAATCTGAACAATGCCATAAATGCAACAGTGTATAGAATCACTGATAAAAATATAAATGTTTGCTTTTCTGGTAACACTGTATTTTTATTACCAGTATTATTATCAAATTGAGATAAACCTCCAGTGTTTGTAACAATTGCAACTAAAATAAAATTAGTGAACATCCAAATGAGAACAGTCATAGATCTGAAAAAGGCAAAATAAAACTTGTTTTGCTCATCTTCATCAATATTAATATTTTCGGCTACAGCCGGTGTTATAAGTTGTTTCACCATTTTGGAATATCCATCATCAATTTGGTATTTTGTAGTGGGAATAACAATTTCAAGCTCGTCATCACTTTTGCGACCTTTCCTCGCAATACCCAAATCATTCATTTTGTCTTGTCCTTTTGTACCCCATGTAATATCATGAATGTTACAGAAGGCATAGATGTTTAAAATGTTAACATATGCTGGTGACAATAATAAATATTGGACAAAACTTGTAAGCATATGAATTGGTTGCATGTATATGATAAATCCAAACAGATATAATATGTACGTTGACAATATGGCAATAACCAAATTTCTGAATTGTGTATCTGCAAAAAAGAAAGTCCAATCTGTATTGTCTTTGGTTTCTTTCAAAATTTGCTGGATAGCTTTCACTGATAAGAACACAGCAGCAAAAATCATGTAACACATTAATACTGCAAAAAAGATAACAATCACCAAATAAAATATTTTTGTACCTTTTGGTTTATTACCAAATGAAAGAACAAAAGTTGTTGTTAATGATGCCATATAGAGCCATAGAAAAAATACTGATAAGACATTACCGGGAGCAAAATGTGCACTCGATTCTGCTAAATAGCATGTCAATATTCGAAAGACAAGAAAATACGAGCCCAATGAAAACCAAGAAACCAACAAACTTAATAGTTGATATGCAAATTGAAATTGGAAAAATAACTTTCGACTGAGGGAATGATCTGTAAACCATATTTTGTAAAAATTACAAACGGAATAGACGGCAGCAAAAAATGAACCGTTTAACCATCTTCTTCTTTGTGAAATAAAATCGTCAAGTTGTTCAGGAACATCAGTGTACGCACCTGCAGTGTTGATGTATTTCAAAATCCATCTTTCACCCCTTTTGGCCACTAGCTCAAAACATAAAATTCTATCTTCAGCTAGATACATGTTAGCATTAAAGATACCATCATCATTATTCTTTTTCAAATCCTCACCCTTCAGATACTTCTCTATTGGATCCCCTATAAGCGCCTCATATCGATAAGCTGAGAATGCACCAGGCAACACCGTAACAAAACCGAAAACACTTTCCATTGGCTTGTCTAAAATGTTTGATGTTTTATATTCGAAATTTTGCGCCGCAACTAATGGATTCAATAGTAGATTCCAACCAGTTCCTAAACTGGCTTTAATTTCTCCACAACTTCCTGCTACGTTCGGGTTGTCTTTGAAACTTTTCCAGAGTTTATATAATGACTTATGCTCTGGCTCAGTACCAACGTCTAAAAGGATTATAACGTTAGGGTCCAACACGGGCGCAAATGCTTTAAAAGCCCATTTATGCGAATTAATTTTCTTCTTGTTCTGTTCTTTTAAACAAAAGATCATTTGAATTGGAACTTGATTATCCGTTGTTAAAGTAATTCTGTCTTTGTATATTTTACTTATACCCACCATGGTTGTATACTCATAAATATGTGAAACAACATCATCATCATTAATCTTATTTTTGGCAAACCCTTCTTGATAAACTCCTAGAGCTGCTAACAAGGCCTTTGAGCGTGGATGGATTTTTTGACGTCCATCACTTACAATACAAACCACTACTTTTTGCCACGAATTTCTACCCCAAGTTGATGAATGTTTCATATTGTAAAGGTGTCTTATATTTTTAAAAACACCTTTCAAAGTTCTAGCAAGTAAAATATCATCTTCGTTGTACATAGTAATGACAATCATTAGCTCAGTATCTCTTGGTTTCGTATAAAACCTTTGACGCAAGGAGAATTTCTTCATTTGAAAATCTTCCGGTTCTGCAGTGCATGCCTGAAACCTCATAAACAGAAACTCACGATCTCTTTCAGTTAAAGAGATTTTATACTTATTCAAAAGAATCTCAGACACAGGACAATCCAAAACAAGATTCCCATCAACCATTCGGACTTGCTTAGCAGATGGCTCTGATCCATTATCTTGATCATTTTCAACTTCTTTATTGACATCGTAATATTCAACTGTATCTTTTACAGCTTTTGCATTTTTAAACTGGGTATCTCGTCGTTGTAAGCTATCGCTAGCATCGTAAGATGAATTAGAGTCACTGTCATCGGAAAACTCGTCATCACTTGAAATATTCCTCTCAAAAGGATTATAAACGTTAAACGGGGTATTTAGCTGGTAATATGAATTTTCAATTTCAGGGAATGGTGTAAATTCATGTGGTTCATCACTATCCATCTCATCGGCATCGAAATCATAACCGCCAAATACGGAAACAGTTGGATCTACTTCATGATCTTGATTGTATATTTTTCTAGCAAAAGAATTGTTCCGTTTTTGACTTGTAAAGTCTCGCAGTTCTGATGTTTCAAATGGTGGATCAGTCAAAATCGAACTCGCTGGTATCAGAAATGGATTTTCATTTAATGTATTTGTAGATTGCAGCAGTCGTTTATTTGGGGAAGAACCATATATTGAATTCCTTACTGGAGATACAGAGTTTGATCTCGAGTAATTATTGTATCTTTCAGGTGAATAAGCTGTTTGAGGAGCATGAAAATTAACCGATTCGTTATCAGGATAATTCCGATAATGTGGTGTATATGGAGTTGAAGGGAAATCTTGTTCAGCTTGACGTGATTGTTCTAAATGTCGAAAATATCGGGAAGCCATTCCCTTTCTCCTATCATTCGAGCTCATCTTCTCACACTGTTCACTCAGCTACCTGGCGAATCTGGGGTATAGGTGCTAAAAGGTAAACATAAAGTCTACCCAAATACACACAAGAATAGCTAGCGCGTTTAATGCCCGATTGGGAAGCCGGCACGTGACTCCTCAATGACTCTTTCTTTTCCTCTTCACCACGGCTATACTTGACAAATTTTGAATCAAAACTTATCTTGAATTTTTCAGTGCCACTACAGACCCTTCCTTTATACCCTATATTCAGACAAGAAAAAAAATCATTATAATACCATGGCATCTTCTGTTCCAGGTCCAGTTCCTTTACCAGACTCTCGCTATGATTTGAATACCTACATCGGTAGAGTTAAACATTGTGCTGAAATTTCAGATCCAACTATGCTTTTGAATACGTCAAAAGATATTGAAGAATCAAAAAGATTGATTTGGGATTATAAGAATGGTGTTATTCCAGAAATGACTCCTAGACTTTGGAAGGCAAAGAAAGTATTGGACTCTTCTATTCACCCAGATACTGGAGAAACCGTTTTTCTTCCTTTCAGAATGTCCAGTTGCGTTCTTTCAAATTTAGTTGTCACAGCGGGTATGTTGACACCTGGTTTAGGTAATTTTGGTACTGCATTTTGGCAAATTGCAAATCAATCATTGAATGTCGCTGTTAATACTGCAAATGCTAATAAATCACACCCTTTGACTACCAAACAGCTTGTAACTTCTTACTTTTTGGCCGTTGGTGCTTCATGTGGTGTTGCTCTTGGTCTAAATTCAATTGTTCCAAAGTTGAAAAACTTATCTGTTAATAGCAGAATGATACTTGGTAGATTAGTTCCTTTTGCAGCTGTTGTTTCTGCCGGTGTTGTGAATGTTTTCTTGATGAGAGCACAAGAAATAAAAAAGGGTATTGACGTTTTTGATTCTGATGGAAATCAAGTTGGAACATCCAAAAGAGCAGCTCTTCAAGCAGTCGGAGAAACAGCAGCTTCAAGAGTTATAAATGCTACTCCGGTTATGGTCATACCACCGCTATTATTAGTACAACTTCAGAAAAATGTCTTAAAAAACAAATCTTTAGGTATTGTCACTGCTGCTAATTTGGGATTGATTTTCTCTACAGCTCTTGTGGCTTTGCCTTTTGCATTGGCTATTTTCCCACAAAAACGTTTTGTCAATGCTTCATCATTGGAAGAGCAATTCCGCGGTTTAAAAGATAAGAATGGTAAAGAAATCAATACTGTATGGTTTAATAGAGGTATTTGAGTTCTTCTCTGTAATTTCTAGCAAACCCCTTTTATAGATTTTAGTTTTAAATAATAAGTTTTAGATAATAATTTTTTAAAAGTTTGTTGCTCTGTTTTGTTTTTTGGCGTGTAAAGCTCTCAATTTAAGATTTAAAATTAAAAAAAAACATGAAAACACATTTCTTCAATCTGCGACACCCTCTATGCTCTTTTACAAAGAAGGTTCCTTTCATCGAGTTTACGGTTGCTGTACTTTATCACATGATTAGATATGGTTTTAAAAGGACGTGGTAAGTTTCCCAAAAGGAAGCGCCCTGAAGTGCCGCCACCAACTCCAAATATTACTAAGATTGCATCATTACAGAAACAAGACGCATCCGATAAAGCACTTGAGCTATTACACGAAATTGCAATTCTTGTGTCCCCCATAATGCATTCTTATAATTTTAAAGTAGGTTTGCTATGTGAAATGTATCCCAAAAATGGAGGTTTACTAGGTCTAAATGTAAATAGAGGACAAAAGATTTGTTTAAGATTGAGATCTGCAACAGATCCGAAATGGTTTCTCGATAGGGATGAAATAGTTGGAACTATGTTGCATGAGCTTACTCACAATTTATATGGTCCTCATGATGCAAAGTTTTACAAACAGTTGGATGAGCTGAAGGATAAGTATATGGAACTTCAAATAAATAGATCTCTTGAAACGAGCACATATAGAAATAATTTTTCTGCACCTCTTGTTAGCAAAGTGTCAAAGGCATCAAAGGTACAGTATACCACAAGGGTATCGAAATTAGGCACAAATAATGAATCTAAAGGTGCTCGCAACTTATCTTTAGCTGTTATGAGAGAACTAATGCGTAAAGCAGCGGAGCGACGAGCCGCTGACGCCAAGTCTTGCGCAGAAGCTGATTCAGAAAAGCTCGCAAGCGTACCAGATGATGAAGAATTACATATCATAGATGTGATATCTCTAGATTCTGACAGTGAAGATGAAACAATTGTGAATGTCAAACCCGAAAATATTATAAAGGTAGAAGATAAACCTACGGCAGACGTTATTATCATAGATTAATGTCATTTCTGTTATAAAATTGTATAAACTAAAATTAGTGACCGGATATTGCAATCGAATTATAAATAGGGTCATTGTCTAAACTGTAAGAGGTCAAATTTTGAATTTTTTCTATTGGGATGACTTCTCTGAGTTGCCTGTCATTTTTATACCATACTTGAATTAGATAAATCATTTCCTTATGTAAAATACTGCTGTAACCATCAAACAGATCATATGTTGTACTTTCAATCAATTTTCTTAAGTTATAGTAAATCTTATTGTATGAAACGTTACTTTTGACAAATGCATCAATAATGATTCCAGTTGAGACTGAATCTTTATTCTTTAAATCTTTATACGATTTTGTCACTAATATTTCAAGCAAATTCATCATTGGGAATAAACTATCAGTATCTTTCAATCTATCTGCAACAATAGTGAACTCATTACATAGTGTAGAAGCTAGTTGTTCATCATCATAGTTCTTTTCCTTGAATTCGTTTATCCATTTTTCAAATAAACTCTCCCATTTGCCTAAAACGTCATCTATGTTTCTATGTTCTGCTAATTTGAATGAAACTAAAGCTAGTTCATAGTAGCCAAGAGGATCAATAAACTCATTATATAAATCGTTAATCGGTAAAATCTCACCTCCTAATTTTCCTTGCGCAACTTTGGCTGCATTTTGGCCGACTCTTGGATCGTTCAATATGGTCGTCAAAAGTTCATCTTGAAGGTCAGAAACTGAAATGAGATCATTTATTTTGGAGGCTAAACCCATGGTATCACGTTTTAAAGTTTCAGTTTCAATGATGTGAATAAAGTTGTTAGCAGTCGAAAGAAATTCAATTCTATCCTTTAACGGTATATCGAATTTGGAAAGAGCAAGATTATACAATTGATTAGCAGCTCCGTAATAATCCCCTTTCTTTGAGTAATAAACCCATAACAATTTGCTCATCTCAAGATCACTTGATGCCTTAGATTGAAGGAACTCCAAAATGTACGGTGTATCAACATAAAGCAATTTCTCACCAACACCATTGGCAACACACCATTTATAAAATTCAAAATGGAACATTCTGTCATTGGAGTTCAAACAGATCTTATAGCAGTCATCTCTCATTTGAGAGTAGTAAGTCACCAAACTTCCATCATTATCAACAAACACAGACAACCCATTTCTAGAAGACTCCATGCCAACAACGCTATGTCCAATCAACGTGTTATCGGCAGCTTGTTCAACACTTGTTAAAGCCTTCTTGTCAATATCAACTAAAATTTGAAAAATTATGTGATACAATTTAAGTTTTTTCTGATAGCTATTTCTTTTGATTGGATCTATTGGCATTGCCAATTGAAGATCATTCTCATATTGATTGGCAAGCTTGACTAATTCAGCAGTATTAGCTAAATCTAGTAAAAATTGAATTGCTGTAGAATAGTAACCCAACTGAAGGATAGCGTTAACACAATCTGCAATGGTTTCATCAGAAAGCATATCGCTTGTCTTTTTAAGCAATTGGACAGCATTTTCCAAATGTTTTTGCTTAAGCTCATCATTTTTGGTCTCAGAATACGCCTTCGCCTTCTTCAAACTTTCAATAGCTTTAAAAATCAACACATCACCGGTGGAACAAAAGTGTCCACATTTTTCTTGGAGTGTATTTGCAACTAAGTCAACTGAATTACCTTCAGATATACTTTTATTGATGATGCATGACAAGAGTTCCTTGACTAATTTGGATACATTTTCATCTGATTTAGCGAAGAAGTCACTGAATGTCAAGCAACTCAAGTCTGCCTGCAACTGAATTGGCAAAAACAAAACAATACTCTTAAAGTTACTGTAATCATTGCTGTTCGCAATATTGACATCTTCCATTAGAATGGTTAAGAAAGAAAGACCCTCTTTCACAATATTAAGGAATTTTGAGATAGAATCAAAGCAAATTTGTTCAGCCTGAACACAAACTTCGTTTGCCTTTTCCTTCCAAGATGTGCTTTCACTTTGATTGTTGATGTCTTTGGATAATCCTGGAATGATATTTTTATTGTCGTCAAAATATTTTAGAATGATTAATATTGAACATAGCAAATATTCAAGTTCGGATTTTGTGATATTAAGGCCTTCAAGTATCAGGTTCTTGTCTGTCTTTAAGAGCTTGATACTTTGAATATCGATATATCCAAACTTATCAAACTTAATTTCAGGTCTTAATTTGAAAACCTCTTTATTCCAGAATTGACGAATGAGTCTAGCAAAAAGAATCAGAATGGCATAAAACCTGTCACTTGGCTCAACATTATCAATAACAGGAGACATTGATTTATCTAATCGAGGGTTCTTACCGCCAGATAAAAAGTATTTTGTTGCTATGTTTCTAAAAGATTGTGGTTTATCATACTTACAGGCAAGATACAGTGCTGTTGAGCATGCTTCATCCGAGCCGTATTTGCCTGAAAATTGTTGAAACACTTTATCGTTTAAGGAATCCTCTAAAATCAAATCTGGAGTTCTATATCTGTAAATAGTGATACCAGAAGATGAAAGCACAGCAAATTCCAACGGTTCAGAAGTGTATTGTGATGCAAATTCATTTGCATAACCTTTAGGTGTATCTGTTGCATTGAATGATTTGGTTAGTTGAACAATATCAAAAACATCTGCAAACTTTTCATGTAGCTCAAAATCTTCCACGTATTGCGATGCCTTTTTAAAAATTCCATAATCAGGAACACTGGTGTATAAGCCTAATTCCTTAGTATACCCAATAAAAATGCCAGGAGAAATCAAGAGCGATAGCGATGTGCCATGTAAAATCTGTGAACGCTCTTGCGCCTCTTTCAATTCATCTATTGAAATCAATGAATTAGAGAATGTCTTTGTTATAGATTTGTCGTTTGCAAAATTGTTATTATTGTAAGATGAGTTCGTAGAACGGAAACCGTTGGGGTTAGATTGTGAACTTTTATCATACCCGTAGTATGGTGTTTTTTTGGTAAGTAGCTTTTGGTCCATAATTAATGGGTTTGTATCAACATCTTGGTTTTCATGCAAAAGTTTTTCTTTTCTCTTCTCAATTGTTTCATAAAGTTTCAGATCAATTGGTGGAAATTTAACAAAATTTGTAGTCAAGTTTAGTCTATCACCATAAAGAGTGGACCCATTTATAAAGAACCTACATCCATTTGATGCAACAACAATCAGGAATAAGTTCGGATTCTCATTCTTGCTAATAGGAAAAATGTTTAACAATTTTAAGTTATTTCTTAATAACGGTGAGCGTATATTAGCAGCTGTAGTGGAAAGTTCTTTCAAAAGGTGTGTCACCCTTTTTATTATTGGTTGACCAAGCGCAATTTCCTTACCTTTCTTTTGAATTTTATATGACCTGATCACTGATTTCGAAGAAAGTGTATAAAGAATATCTCTAGTGTGGTCGATTTTAATGTCCAAAACTGATTCAACATTGGAAGAAGTCGAATCATTGAGCCAATTCAAAAGCGGTATATTTTGAAAAGTTGAGCTGAAAAATGAATCAGTAAGGAGTTCCTTTGTAACAGATTTAGAAAACCAATCCTTTGAATGAGAATAGTTTAATTTCCAAATAGCATCACCCGATCCTGCACCAGTGAAGAGAATATCATTCGTGAGTTCATATGAGATAATTTTGTTAACAATTAAACCATGCACAGAAATTGAAAGCTTGGTATCGGATATGTCTACACTATTCGATTTGGTATCATATTCTAATGCAAGAATTTTCATTTCCTTTGATGTGGCAACGACCAATAAATTAGTGACAGACTGAACAAATACATTTTCCTTTGGTTTTGCCAATGCGCAAGTCAATATAGTTCCATCAAAATCATCGATAACATCAAATTCTTGATCTGTTAATGAAGCATTAAAGTTCCAAATGTATAGTTTACTATCTACACTCAACCATGCCCTTTGAATTTCAGGAAGAACACCCATATTAGTGACAAGGAAATCATTATTGTTTCCTAAAAGAGCATCTGGAATACCAAAATGGTTGATTTTTTCAAACCTACTAAAAGGAGAAGACCTTTGATTAGGATTGAAGTTGTAGTTGTCCACAATATACATTGAAAGTATTTCGTATAAAGTAGGAACCGAGTTGTCCTTTTCAATTTGTGCATTAATGCATTGACGTGCAAGATTTATAGGTGATGTTGTAGATAGTGGTAAATGTGTCAAATCTGTAACTGAAACTTCTTTCTTACTTGGGTCAGTTTGTGCATTCTGTCTACCCCCAAAAAACGGAAGGGTATTAATATATGCAGATCCTAAATGATGGGTAAAACTATTTTTCTGTTGTGCTCTCTTCTTTTGAAGTTCACTTCTTTCAATTTTAATATCTTGAGTAACATTTGTATTTGCTTGGCTGTTGTTACCTGTTGAATTATAATTGGATTCGTCTCTCAGGATTGAGGATGAATTCTCAACAGAGCCCAAAACTTGAGAAAATCTCATTTAGTAACTATATGACTAAGAGAACTTCAAGTATGCTAGTTACAAGCTGAATGTAGGATCTAACCAAAGGTTTTCAACCTAAGTAAGTCCTAAATGGTAAATAAAGATTTCCTCTCTTGCCGTGAGAAGCGAACAAAAAAGTGGTGCACGGGAGAAGAAAGAAGTGTTTCAAAGAGAGGAAAAAATCTGTTTTGCGCGTCGGTCGCCGCAAATTGCAGAATCTTTTCCAAGAGTTGAGCCTCCGGTTTGATTCGATAGTGCGATTCGATTGAATTTGTAAGGTAGGTAAGACAATAGATGTGTGCAATACAATCATCTGTTTGCAACATAGAGTCTTCATTGGTATTTGCTAATAGAAATAAACAATGAGTGTTGCACAGAAAGATTTTCCCCTACTTTCAAAGGAACGAATGAATGAGCTGGTCCATCAAATAACCCAGTTTGGTTTAGCTAATGGATTAATAATGTATCCACCAGCTCCATATCTGGAAAATCAACCTGTTCTGGCTCCAGTTACCCTTTTCCCAACCCCGTTCCCTCGTGGCCAGTTTGAAAAGAGTCTGCAGATACAGAAAATTTATAACAAATTATATGCTAATATTGTCTCAGAACAAAAATGGTTAAAGGATGTTATAACACAATTATCTCCACACGATGCTGAATTTACTGGAAGATTGTGGAACTCATATTTGAAGGCACAGTCGAATGGAATTTTTCAAAATGTCTCATTAGCCTTGACAAGATCTGATTATATGTTTGATGAAGTTTCTCGTGAAATCAAGCAGGTTGAATATAACACTGTTAGTGTTTCATTTGGTGGCTTAAGTCCAAGAGTTGGTAAGGCGCATGCATATTTGAACAACTTAGGTTTGTACTCTCAATCTGGTGCTGAAAAGTATTACAACAATGAGGACTTGCCGATAAGTGAGAGTGATAAAAAGCTTGCTATTGGTCTTTTTTCTGGTGTTGACTACTACAACAAGGAATTCCTTAACGGTGAAAATAAATCTATTGTATTGATGGTGGTTCAGCCAAATGAAAGGAATGCATTTGACCAAAGAGCTGTAGAGTATGAACTACTAAACAATCATGGGGTAATTAGCAAAAGGGTAGATTTACCAGATGTACTAAAACTGGTGAAAATTGATCCAGAAACCAAGAGACTCTTCTATGGCGATTGGGAAGTTTCCGTGGTGTATTACAGGTCTGCTTACAGTCCAGCTGAATTTGATTCACCGGCAGTTTGGGATTGCAGAACAACTCTTGAATCCACATTGGCTATCAAGTGCCCATCTTTACTTACACAGCTAAGTGGGTCTAAAAAGGTGCAACAATTACTAACAAACCATGATATCCTAACAAAATTTATCAACGCATCTGAAATCAAGGAAATTGAAACTTCCTTTTGTGAGATTTATCCACTGGATGATTCCGAAAACGGTAAAATTGCTAAAAAGTTGGCCTTTGAGAGTCCTCAAAATTTTGTTCTCAAACCACAAAGAGAAGGTGGCGGAAATAACATTTATAAAGAAGACATCCCAGGTTTTTTGAACTCAATTCCAGAAGAGGAATGGGAAGCTTACATTTTGATGGATCTTATTCACCCTAAAACACACAAGAATTTAATCTTACGAAATGGCGAAATTCTTACAGATGGTATTGTATCTGAACTCGGTATTTTTGGAAGCTACCTTTCTAATGAAAAGACAGGAGAGATTCTTGATAATCAAGTTCTAGGACATCTTCTAAGATCCAAAACTAGCTCTAGTAATGAAGGTGGTGTTGCAGCTGGCTATGGATGTGTTGATAATCTTTACTTGTACGACGAATGAAAGAAATTATCAAGATGTATAGATTTTCAAATAAGCAGTTGTAGGACAGTATATTTGTCAATAAAAATCAATTGTATCATAAACTTATAGCATACTTAAATTATCAAATTAAAAAAAGAAATATAAAATGAACTTAGTTTCGGATCATCCCAAAAAAAAAACTACTCTTTAAGGGACCACCATCCTATGGTTGAAGCACTAAAAATAGTCAAGAACCCGACATCTCGTTTGGTTAGTTTATCATCGGTCTGTGAATTTTCATTATTCTGTTTTTGTTGTTGTTGTTGTTTTTTCTTTTGTTCATTAGCTTTGAGTTTTAAGCTTTCCTTAGCTTCCTGTATTATCTTTAGCTTAGATTCTTTTTGGGCTTTTTTCAAAGCATCTGCCGCAGCCTTTTCCTTTATTGATGATGAAACAGCGGAACGTACTGCATTTTGTAGTTTAGCTTCCTTTTTCTCCAGAAGTAGTTTATCGTGTTCCCTTTGACGCTCAATTTGTCTCTGTTTTTGTTCTTCAATTTGCTTTTGAATCTCTACCTCTTTTTGAAGCTCAATCTGTTTCTGGTGTTCAATTTGCTTTTGAAGTTCCAATCGTCTCTTTTGTTCTTCTGACTTCCTTTTATCTTCTTGCTTTTTCAATTCCAGCTGTTTCCTTACTTCGTTCTGTTTCATTAGCTTCAATTGTCTGATTTTTTCATCTTCCTCCTTCCGTTTCAATTCATAAATTTTCTGTTCTTCTATTTTTTTCTTAAGATCGGACATCTGCTCTTCTTTTTGGGCTTTCATTTTAGATATCACATCATCGTTCTTTTGTTTGGACTTCATCTTCATGTTTAAACTTGTGGATTTCGGAGATTGATCTAACTTGAAATCTTGCAATGTTGATGGCATATCCTTAGAATAATCTGATTTATTAGTCATTACACTTGAATAGGATCTAGTATTTTCAATTGCACTGTCGTCCTGAGATGTTAATCGCTGAACAAGATCGATCTTCCGGCCAGAAACTTTTAGACCCCTCTTTCTACATTCCATTTTCAAGCCTTGCAAGTTCATAGTTGTATACTTAGATTTGTTTGCAGACTTATCTAATAAAATGGTTTCCTTTTTAGTAGTTTGATGTACATTTCTTATCTGATTTGTAGATTGTGGTTGTGAAGTTTTCAAAGTAACATGTGACGATTGTGTCTTTAAAGAATGTACCTCTTGTTGATACAGTAAGCGTAACGACGGTAATGATTTCACAGTTCTAAGCATCATATCAAATGTCTATAACTAAAAGCAAAAAGTTACAAAACTAGGAACAGTCAAAGAGATAAAGTCTTTTTACTATTCCTATTATCTCTACCCACTTTTCAAAGCTAAACAAACAAATAAAAATCAGTATTGATCTTTTACCCGATTCGGTATGGCTGCGCGTTAAATTTTTGGACGCGTCGATCGGCGTATAGTTATGTATTTTGGATCCAGGTGTAGCTGAATGAATATTCTTGCGACAATCCTTGAAGTAAATCTGGAGTAGACATTTACAGCAGAGAGATAGGGGAATATGTCATTATGACAGATAATACGAAGAAACTCTACCCTGATGATGCTGAGATAAATGATTTGTTGGATGAAGTTCCTGTCATAATATATGAAAACAATAACCATCCTTCGTATGATTCAAAAGAATTGTCTGTCATATCCGATGAAGACGAATACCTTGATGATCAAATCATTCCATGGAGAAAGTTGTACGTGAGAGACAGGTATGATACTGCTCAACTGGAATCGTCGTTTACCTCTTCTTTTGTAGGCTCCTTAGTGCAATACAATCAGTGGCCTGCAATAATCTTGTCGAGCATAGTCTCATCTCTAATAACGATTTCTATCGATTGGGCAATTACATGGTTGAATAATCTAAAATATGGTTACTGCTCGTCCCATATTTTTACTGTAAGAGAATCATGCCCTGTAAGTGATTGGCGCAACGTTGGCGAATCTTTACCCATTGGACTATCCTTTTTTGTGAAACTGAGTGTGATGCTGCTAGTTACTACAACATTTGCAATAATTGGTTTAAAAATATCTGAATCTAATCAATGGATTTCCAAAAGTGGTATTAGTGAGTTGAAATTAATTATTTCCGGTCATGTAAATCATGAATTTTTACAACCAACAGTTATTATAAAGAAATATATTGCTTTGTTATTTATTTGTGCATCTGGTGGACTACTTATAGGATATGAAGGTCCATTAATTCACATTTCATGTGGTGTTATCAACTTTGTAATTGATGTTTTGCAGAAGAATTTTTTATTTTTCAGCAATTTGAATAATGCTGCTATAAGACGAGAAATGATATCGATTGGGTTCACTATTGGTATATCATTAGCATTTGGTGCACCTATTGGTGGACTTTTATTTACTATAGAAAACTTGAAGTTGGGCATGCGTTACAAATCTTTAATTTGGAACGGATTTGTTTGCTCATGTATTGCAACATTTATTTTCTTCAAATTTCATCCTTTTAGGAAAATTATCATTAATGAATCATTTGAAGTTGAAATTGGGAATGGATGGATTTTTTTTGAAACGCTTCCATATCTCCTAGTTGGTTTAGTCTGTGGTCTTTTATCTCTTGCATACAATAAGTTACACTTGAAAATCATTGATTTCAGGAACAGCACGGAATTCCCAACATTACTCAAAAATCCATATTTTGAGATTATCGGATTAAGTTGTATTACTCAAATACTACATTACCCGCTTAACTTTGATTATTTGACCATAAACAACATGCTTGTTAGTCTATTTTATGACTGTTCATCCACTTCCGAAAGTTATTATCAAGCAATATGTAAATCTTCACATGAAACCTTTGAAGTTATCTATTATACTACTATAATGTTTTTTCAGTCGAATTATTCTTACACCTTGGATATACCCGGTGGTATCTTATTACCATCTTTGATTATTGGAGCTGGAATTGGTAGAGTGATTGGAGATTTCATAGAATACATTCAGCATCATTTTGGTGAAGGGATCTTTCAGCAATGCTTTGAGGAAAACAAAAAATGTGTTTCCCCAGGTTCATATGCTATTGTTGGTGCAGCATCCTTTTTCGCAGGTGTAACCAACACCTCAGTTTCAGCAGTTGTTATTGTGTTTGAGGTGACTGGTGCTGTTACTTACTTGATACCTTTGATGCTTGGAGTTGTAGTTGCAAAAACTACAGTTGACATTTTTGAAAGTAAGGGATTCTATGAACTGTGGCTTGAAAAGATTAACAAAAGTTATTTAAGCTCAGAAGTTTCTGACTCTTCAAAACTTGCACATCTTGCAAAGATTAGAATTGGCGATATTGTAGATAAGAAGAAGCATAAGACTTTATTAATTGATGATGTTTCAAGTGTGAAGGAACTTAAAAAGTTGATTGAAGATGAAGATGTTGATGTAGACATCAAAAATGATGGACTTGTATTATTGAAGGGTGAATCAAATAGACTTGTTGCTGGCTGGATCAGTTACGTTGACATTTTGAATGCTGTTGCTTCACAACCTGATAATAAGGTGGTTACATTCCAAGGGTTGAGTAATGAGCGTGCCAATATTGAGGTTGTTCAGTTGAAAGATTACGTTGTCCCTGTCCAGGATTTATTCATTGTGAACAGTTCTTTTACTATATTGACAGCATACGATTTAATGACAAATATGCTCGTTACAAATGTGATTGTTTGCAGCGAGAATAACAAATTTGAAGGAATGCTTACAGTTACCGAGTTATCAAATATAGTGAAAAGTTGAGGAAAGCTGCAAAGATTTTGATACAAATTATATATAATTCCCTAAATATTCAAGACATCAATAGACTTTACGATTTTACGTTTTTTATAAGAATTAGTTTTGGGGATGTCATAATCGCAATCATAATTGTCATCTTCGACAACTGTTGTTTCGTTATTATCATCGGCAATGACTAAGCTATCCATAATTTCATGTACTTTACCAAATGAAGGATCTAAAAATTGATTGATTTTGTCTTTATTATTTTTAGCAAAAGATATGAAATATTTACCAGGATTAATTTGTTTGTTGTCAACAAGGAGACCATTGATTTCAACGTTGAAAACGTTATGATTGAACGATTTATGTGGCTTAAAGGATAATATACCTTCGAAGATAAGGACTGAAATAGCATCAACAACCGCTGGCATATCTGAAACGTTATTGAATCCGATAATTGAAGCTGCATCAGATATTGATTTGATTGTATTTTTTGATCTTTCTTGGAAATAAGATATGAGTTTACGAATACTGAATAAAATGTACATGTCATTTATTGGCACATGTTTATCCTTTGAACAGTTATAACATTTGAATGCAAGAACTTCTGAGTTGATTGCATAGCATGCTTTGTGCATCATATTTAAACAACTAGAACATTGAACTGTTGAAGAATATGGGAGATATTCATTTGATTGACAAGTACAATTGATTAATGTTTGATTTTGACAGCTATCTGCCACTTGAGTTTCACCATCGTGAATTTCATTGTTATAACTTTTTAACATATCATAGAGATCTTTGGTAACTTGAGAAACTTGAGTGTTTAAGACTACCATTTTAGCTTCCTTTTCTTTAATAATTTTTTCCTCATCGAAAAGATCAAATGGATTAATTTGAATAACATTGTTTCCATTTATCTGTTCCTTTTCAAGCGTTGATAAAGATATAAAATGTGTTGATAATGTATGATGAACAGAATTGACTTCACCACAAGTTGTTTTCAAATCATCTAGAAGAGAAAGTGGGATTTTAATACAAGAAGCTTTTTCTTTGCATGAATCCGTGAAATATTCTGGGGTATAATCTTTTGGACACGAGTCATTGAAAAGAATACGCATAAATAAATACCTTTGATTTGGTAGTGGTGACAACGATTGGGTAAGTAAAATAAGTTTTTTCATTAATTTGAAGAAGCTCATTCTTGTGAGTTCTGAAGGTGAAAGGATGAGTTCATCGTTAAAGGAAATTGTCTCACCTGATGATTCGTTATAGTTAATATTAAAAATGTAAGATTCTGTTACATTTGTTGTACCCTTTTCATCTAAAGATATTGATAAATCTACTGCTTTAAGGTATTTCTTTTGTAGAGCATCAGCAACAGATATTTTGATCCAATTGAGTATAGTATCAGATTCTGGAGACATATTTGAATTAAGCATTTTAATTCTAATAAAGTCTTTTTTAGATTTGGAAACTTCGTGCTTATCAATATAAAATTTATCTTCTCTGAAATAGCTATCGTTAAAGAAACCACGAAGAAAGAAAATACAAGAAATGCTCATTTCAAGTAAATCAATGACTGATTTTTCACTTTGCGCATTTGTAAATCTTTCTGATACACGACGTCTTACAATTTGTTCTTTGGAAGTTGCTGTTGTTGTTGTTTTAGACATGATTTTGGATATGGTAGCAAGAAAAGCAGAAGGTGGATATGGGATGAGCAATTGTTAAATTTTGATGAGCCGTACAAATTGTGCGCATAGACTTTTTTTTTGACGGTTTAACGTTGGTTTTTTTTCTGGGGAAGAGAGAATGGAAAGTTTGGAAAGAGTTGTTCATTATTTTTCCTTGACAAGACAAGATGTTATCTAGAAGTGCAAGACAGATGATTAGGAACACGTCTACTTTATGTAGACAAGCGTGTAAGCCTAGAATTATTACACGGATTCAAAGTATTAGATTTAATTCTAATGCAGTTGAAGATAAAGGTAAAATTTCATCAACTAGTTTATACGATGAATCTGATCCATCTAGAGACCATATGTTTAAATATTCTTGGGGTACATGGTTACAGAATGATAAATTAGAGAAGGAGAAGAGATTTACCAAATTTTCTATCCAAGGATTGAATGAATTATTAAAGAGAATTGAAGGACTTGGTAAAGTCAATTTAGAATCTAAGAATCCTGATGAGATTAAAGTTATTGATAATTCCAAAATTTTATCTAATAATATTGATTTTTTCTTTAAAGATGTTAAAGAGTTGAAGAATGTTAAACAAATTGTTTCACTTCATGAGGGTAAACATCATAGAATTTATCGTATTGAGATTGAAGGAGTTGATAAGAAAATGGTTTTAAGATTACCATATACACTTGAAAGTCAAATATTCACAAAGAGGAAACTTGAGAGTGAAGTTGCAACAATGGATTTTTTGAGTAATGCATTAAATTTGAATATTCCAAAAGTATTATCATATAGTGGAGATTTTAATAATGTTATTGGACATCCATTTATTTTAATGGAATATGTTGAAGATGTTGAGTGTTCATTAATGAAGAAATGGAATCCATTAATTGATAGTTCTGAGGAAAGATTAGATGCTAAGGAAGCTATTGAGAAATTGAATGAAGTTATTGAACCTATTGCTGAATTCAATAAGATTGTTAGTGATTTTATTTTCGATAATTATGGATCGATTTATTTTAAGCAAGATTGTCCTGAAAATATGACCAAGATTGCATTTGAGGAACAAGATAGATGGGTTATTGGACCAACTACAGAATCTGCATATTATAAGAATAAGAAATATGTTAAGGAGGAAGATTTAAATAAATATATTGGTCCATGGAATAGGAATGAACCATTAAAGATGATTGATGATTTAGTTTCATTAGAATTACATAATTTGAAAGTAAGATTGAGTTTAGTTGATAGTGGTGAGATTACAGGTGATAAGAGGGAAGATTTAGAATTTGCAATTAAGATTTTTGAGAAGGCGAAATTAATCTCTGATAGGATGTTTAATATTAATGAAGAAGAATCATTATTACCAAATTTGAATGAATTATTAAAGCCAAGATTAAGTATTGGAGATTTAGATCCAATGAATGTATTAGTTTTAAAAGATGGATTTAAATTTATTGATTTTGAGAATAGTGTTATTAAACCATTTTTAATTACACCATATCCAAAGTTTATTGAATATAATGGAACAAAAATTTTTAATTTAAAGGAAGAAGTTGAGAATTTTGATGAATTAGATGAAGTTGAAAAGGAACAATATAAATATATTTTTAAGAGAACTAGGAATCAATTTTTATGGGAAGTTTCAATTAATAAACATAATAAAGAATTAGTTGGAGTTATTTCACCAGTAATTAAATTGATTAGAAGTTGTTATATGAATATTTTAAATTTTAAGAAATTAAAGGATGCATTATATGTTGAGAATGGAATAATTGAAATGAGTATGATGTGGGAGAATTATAATTCTAATGGAGTTGTTGGTAAATTTAAAGGTGAAAAGAATCCAATTAAATTTAGTGAAGAAGAAATTAAAGAATATGAGAGTAAAATTAAAGAATATGAATTAGAGAATAGTAGTAAACCATTTGTTGCAACAAATGGATGGGTTCCACAAGATATGTTTGATAGATTACAAAGTCAAGGTATGATTATTCGTAATGATGAAAAGGATGAATGGATTATTGATACAGAAAAGATTTTGAAATAAATATCTAGTAAAGCTTTTGTATATAGTGAAAGAAGTCAGATAAGAGATGTAATGAATTGAATTGAATTTTTTCTATAGAATGTCAAAGGATGAGATGATTTGATAGATACACCGTTGAACCGTTTATCTATCAAATGGAAACATCTCAAACGACCGACCCCGTTGTCGATGCCAACAACTTCTCTATAGAAACAACGCCGGGAATGCCGTGCAAAGCAAACAATCGTGCCGTTGCCGCGAAAACCAGTTTTCCTCATCACGCATCGTGGAAATCTCATTCAGAAACTATCGCTGCGCATAACGCCACAAGGCAATGCCACAGCAGTGAAGAAACGGAACAAAAGACCCTGGGCAGTGCCGCGTATACTGGACACCACACCACAACTGGACACACTTACAAGTCATCCACCTAGCCACTCCACTCGCAGCTTATCTTCGTAATTCATATCTTATCGCTAATCGTCATCCACTTTACACAGCCCAGACTGACAGACATGGCTTTTTCTCCTCGTAAATATCCCGGATTTCTATCATAATATTGCATTCATTCATTCAATTCATTTATTGCATGCATACCGGTTTATCTAATGTCATTTCAAATCCATTTTCTGCCCCTGGAGATTGTAGGTTCCCGCTGAAACTATTCAGTCTATATAAAGTATTCATATTCTGCTCTTTCCTATTTTGCTTTCTTTCGTTCCTCCCTTCCCTTCCTCCTCCCTTCCTTCCCTCTCTTTACAACTAATATCATGTCTATTGAGAAAAGTTATTCCGAGAAAGATGTGGTTGATACTACAGTATCTCCACTTCAACAAAACTCTGAAACTGAATATGCAAATTATTCTGGTGAACCTGAAAAGAAAGGTTTCTTTAAAGACTTCTTTGAAGGTTTCAAACCTTTCGAAGAAGAAGAACTTGATCCTAATCTCACAGATATTGAAAGAGCAAACCTTATGGCTGCAAAAT
This sequence comes from Pichia norvegensis, assembly GCA_030570285.1. NCBI lineage: Eukaryota > Fungi > Ascomycota > Pichiomycetes > Pichiales > Pichiaceae > Pichia > Pichia norvegensis. Next base: position 298,588 of record JAJLVM010000164.1, read on the forward strand.
CTCCATTGAAAAGATCTTTAAAAAATAGACATTTACAAATGATTGCTATTGGTGGTTCCATCGGTACTGGTTTATTCGTTGGTTCCGGTTCCGCTTTAGCAACCGGTGGTCCAGCTTCCTTAGTTATTGCTTGGATCTTAACAGGTGCTATGATGTACTGTACTGTTCAATCTTTAGGTGAACTTTGTGTTGCATTCCCAGTTGCTGGTTCTTTTGTTCAATATAATACTAGATTTATTTCTCAATCTTGGGGTTTCTGTATGGCTTGGAATTATGCTCTTCAATGGTTAGTTGTTTTACCTTTAGAATTGGTTGCTGCTGCAATTACAATTCAATATTGGAATTCAACTGTTAATTCTGCTGCTTGGGTCGTTATCTTTTATGCTTTGGTCTTCTTTATTAATATCTTTGGTGTTAAAGGTTATGGTGAAGCAGAATTTATTTTTTCATTCTTAAAAGTTTTAGCAATTATTGGTTATATCATCTTAGGTATTGTCATCAACTGTGGTGGTGGTCCACGTGGTGGTTATATCGGTGGTCGTTTCTGGCATGACCCTGGTGCATTTGCTGCTGGTTTCAAAGGTTTATGTTCTGTTTTCGTTACTTCTGCTTTCTCCTTTGCTGGTACTGAATTGGTTGGTTTAGCTGCTGCTGAAACTGAAAATCCAAGAAAATCTTTACCTTCAGCTACAAAGCAAGTTTTCTGGAGAATTGCTCTTTTCTACATTATCTCTTTAACTTTAGTTGGTGTTAACGTTCCTTACAATGATGAAAGATTATTAGGTAATTCCGGTGCAGCTGCTTCTCCTTTTGTTATCTCAATTATGAATGCTGGTATTAAAGGTTTACCTTCTGTTATGAATGCGGTCATTATGATTGCAGTTTGTTCTGTTGCAAACTCTTCTGTTTATGCCGCTTCTAGAACTGTTGCTTCATTAGCTGATCAAGGTTTTGCTCCAAAGATTTTTGGTTATATCGATAGACACGGTAGACCGTTAGTTGGTGTTGGTCTTTCCCTTTTCATTGGTTTATTATGTTTCCTTGCAGCTTCTAAACATCAAGATGAAGTTTTCGCTTGGATGATGGCATTATCCGGTTTATCCTCAATTTTCACTTGGGGTTCCATCTGTGGTTGTCATTTAAGATTCAGAGCTGCTTTAGCTGCAAAGGGTAGAGGTACTGATGAATTAGCTTTTGCTTCTCAAGTTGGTGTTATTGGTTCATCATTTGGTGTCCTCCTCAATTGTCTTATCTTAATTGCTCAATTTTGGGTCGCCCTTTTCCCAATTGGTGAAAAGGCTAATGCAAGTTCTTTCTTCAAAGTCTTTTTATGTGTTCCAATCTTAATTGTCTGTTATGTCTTCTGGGTGTTTTACAAGAAAGATTACAATTTCTTCATCAAACCAATCGATATTGATATCGATACTGGTAGAAGAGAATTAGATTTAGAAGTTTTAAAGCAAGAAATTGCAGAAGAAAAAGCTTTTATTGCTTCAAAACCTTTCTACTACAGAATTTACAAATTCTGGTGTTAAATCAATCACTTTTCCTTTAGGCATTGATTGTCTAACTCATTTTATACACGTACATAAATCATTTGTAATATTTTCTTTACAAAATAATCGTTTCATAAGAAATTTGTTCTGTTTTTTTCGTACGTATCGAATCGTTCAGTTTTAAAGAGAATAATAATATAATTAATAATAAATAAAGTTGTAGGGGTTTTTTCTTTTTAATTGCCTTTATCAACTCTTGCAGCCATAAATGATTGCTCACCTTCTCTACCACCTAAATCTTTATATAAACCTTCATGTGGATAAGATCTTGGCATATTTGGTCTATCTGGCCAAATATCTAATGCATAAATACTGTATCCAAATAATCCTAATAATGCAAAGAAAATTGTAAATTGTCTAACTGCAACATGGTCTGGAACTGTTTGGAAATGATCTGGTGACCACATATCCATATAATCATGATATGGATGAATCTCTTCACCAAAATTAACTCTATTCTGTTGATCATCATATTTAACATGTGGATCTCTGTATTGTGGTGGAACATAGTTCTCTGGTGTTTTAATTCCAAATTGCTTTTCAGCGTCTGGTAAAAACTTTGGTATACCGTATTTAGCAGATGTTGAATTCAATCTCTTAAATGATTGTAGTCCAATTCTACCATTTATTATTGATCTGCTAAACATGGTTGGTTTGTCTAATCGTAAATAAAGCTCAAATACAATACAATACAATACATTACAATCCTACCAACACCTTTCTTTCCTCTCTCAACTTCACGAACTGCAAAAAAATGGTTTTTCTCATTGGCCTGGAATAAAACGGGGTCGATCGTCTCTGCCGTACAAATTTAGTCTTCGCGTCAGTTCAAATTGGTGTCGCCCTTTCCGTGATGAAGGGCCATCAAGATCTCCTAGCAACATAACGTTTTAACGCTTTTATTCTATTTTCTCCTTCCACATAACTCCAATTTGCTTGAAAAATATGGCAATCAATTGCTAATGACAAATAGTTTATCCTCAACCGAGCAAAAAATGTTAGAGTTGCTTGCAGAGTCAAATATACTCACCGATCAACTCTACCATTTACAAAATTCAAAATCTATAACTAACTACAACCCTGATCCAACAAGGATTATTTCAAACAAAGACTCTAAAAATATTCAATCGTTTAAAACATCAAATACTTTGGATTTATGGCCTTCAGAAAATGCAAGAACAACAAGAAGAGTAGCTACTGATACTTCTAATAAAATTTCCATTTTGAGGAAAAAACTTGATCCGTTGGTAAATGAAAGAATAATTGAGAAACTTGACCCTCAATTAAGTCGATCGAAAAGGAAATTGCGTAATTCTAATTTATCATCCACTGATTCACCTTCTAAAAAACAGAAAAAATCTGCAAAATTCAAACTAATTTTCAATAGAACTGTTCCACCACCAGTAATAACACACCCTGATCATAAACCTGTCCATAAATTTAATTCAATAGATGAACTTTTCCAATCATATCGAAATATAATTGAAGATCCTGCTCCAGAAATTGATGCTTCCGAATTTGAAGATTATTTGAATAGTCAAAATGAATTGATCAACAAAATCAAACATGCAATTAACGATAAAAAATTACTCTATATCGATTATAAAGAAAATATATTCCGTCAAGTACCAAATGGTGTGAAGGAACCAACAATGATTAAAAGGAACCCAGACTATAATATCAATAACTATAAACCTAGCGAAGATCCATTCCGAATGAAACATGATTTGACGCATTTTGACCATTTGATAGCTCAAGGTTTGAAATCTTCAAAGCTTATACACGATTCAAGGATCAACAGAATACAAAAATGTAGGAAAATTGCTCAAATGATTGAACTACATTTTAAAAGACTTTCACAAGAAAATGATAAAAAGGAGAAAGAATTTAAAAAGAAAATACAGCGTTTGGCGAAAGATACAGCACGTGAAGTTAAAAAGAAATGGCTTATTGCTGTTAAAGCTTATAAGATATTGGAAGAACGTGATAAGGAGAAAATGAGAGCCCAGAAATCGAAAGAACAACTTTCAAAAATATTAGATCACAGTACAAAAGCACTTGGAGCTCAATTGGCGGGCAAATCACTGTCAGCTGAACCTAACACAGAGGAATCTTCTCAAGTAGAATCAGCGGAAGAAGAAGAAGAAGAAGAAGAAGAGGAAGAGGAAGAAGAAAATGATGATGATGATGAAAATATGAGTTCTAGCAGCGATGATGAAGACGCTAATGATGAAAAATCAGACGCCGAAGATGATAGTAAATTGACAGCAGAACAGTTGAAGAAAAAGTATGAAGATTTAACTGTACTTGTTCCAGAGCCTACTTCAAGTTCTAAATCTCTTGCTTCTCTTTATGATGATATGGCAGAAGCTCATGATTCTGATTCAGTGCTCAGCGATTCGAGTTCTGACAGCGAGTTTTCTTCGGAGTTTAGTGATGACGATGATGAAAGTGAAAGTGATGAAAATAACAAAAATGAAGAACCTCAGCTTGGTTTACAAACTCTTTTTGGTAATGTGGAAGAGTCCAATAATGAAGACAATGACTCTGTTTATAGTGAAGTGGAAGAAGCTGATACTCCATCTTCATCACCGGGAGATACTAACTCAGAACCTGCAGAGGATATCAACGGTATTCCCAACGTTCCTATACCAAGTTTACTCAAAGGAACATTGAGGCCGTATCAAAAGCAAGGTCTTAATTGGTTAGCATCCTTGCACAATAATGGTATGAACGGTATTCTTGCAGATGAGATGGGTTTAGGTAAAACAATTCAAACAATCTCACTTTTAGCCTATTTGGCATGTGAGAAAAATGATTGGGGGCCACACCTAATCATTGTACCAACATCGGTTATGCTTAATTGGGAAATGGAATTCAAACGTTTCGCCCCTGGTTTTAAGGTTTTAACATATTATGGTTCCCCTCAACAACGTAAGGAGAAGAGGAAAGGTTGGAATACACCAGACTCGTTTCATGTGTGTATTACCTCATATCAACTTGTAGTACATGACCAGCCAATTTTTAGAAGGAAAAGATGGAAGTACATGATTCTAGATGAAGCACATAATATCAAAAATTTCAGATCCCAGAGGTGGAAAGCTCTTTTAAATTTTAAAACAGAACATAGACTTTTACTTACAGGTACCCCTCTTCAAAATAATATCATTGAATTATGGTCATTACTTTACTTTTTGATGCCCTCAACTGGTGATGGGAATATGTCGATGCCCGAAGGTTTTGCCGATTTGATGGATTTCCAACAATGGTTTGGTAAACCTGTGGATAAAATAATTCAGCAAGGTGGTAATGACAAAGAAGCAAAGGAAACTGTTAATAAATTACATCAAGTTTTAAGACCTTATCTATTGCGGAGATTGAAGCAAGATGTCGAAAAGCAAATGCCAGCAAAATACGAACATATTGTTTATTGCAGACTTTCTAAAAGGCAAAGATTACTTTATGATGATTTTATGAGCAGGGCACAGACCAAGGAAACGCTTGCTAGTGGGAACTTTTTAAGTATTATCAACTGTTTGATGCAATTGAGGAAAGTTTGTAATCATCCAGATTTGTTTGAAGTTAGACCAATTGTAACAAGTTTTGCGCAATCCAAATCTGTTATATCTCAATTTGAAATAAAAGAAATACTAATGAAAAAAATGTGCAAATCATCAGAGACTCCCGATTTAAATTTTTTAAACCTCGTCAATAGTTTGAAATACTCGGATGACTCGAACATTCATCATTCTAGAACCATTTCTAAGATAAGTGCATCCAATAAATTTGATATCACCATCAAGGAAATTGAGCAAAAACTTGAAGGGAAAAAGATTGACCCTGATTTTAACGATTTAGAAAGTTATTATGAATATATTCTTAACAAAGAAGACTATGATTTGTTAGAAACCATGAAACAGAGAAAGTATGTGAATGATTTCAAATGCAATAAACCGATATTATTTTCATCAACACTAGTTGACATTTTATCATTGAAAAAGCCAAGAGCTCATGCGGCGCAACTTAAGAACATGCAGCTAATACCTACCTTAGAAGATCAGTCATCAAGAATGAAAGACATTATTGAGAAGTACACGTTTGTTACACCAAAAGCAGTATGCAACAATATGAATGAATTTATTTTTCCTGAAAATGTAAAATATGAACTGTTAGCTGATTCTCAAAACGGCATTTTACAAAACCCATTTCATCAAGTTCAAGTTAAAAGTTCGATTGCCTTCCCAGACAAATCCTTACTACAATATGATTGTGGTAAACTTCAAAAGTTGGCTAATTTACTACATGACATTATTCCAAAGGGTCATAGAGTTTTGATTTTCACACAAATGTCTAAAGTTTTGGATATATTGGAACAATTTCTAAATTTTAATGGTTATACATATATGAGATTGGATGGTGCAACAAAAATTGAAGATAGACAGTTAATGACAGAAAGGTTCAACAATGATACAAGAATTAAATGTTTTGTCTTGAGTACTCGTGCTGGTGGTTTAGGTATAAACTTGACTGGTGCTGATACTGTTGTTTTCTATGACTCTGATTGGAATCCTGCTATTGATAAACAATGTCAAGACAGATGTCATAGAATTGGTCAAACTCGTGATGTTCACATTTACAGATTTGTCTCAGAATATACAATTGAAGCAAATATTTTGAAAAAAGCTGAACAAAAGAAACATCTAGATAATGTGGTTATTCAAGACGGTGACTTTACTACGGATTATTTCAGCAAGGTTTCTGTTCAAGAACTTCTTGGTGACTCATCAGTTGATGTTAGTAAAGGCGTTCCACGCAATTCTCGTGATTTTACGAAAGCATTGGAGATGGCAGAGGACGAAGATGATGCTAAAGCTGCAGAAATAGCAATGCGGGAAACCAACGTAGATGTTGAAGATTTCTCTGACACTGAAAGGGAAAGTGTTTCTGTCGCACCGCAAACAGATTTATCAGAACCAGCGACTCCTGCTCCTAACTTTGTCAATGATAATGTTGAAGCTGATGAAGTGGTTAAACGTGTGGAAAAACTTCATGAATCAAAAATTGATGTTGAAGAAATTGAACGCGATGGGGACAGTGATGATGATGAGTATGACGATGGTATCGGACATATTGATGAATATATGATTAGATTCATAGCAGGTGGTTTTTACTTTGACTAAATTTTTGTATAAAAAAGATTGTATAATAGGAAGTTTACGTTAACCTTGATGTGAACCAGCCAAGAAGAAAAATTGTAATATAAATAAAAGCAGTTTTGAAAGTATTGAAAGGAATTTCGGGAACATGTAGCAGAAATTTGAAAGTTTTCAACTTATCGTTGGTATAAGGGTAGTATCTCATGTCTAACAACTTCTCTGCCCATAGAGGTTGTTTCAATACTGCCCGTTCATGTGTAAAGGCACTAACTGTCCATTTACCGTGATAATTACCAAATCCACTTGAACCAATGCCTCCAAATGGTACAACATAACAGCCTGCAGACATAAGGAACTCATTGATCACGAGTGCACCAGATCTTAGTTCGCCTCTCACTAATGTTTCATCTTCTTTTGATGAAGAAACAAGATAAGCTGCCAATGGACAATCATGTTCAGCTTCAACCTTTTTAAGTACTGATAAAAGCGATCCTTCGTATTTTAGAATCGGAAGAATTGGACCAAAAATTTCATTCGTCATCAATGCATCGTTCCAATCAACGTTGGAAACAATTGTCGGTGATACGAAAAGTGATTTAGCATTGCATACACCGCCAGTAATGGAACCTTTGGTAGTCTCTAATAAATTTTTAAGTCTTTCAAAACCTCTTTCATTTACAATATGTGAGAAATCTGATGTCTCTTCGAAAGAAGAGAACTTTCTGAATCTATGCAGTAAACTCTTCATAACTTCGTCATATACTGAAGATTCAATAAGAACATAATCTGGAGCAACGCAAGTTTGCCCTGCATTGCAAAATTTACCCCATAACAATCTATCCATCAATGTATCGATCGATTTCAAATCTACGTTTTTGGTGATAAAGACAGGGGACTTGCCTCCCAATTCTAAAACAACAGGAGTTAAATTTTTGCTTGCAGCTTTATATACCTCTTTCCCAACATTAGTAGATCCTGTAAAAAAGATTTTGTCAAATTTACATTCGTTCAAAAGGAATTGAGCTTCCGGAACTCCGCCGTTGACCACCTGAAGAACCGTTTTTGGAAATACTGATTGGAGGATAGTGGCCAAAGCTTCACAGAAATTTGGCAATTGATCATATGGCAACTTAAGCACTACGTTGTTTCCAGCAGCAATTGCACCGGCTAGTGGCGATAATGCAAGAATAAGTGGGTAGTTAAATGGTGAAATGATCAGAACTGTTCCTAGTGCAATTTTCTCAATTTCATAGGACAATGAAGCAAATGAAACAGGAACAGAAGCACTTCCTTCAGACTTTAAAAATGAATCAAGGTTTGCAATTATGTGGTTTGTTTCTGATATAGCTTGTCCAAACTCAGCAACAAGAAACTCAAGTTGAGGTTTGTTAAAGTCATCCTTGATTGCCTTAGACAATGGATCAAATGATTGAGACAAGACTTTTGAAAACTTCTTCAATAATGCTTTCGATTCCTCAGCTGAGCGACGATGAGTCTTAAATTCTTTTACAAGAATATCGTGATGTGCTTTGATTTGGTCCATTGGGTTTGTTAAAGGGGGTGGGGGGACTGGGATGAACAATGCGCATCTTAAAATCAACATAATTTAGGCTAACGCTTCTGCTGAGAGCGATGAGTGGCACAGGCAAGGTTTCCTCACAATCATTTTAAGTTCATAGGCCGTTGAAACCTTGTCTTTAAACTTTGATGACAGTGAAAGAAGTGGAAGACAAGATATCTATATCATACAAAGCTTGCATTTTCCATACAAATAACTAACTACACACGATTTTGATTAACAATGTCAAAAGCCCTAAGACGTGTTCCGCTTTCACAAATAAGACTAGCATCCAAATACATCCCACCAAGTCAAAAAAATGCCCAAGAATTTCAAGAGGCAGCTAGAAAGAGGCGATTGAATGATAGGATAGCTAAGTATCTTCAGATAGGATTTGTATCGTTCATTGGTGGCTCTATATTGATGTACTATTGGCAACCATGGAATCCATATTCCACAAATGTGAGTAGAGATTTGAGAAAAGGATTGTGGGAAGAAAGAGACGGTAAGGAAGATTTTCTTAAGGCGCTTAAACACTATCAAGAAGCTCTTCGAACAATAAAGGAAGAAGGCGTTGTAGATCAACTAAGTTTAAAATACACTGGAATTGTTTTGAAAATAGCTGAAATGTACGAAAAGTTGGGCGATAAAAAAAGTGTTATGCAGACATATTTCAATTTAGGGAACTTCATATTTGAAAATTTGATACGAGGTAAATTATTGGAAAACCAAGAGAGGGACCAGCTTATAGATCGTGATTTTATTGTGATGACTCGATGGGCGATGTTAGAAAAGGAGATGAAACCTCAGGGATGGAAAAAGTCTATAAATGAAGAACTCAGTGATAGAATTGGCTACACTGAAAACTATCTTATTAAAGAAAAATTGCCTTGGCTAATTGAATCAAATAAAGATAAGATTGATATGACAGAGGTGATTGATATATGGTCGAAGAAGAGACAGGGAAATGATGTCACAAATGAATGGATTAATGAGAATATTTCTTCTAAAGAGGGAAAGGAGTTTTTACAATGCTGGGACATTTTTCGATCATTTAAAAATAAAACTTGGCCAAGCTGGATACAAACTTATTTATCTTTAAAAGATTTTTATGCCATGTTTTTGATGGAAACAGGTGAAACAAAGAAAAGTATACCTCTTTTAGAAAGCAATTTGTTATGGTCTGTGATTGCTGGGTTTCAAGATCATGCCAGAGTTCCTACTCAAATCGTGAATATTGCATCTGCTTGGTTTAACCTAGGCCAAGATACAAATGATATAAAAGCCTATAGAAGGGCAAAGAAAATATATGAAAGGTTGATTGAGGTATCTGCTAAAGATGAGCCAATATTGCCGATCTCGTACTATTCTCTTGGTGTTTTGTATTTACAACTACAGGATAGGAAGCAAGCGGTGGAATATTTTAACAAAGCGAAGGATCTAGCTGTTGAATTAAATCAGATTCAAATTCTTGATAAAATAGATGATGAATTATTGAGGTAAAGAAAATATACTTGCTAGATATTGAGTACCTTAAAAATGCAGTACGCGTTGATAGATATTTGGGTCTTTGGTTATGTATAATTACTTACATGAGTACACGTACTTTAAGTCTGACATTTAGTGTGAATTAAAACTTTGGCTTTGTAAAAAGCTTTTATTTATTGAATTTATGTTGTAGTGACGTATAAAGGCATAATATTAGCTATACGTCTATTGTTATTTCTCTTTGCATGAAGATCTAACGACATAAAACGTATAATTACACTTTCTAATCACCTGCGACAAGATTCTTTGTCGCGAAATACCAAAATTCAGTAGTGGCAATTTGGTGGAAAAAGTTATTAAATAAGGTTTAGTTACTAATAAATAGTGTTATAAAACAGTAGATATGTATTTATGTGGCTTCAAACGTGTTGGAATATCTAAATAAACATGTTAAAGTTAATAAACAAGTATTTTTTAAAAATAATTTTATTGAAATGAAAGTACGTTTCAAATTGTGTTAAAATTTAAAGGGTGCACGGATGTTTAAAAGTGACTTTTTAGTTTTTGTTGAATATTAATTTTTATCATGACACTTGTCTATCTATATATAATCTGTTAGTCTATAAAGAGGATACTATAAAGCAAGCATAGTTTGAAAGCTCTTCAAGTAAAAATTACCAAAGATAAATTCCCCGCTGGATATTTTAGATTAACTAAATTAGCCGAGTGTCTCATATCAACAACCTACAATAATCTAAACCTTTAGATTTAAGAGTTTAATTTTTTATTAAATTCAGCATTATCAGTGTTGATATATTGAAAAAAATAACTTTCATTTTACTTTCAACTATTAGCTGTTCACATACAATGATTCAATGTTAAGTCTTGAAATAAGCAATATTGTTTCTTATTCTGAGATGAACTTTTGCTTAATTATTGAAGTTACTAGAGACTAGTATTGGGGTGCCTGTGTACGATATTCTGTTGGCATAAAATACTTAAACAAGTAGTAAACTATAATCAGTTGAGAAAACTTCTCATTAAAGTATATATTATTTGTTGAGGGATTATCTCTGTAAACAAAAAGATGTAAAATTTTTGTTGAATGAACTTCTACTTAAACCATCCGGATTAAATGAAGTATGACCAGTTTTAGCAGATATTGTTATCTCTCTGCTACTTAATAAAGCTACAATACAATAATAGGAAATTAATGAAAATGTGAATAAATGTAAAATGATAATTGGATCACAATTACTGCATATACTGCAAAAATACTTGTTTGATTGACTTCGAAAAAAGCTATTGCAATTATAAAATAAGCTAGGTGATAGGGCAATCAAATATCAGCCTATAAATCAACGCATAATATCTAACGTTGATTACTTGTTTTGATTGAAAAAATTCATATTACAAATATGATCATATCCGACGATAGAGTTAACTTTTATACCTTGAAGTTAAAGTCAACGTGTTAGTAGAGTATATAAAAATGAAACTATTTTATTTTATAATAAAGAAAGCTATGGGTTTTTCTCATCCAGGTCACATCGCGACGCTAACTTTACAACAAATATTTCCTGCAACACGTATCCACTTAACGTAAACTAGGAGCGCGTGTGGGTTGAGCAGACTATCACTTAACGTAAACTAGGAGCGCGTGTGGGTTGAGCAGACTATCACTTAACGTAAACTAGGAGCGCGTGTGGGTTGAGCAGACTATCACTTAACGTAAACTAGGAGCGCGTGTGGGTTGAGCAGACTATCACTTAACGTAAACTAGGAGCGCGTGT